>ML782829.1:357438-478670 GCA_009831015.1 Picea engelmannii
AATCATCACTGAGTATAAGAAATCCTTTTCTCTATCTTTTATAAATCATGCCAAGGTGTAGATCAATGCGTAAAGTAAAGTGCATCAGGGGATTGTTGGAAAAGAATTTTTTGGGGAAGTGTAAATGGAATGAAAATTGAATGATGATAGTGGAAAAATGTGGTGGTTATGAATATAGTTCCCCCCCCAACTGAATCAGTTGCATGTCCCCATGCAACATAGTGTAGGTCATGGAAGGAAAAAGGAAATGAAGTGTGGCGAGGGAATTTTCCAAAATATTCAATTCAGCATAGAAGGAATTTCATGATTAAAGCTTAGAAAACAACATACCTCCACTTACCCAAAATGTAGATGAACTATGCAATAGGAATGTAGTTGTTGCGACTGCTGGATCAGGAAATCGTGACTGGTACTGTAGCTGCAACGCTGGAACTGATGGAGCAAAGAATATGTGACTGCAACTGTTAGAATATGGAAGGTGTCACTGGTGTAGGATCATGAAGATGTAGTTGTGAATGGTGTTGTTGTTGTAACATGAAAGATGGCACTGCTGTAGGATCATGTGAAAGGTGACTGCTACTGTAGCAACACTACTACAACTGCGACTGCGGGAACTACTGCAACTTCCATAATAGAGACTGTTGTAATTCTTGTAACGATGAATGTTGTAATCGGCTGTAACAACAATTGCTGTAACAACAACGGCTGGAACTACAACGACTGTCATTGCTGAATTAGAGAATGTGAAGTGGAGGAATCTGAACTGGTGCTGATGAATCATGGAAAAGAGAAAGTATGAAAATTTGGAACTGTCGTGCTCTCATAGATCTGAAATCATGTTGATGTAACTACTGAGGGAGTCATGAAAAAGTGTATAGTCTTCACCTGCTACAAAACCCAATGGTACAAACCTAGTCATGCGAATAAATGTGTCGATGTCGAGCATGAAAAGAAATCATTGGATTACCGGCCATTGATGAATGCCATTAACCAATGTGAGGCAAACTCACCATTGATGTCAATGAGTGCCAAGGTACCTGAGTACATCTTGCAAAGTGAGAATGAATGAGTTGATGTCGAGCCACTTGCAAGATATGACGATCAAGGGACATTGATGTATTCCCATGATTGCCAACGAGAGAACTTGCCATTAAGGCATGCAAGCCTCCAAGTACTCAAAATGGACTCTAGTCTATATCCCAGATAAGGTGTTGAGGTCGATGCGGCAAGACTTGTTGAAAGGTGGGCCTTAAGGAATCCCACATTAGTCAATGCGAGTTTGTACAAAAAGATTTGGTAGGACTATCAATGGAAATAAATCACGAGAAAACAATGTGTATCATCATGGTGAGGAAAACAAGGGACTGTAATCATGGAAAGGGAATAAGTTTTATTCAAAAGGCAAACTAGAATGGAAAAAGAAGCAAAAAATGAACTGAAAAAGGATAAAGGGATGTATGCAACTCAGAAAGGTAGGCATGCATGAAGTCGTGAAGGATAAGGCAATGAAAAATGGGCTTCAAGACATGGATGACGAAAAATCTTGGAAGGGGAATGGTAAGTGATTATGTCACAAAATAATTGATTTCCTAAAAGATGGGTGTGTAACAGCAGATGTCATGACATGTGTGACACGAAAAATTTAGCTTGTTCAAGCTATCAATGAGGCATGTTTTCTTTACAAATATCTGTGATTTGTGAAAATCACTTCAGCATGAAATTGATCATCTTCGAACCTGAAAAATGTTAGTACTAAAACTGCAGTGAAATAGTGAGATCATTGAAAAACATAAAATGCAGGAATGAGTACAAATGCCAAAAAATGAAATGTGTCTTTTACCTGTTGCCGTAGGCAATCTCCCTTGTCAAAACCTGTTTCAAGTAACTCAAGAAATTAACGTTAAATACAAAAACATCATTCCAATAATGTTCCAGGAAGTGGTAAGATCCATTTGCAATGTTTTGAGTTTTATAATTTTTAAATCTTTTATAATTTTTAGTGTTTTTGTTTTATTTCTATAATACCACAAAAGGAAAGAAAAAGAAAAATAAAAATTATGCTAAAGGAAAACAAATTATTATTATACAAAAATAAAAATCACAGTCAATGTTCAATGCCACTTGTGAGATTTCAAGAGTAGATGTATAAAACTATCCAAAGCATGCAACTATAACCTGATTAAGGTGAAAGTGCAAAGCCCAAGTCTAATGAGTCTTTTCCATATGCCTTTATTCCTGTTCAACATGTCTTTACCATGCAGGTTCTACGTGATCCAAGGCAGAGCCAAAGTCTTTCCTGCTATTCAACATCACAGAAATGCAAGCGCTCTTGAAGGATTTTCAATAATGTGGTCTGCTATAAAAAGACCTTCCAAAGCTCTTGCTGCACTGTATCTTGATCTCCTAGTACCCAGGCGTAATACTGCAACCAGCTAATTGATAGCTCCAACAACAGATTCATGCCATCGTATCTTAGGACTACTAAAAAAAATCCTTAATAACTCTGCTAGTTCTTCTTCTATAGCATCTTGAGGACCAAGAGAGAGATACTTTGTTAAGGCTTATATAGCCCTAGCTCCTGCCATTACAAGCTTGTTTGAATTATTATCTACTGCAAGTTGAATTAAAAGCCCTAAAGCCAAGGAAGGAGCACCTAGACGATCTGGAATGGGTTTCAATAGTTCAATCAAGGAAGGTATTGTTTTGCGAGAAGTTGCACCAACCTTGATATCATCAACTCTGAACAATCAATTCCAGAACTACTTGGTCTGGATTGTGTACCAGCGAGAATTCCTCAGGTAGTTCTATAAGTTTTAAGATGTCTGCTTCAGCACAACCAAGTAAAGGTATAATTCCACCAGCAACACCAGAATTAGCTACGGCAAGCAATGTACCTCTGCTTCCATTACAGACCAGACTAGCTAGAGCTTGTGCAACAAAGTATTTGTTTGCAGTTTCTTCGAATTTCAGTAAAGTTGCAAGTGCAGGGATGGCTCGCATTGTTGCAGGTTCACGAATTATATCCCTATCTTGAAATAGAATTTCCAGTAAGAGAGAGATCCATTAAATAAGCAACAATATAAAATCGATAAATTCACTGTATTCAATCAAATCACAGAGTAAAATTTACTCGAAGTTAGACGGCTTGAATCGCATATAATGGTGACTGAGGACGCATCTTCCTTCCAAATACGTCGTCGTGTGTTCGACGCATTCGCGAAGAGCGAGCTGCAACAAGTTCAATTCGCGTTCATTCATATTTTCAATCCGTGCGCATGCTCGTTCAGAACCAGAGCGTAGTTTATCAAGGATTTTGAAACTAGTTTTAATCGCTTTAAATTGAGCCAGATCCACTTCGACCCCCAATGCCCTTGAAGCCGATAGTTTTTTGGGATTATTTCTGATTTGTCGCACGGAAGAGACTGTGAATTCCAAAAGAAAAAAAAATAACATCCCCACGATTCCTGCATCAACCAAATGTTCGGAGATTTCCATGTCGTCGGATAGGATATTTAATCCCAATAAAGCATGTCGATAGATAGAAAATTAGGTAAGGAAATCCATTAGATTCCCGGGAAATATTATCACCAAGATCTTGGTGAAAATTTGTTGCAGTCAACATCACCACGAAAAACAATCTCACAACTACCCGCAAGAAAATCGTATTTTGAGTAAAACATGATTGTTATTAAAACTAGCATCGAGAGAATCGACTCATATGGATTGATCTGGTTATGACATCGGAGGATTTGGTCGATGAGAATGCAACAGAACCATGGGAGCTTAATTCTATCATCCCTAATCCGAAATTGTATGCGCTAGGCAATCTTTCTAGAAACAACATTGAATTTAAATTTGGCAATAGGAATAAAGATCCAATGTTTTATCTTTGATTTTATTTTCTATTGCTTTTGTAGGTTTCGGCATGGAAGGATGAATACTAGCGAGGAAATTACATTTGTAAGTTTATCATTTAACTGCTGTTGAAGATTTCAAGTGGTGAAGGCGGAGAGAGAGTGTGAGAGGCCGAAGAATAAAGTCTCTACTACATTCTATCTTGATGTGCTAAAGTTTTTGCAGGGTTATTATTTAATTTCTTGTTGTAATGAAATTCAAAACCAGAAATGAACCAATTCAAAATTTCAAAAACCCAGTTTAATCGGTTCCAGGCACAGTTCAACCACTGTAACAGCATGTAAAAAAAAATTTCACTGTTTCAGCATGGGATTTACAGTTTCATTTTGTAAGAGTATAAAAGATTATTCGCATGGATTCGCAGACTAGTTCTAATGTTTGGTTATGTTTTATTTGCAGATCTGAGTTCAAGCTGTGATTTGCAGGTTTCAAATTGCAGAGTTTAAGCCAAGTTATGAAAACAATTTAATTATGACATAGTTGCAGCCAGTGTTTCAACATATAGTGACAGAGACTGTTTCAGTAGATATATATTTTTTTTCGTTTTGTGTTTTCAGAAAATAAAAAAATTTTAGAAATTTTATTTTGCAAATTTATAATAAAAAACGGAAGTGGGACAGTGACGTTGTTTCAGCTGCTGTTACAGCTGTTGTTCCAGCATCACATGTTTATTCTTGATTGTTTTCTTTTTGCAAATGGAGCATTTAGGCATCATTATACTTCCTAAAAAAAAACACTATTAGTCATCCCTACTTTCTGATCCTCGCGGTCTCACGAAGCACGGAGGAGAGCATACTTATTCCTAAGAAAAGAATGGAAAGTGAAAACTGAAAATGAAAGCCTACCTATTGTATACTAATTAGAAATTAGAAAGCAGTTACGTGTAATCACATTTCTAGTGAAGCCATTCACGTAATAGTAGTATGCATATGTTCTCTTCCAATTTCACAAATGATAATCGAGAATATACATAAATATACAAAAGATAATCGGAAAACCGCTGAAACTCTAAATTATCAAAAGAGAAAGAAAAACTAAATGACTTTAACCTGGTACCTGCTTGAAACCATTGTTCGATGAGGTTCTCGTAGGCATAATTTGTCTCACTCACATCATGCTGCAGCTCCTCATTGTCCTCCTCCTCCTCATGCTTGCATTCTTCATGTGTTGATTCATTGTCTATTTCTGGAGGAGTAATTAAGCTCTCGGCTGCTATCAAGATCTCCTCTTCCTGAGAAGAGGAAATCCCGGCTTTCGCAAGGATCTGAGTGAGTTGTTCCAAGCTTATACTCATAGTTAAACCATGTTAAAAAGAAGAAGGGATTCTTACAGCATCCAAATCAAAATGAAAATCTAAAAATCACACTTGCTGAAACACTCTTGAAACAAACCACTCTTGCTGAAACACAAAAAACACTCTTCACAGTTGCGAGAACCCATTGCTAATTGAAATGATTGACACACACTGAAGGTTATATATCTCCTAATAGAGAACAGGTTCCTCTAGTTCCTTCCTTTCTAAGCAGGAACCCGTAGCCCAGTCTCTGACTAGCACACTTGTAGAAACAATTGAAATCTACAGAGAACATGACCTTCTAATCCCTTCCTTTCTAAGCAGGAACCTTTAACCCAGTCTCTAACTAGCACACTTGCAGAAACAATTGAAATCTACAGAGAACAGAACCTTCTAATCCCTTCCTTTCTAAGAAGGAACCTTTAACCTTGTCTCTGATTATCACTCTTGCATAAAATGAAATTGATACCTCAATCCCTTGTGCTTCCCCAACAACGGTGCCAAAATGTTAGGCGAAATATATGTCATTACAATAACGTTGTATTACTTGCCCAGCCATTTAATTGTCAACCCGGGGTATGTAAACTGATGAAGCACATGCACTGTTTGTGCAAGACTGAAGTAGAACTAATCTAATCTAATCCATGTTGCTGAAATCAAACTAATCTAAGAAAGCATTGAAACACTAACTAGGAAAGCATGAAATTGCATAAGGGAAATACAATATGTGAAGAGTTAACAACAATGACATACATGAGCTCATACAATATATCAATCTCAAATCATATTACAATAGTCAAATGACAAAAACATGAA
The DNA here is from genome assembly GCA_009831015.1 of Picea engelmannii. Classification (NCBI taxonomy): domain Eukaryota; kingdom Viridiplantae; phylum Streptophyta; class Pinopsida; order Pinales; family Pinaceae; genus Picea; species Picea engelmannii. The sequence continues at coordinate 363,464 of ML782829.1, forward strand.
AGAATAACAAGCTAAGAATCCCCTTCTCCTAATTACAAGACTATTTCCAAAAACTCAAGCTTACATCCTAATTCACTAATTTCTGATTCCTGATTTTCTAATTGAATTCCCATGAAGAGAGAGCACTCTCTTATATACATGAAGAAGATAACCATCTCCTAATTGCAGATCCACTATTCTCTCAACCACTCTCAACTACTTTCCCATTATTACAATATATGATCGCTTCAAATCCTCACACATATCTCTCATATATCTTAGATAAGATATTCTAACCAAATATCCATGATCTTCTCCTTGAAAAGAGGCTTGAATAATTATCTCCTTTGGAATGATGGAAGAGATATTCGAGAAGTCTCTTTGAATTAATCATCCACATATTCCTACACATTACAAAGCTCACACATAATTGAGATATATATAAAAACATGTATATTTTCTAATATTTAATCATAAATTCACTTTTAATACTAAAATGAATAAAGTGAAAAATAATAATGTGGAATCCAAATGTATTTATGAAAATGGTATGACGAAGGTTTAATGGGGCGATGAAATGTAAGGAATAGTGAAGGGAAAGGTGGATGAAAATAGAACATTTCTGAGTCCCAAAAATATTCATATTTGGTTCTTAACATATGGTATCAGAGCTCAAGGTCTTGGGGTTTCGCTGCTACATCTGAGACACCTTGGAATTTTCGCTATAATTTTTTTTCTACAACATTTCAGAAGGAACAGCTTGGAGAATATTTATTATATGGGTCAAGGTACGTTGGGTTATAAATTCATCTCCTTAGGCCTTATACTTTCGGAGATACATCCCGTGCAAGATAGGGTTCTGGAATCATATTGAAATGCGTCATTGCAGAATTTTCTCTATAAAACATTTTATGTAATGTTTTAGACCTTGAACTCTAGAGGATATTCAAATAAATTAGTAAGGTATCTTTGGTAAAACATTCATATTTTGGGTCATATTACATTTGGAGATACACCCTGTGGAAGATAGGGTATTTGACTAGTCCTACTGATTAGTCTCAAGAAGGTGTTCCAGGTAAAACAATCATAACTTTTTCCTAGAGTATGAAAATTGAGTCAGACTAGTTTCATTGGATAGTGGATAGTATTTAGTATGTCTGGTACAAGTTTCAAAATTTTATATCAATTATTTTGTGTGGGGCATGCTATATAAGTGAGATATCCTCGAAAGGCACATCCAATTTTGATCAAACTTATGGAATTGTAGAGAAGAAATATCATAGAACTAAGTAAAAGAAAGTCTCATACCCAGAAGGTTCGAAACTTGAGAGATACAATAGAAGAAAGATTGTCTAGCAGAACCACCTCAAAATCAAGGTTCAAAAGTGATACCTGGCCAACACGCCACCCAAAAAGGGAACTTCTACACCAAATAAGCCTCCAGACAATCCTACTTGGACTCTTGATGAAGGTGAAGAAATGTGTAGGGACATAAATGATTTACAAAAGAATATAGTAACAAAAGATAAACTACAAGAGATGGAAGATAAGTTGGAGGAAAATATGGATGGTTTAAAGGAGAAGATCATGGAAGTATTGAAAAAATTTGTAACAGAGAAGACACTTGAAAGTGAAAACACATCCCATGAAATTCATGATGAGGACACAAGGAAGGTGAATCAAGAATGGAGAAACTCCAACTTTGGGTTGAAGACCAACCACGTTCCTAAGATCGATATGAGGAAGTTTGATGGCAAGGACCCAATCACATGGATACTTCAGATGGAGTAATTGTTTATATTTAGAACCCAATCAATTTGTACGGTATCGACGGATTTTTTCTCTCAAATCACTCATCACTTGGACAATTTTCACGGAAGAAATGATAGCACACTATCAGGATACAAGGAGCAATACCTTCTTTAGCCAATTGATAAATCTCAAGGAAATGGGTTTAGTTACCGAGCACATTGACAACTTCCAAAGATTGAATATAAAGGTAACAAACATTCTAGATGAGCACTTGATTGATGTATTCATAGGAACTTTAAAGGATAACATTCAATATGAGGTTTGCCTTTGGGAACCCAAATCATTGGAGAATGCATTTAAGGTGGCAAGAAATGTTGAAAGTAAAAATATGGCTATGACTACTAGAAGGACCAATCCTAACATATATGGAGAGAACAATGCTCCTTCTTCTAAAACACCTCAACCTACAAGGTTGACACCTCAACAATTGGAGGAAAGAAAAGAAAAAGGTTTATGCTTTAATTGTGACAAAAAGTACAGTAAGGGACATAAGTGTGGCGAGAAGAAATTATTCTAGATAGATTGTGAAGAGGAAGAAGAAGAAGAAGAAGAACCATCTCAAGATGAAAATGTAGAAGCAATTTCATCTGAAGAGTTGACTCCCACGATATCATGTAATGCATTGGCTGGAATTAACACTCCTCAAACCCTCAAGATCGAAGGATACATCAAAAAGAAAAAGGTAATAGTCCTAATTGATTCTGGCAGTACTCATAATTTAATTCACTATAAATTAGCCAAATCTCTCAATTGCTTTGTATATCTAGCGCCAGAGTTTCAGGTAATGATTGTAGATGGAGGAACTATCAATTTCTCAGGAAAATGAAATAACATCAATATTACTATGGGGGAATATGTAACGAATAGTCCAATGATTTCTATACTCATGGGTGGTGCAGATGTTGTACTAGGAATCCAATGGTTACAATCATTAGGAATAGTGGCTTTTAATTTTCAAGAAATTTTCATGAAATTTTCATTGGAAGGAAAAGAAATTGAGTTAAGAGGTATTACAGGGAAACCCAATAAGGTGATAAGCTCTAATGGCATGACAAAATTATTGAAAAAGTGGCATCAAGGCATTATTTCACAACTATGCTCACCAGATGTTCAAACATCTAAGCCATATAATCCTCAAGATCTACAATGGATCATTGATAAGAATTCCAAAGTATTTGAAGATATTCCCAAAGTTCTTCCACCCACTTTAAATCATGATCATAAAATTCACCTAATTCCTGGAGTGTTCCTCCTAACATCAGATCATACAGATACCCTTATGCCCAGAAGAGTGAAATTGAGTCCATGGTTGAAGAAATGTTAGAGGCTGGCATTATTAGACCTAGCCAAAGTTCTTACTCTGCACCAGTGGTAATGGTATTCAAGAAAGATAGCTCATGGTGTATGTGCCTAGATTATAGAGAGCTCAACAAGATCACTATTAAAGATAAGTTTCCCATTCCTTTCATTGATGAATTGTTAGATAAACTACATGGAGCAATCTATTTCAAAAAAATGAATCTTCGTTCAGGGTATCATCAGATTAGAATGAAGGAAGAAGATATCCCAAAAACAACATTGCAAACTCATGAAGGCCATTATGAATTTTTGGTTATGCCTTTTGGCCTTACAAATGCACCTTCCACATTCCAAGGGTTGATGGATTCCATTTTCAATCCCTTCCTTCGAAAATTTGTGTTAGTATTTTTTGATGATATACTAATCTATAGAAAGTATTGGGAGGATCATGTGCGACATGTTGACAAGGTGCTACAACTACTAAAGGAGCAACTACTATATGCCAAACCATCCAAATGTTTATTTGGAGTGAAGGAGGTAGAGTATTTGGTTCATATTGTATCTCATGAAGGTGTCAAGATAGACCCTAACAAGATTAAGGCCATGATGGACTAGTCGATTCCCAAAAAATTGAAGAATCTTAGAGGATTTTTGGGTTTGACAGGTTACTACCACAAGTTTGTTCAGCACTATGGAAGAATAGCAGCACCTTTAACAACAATAACTAAGAAGGATGCATTTTCATGGACTCCAGAGGCAACTAAATCTTTTGAACAACTTAAAGAGGTGATGTGCAAAGCTCCTGTCTTGACCACTCCAAACTTCACAAAAACCTTTATTGTGGACTGTGATGCCTCAGGAAATGGAATTGGTGCTGTCCTAATGCAAGAAGGAAGGCCCCTAGCTTTTAAAAGTTGAACACTCAAGGGAAAGGACTTACACAAACCCATTTATGAGAAGGAAATGATGGAAATAATACATGCATTGAAGAAATGGTGTCCTTACCTAATAGGTAGGCACTTCAAGGTCAAAACAGATCATGATAGTCTTAAATACTTCTTGGAACAAATACTATCTTCAAAAGAACACCCAAAATGGGTAACCAAGATATTGGGTTATGATTTTGAAAACATCTATAAAAAGGGGAAGAAAAATGTTGTGGCAGATGCACTCTCAAGAAAGGATGAAGATTTTGAGGCCTTTTGCTGTGCTATCTTGATCATCCAACCTGATTGGATAATAGAAGCAAGGGATGAATGGAAGAATGACGAAAAAGTGTGCACTCTCATTCAAAGGTTGCAGTAGGATTCCAGTGCATCAGATACATTTACATGGAAAAATAATTCACTATGGTACAAAGATCGCTTACATTTATGTAAGAACTCCCAACTCAAACAAAAGGTACTATTGGAATTGCACACCTCTCCAGTAGGAGGGCACTCAGGATTTTTGAAAACCTACCATAGAGTCAAGAAGGATTTTTTTGGGGATGGCCTTAAAACTGATGTTCAGAGGTTTGCGGAAGAATTTTTGGTTTGCCAACAAAATAAGGTGGAAACAATTAAGACCCCAGGTCTTTTACAACCATTAGCCATCGCAAGTCAGCGCTGGGAGGAGGTTTCCATGGATTTCATCATAGGGTTACCGAAGTCTGAAGGAAAGAGTGTCATCATGGTGATTGTTGATAGAATGACGAATTATGCACACTTTTGTGCACTCTCTCATACCTTCAAAGCTAGTATAATTTCCACTGCATTCATGGAAACAGTTCAAAAGATACATGGCAGCCTAAAGATTATTGTAAGTGACAGAGATCCCATCTTCACTCGACATTTTTGGACATAATTATTTTATTTTCTGGGTACTCAATTGGCTCATAGCTCATCCTATCATCCTCAATCTGATGGACAAACTGAGATAGTGAACAAATGTCTGGAAGGATACCTTCATTGCTTTGTCTCTGATAAATAAACACAATGGTTCAAATGGTTACCCTTGGTAGAATGGTGGTATAACACTTCCTTTCATACTACAACAAAAATGACACCATTTATGGAACTCTATGGATACCACCCTCCTTCCATCACTTATTCTCTAAAAGAAAAATCTAAGGTTCGAGCAATGGAATATCACATCGAGCATCAACAACATGTTCTCCAAATCTTGAAGGACAACCTGACCATGGCACAAAATCGCATGAAACAACAAGCGGATAAACATCGTAGTGAAAGAAGTTTTGAAGTAGGGGATTGAGTGATTTTAAGACTACAACCATACAAACAGATGTCCCTCAAGAAAGCCAAGAAGGATAATAAGTTATCACCAAAGTTTTATGACCCTTATAAGGTGTTGCAAAAGATTGGTACTATGGCATACAAATTGGAGTTGCCTGCATCTTCACGAGTACACCCAGTTGTCCATGTTTCATGCTTAAACAAGGTTATAGGCAACAAGATCCCAGTTCAAACTATATTTCCAAAACTTAACGAGGAAGGAAAAATCATATTGGAGCCTGAATCCATCACTGACACAAGAATTCACCAGCTGAGGAATAGATCCATTTCAAAGTATCTCATTAAATGGAGGAAAATATCGGCTGAAGAGTCCACTTGGGAAGATGAGTCTTTTATATAGAAGCATCCAGAGTTACTCAAGAATTGCAGACAACACTTGTCTCAAGGGGAGGGGCATGTTAATCCCTAATATTGGCTCATTACCCCTAAATTGGGGAATATTACATTAATAATGTTATTTTATTTATGTCGACTTTATTCCATTAGTTGTAATTATACCTCCTAGTCTCCTATATATACCAAGGAGACATTTTCATCTGGAATCATCTTGTACTTGAACATTTATGTGGGGTAAAAGGAGTTTGCCCCCTCGAAGAGGCTTATTATCTGAAATTATCTCTTTTTCAAGGCATTGAGTACTTATTCTGAGGTTTTTCTATGCTCTATTGATATTTGGTTCTTAACAACCATTGCCTTGGGGGTAATAAGGGGTAGAATGAACTAGTTGAATCCCATACTTCTCACAAAATTTCACCAATGGTTCAACTTTGAAGGATGCAACATTGTCAATAAAAATATTTATTTGGCAACCAAACCTTGACATAATATCCTCAAGAAAACCAATAATTACCTTGTGTGAGTAACTCATTATAGGAATGGATTCTATCCACTTGGTGAAACATTCAATTGATGACAAAATACACCGATGTTGACCACTTGAAGATGGATGAATTTCCCCAATGAATTCAAGTCCCCACTATTGGAAAGGACCAAAACCCACTACAGAATTCAGAGGAAAATATTTCAATTGTTTATTTCCTGAAAACATCTGACATTTATCACAGGCCCTGATCTTTGCAAAAACATTAGTAAAAAGGCTAAGCCAAAAATACCTAGCTCTGAGAATCTTATATGATGTGGTCCTCCAAAAATGATGATCCCCACACAAGTTATCATGAAAATTAGTTATGGTCTTTTGATCCTCCTTTGGATCTAGACATATCAAGAGAACCGCTAGAGGATCTTTCCAATACATTATGTGATCAATGAAACAATATCTGATTTTCTTTATTTTCAAATATTTCACCTTGTTCTTCTTCAAACCATCAGGAGGTTGCAACTTTTGCAAGAAATAAATAATGTCTTTTTACCAAGTGCATTTTGCCAAGTTGGGACTGATATGTGAGCTTTTAACAAAGATATCAATTTGCTGATTTTCAGAGTTTAGGTTCATGAAATTAACCCCTAGTTCTTTGCAATTTGATTCAACCAACAATCTAGCTAAACCTTTCCCTTTAACCAACTTAGTAGGCTTCATTTTAAGGTCAAACTCCAGAATTTTGGCAATCCACTTGCTCCTTTTTCCATCTATGTCATTCTAGATTAGTATTTTCTTCACAGAAGATTATGGGGCATAGGCAATAATCCTGGAATGTAGAATATATACCCTGATGGATTTAAGGATTTAACCAAAGCATAAGCCTACTTTTCCATAATATTATACCTCACCTCTACATCCCTTAATGCCCTACTAAAAAAATAAATAGGATGCTCCATCCCATCTGTATTTTTATGAAGAAGAACAATAGGCAATGTGTCATGTGACGGAAAATAAAATATCAGAAACTCCTTTGAATAACCAGGGCTAATGAGAACAGGTGCCTTAGTTAATACTTGTTTGATTTGATCAAAATAATTCCTAGCTTCAGCAATCCATTTCACCTCATTTACCTTTCTAAGCATAGATGTGATAAACTTAACCAATTCAACAAAGTTAGAGATGAATCTTCTCAAAAACGTTATTTTACCCAAGAAATATTGGATCTCCTTCCTAGACATAGGAAGAGAGAGAGTCTCGATGGCCTCTACTCTACTTGGATCAACCCTTACCCCTTCTGCCGAGACAATGTGTCACAACAAATTTCCTTCTTTCATAGCAAACAAAGACTTCTTAGGATTGAGATATAATCCAAACTTTCTACATTTCAAGAAAACCTTCTTCAAATGATGATAATGTTCCTGATCATATATTGAGAACACTGTAATGTCATCCAGATAGATGACCACAAATTTTTCCTTCACCCCAATGAAGGAAATATTCATTGCTCGTTGGAAGGTTGCTCCTGCATTCATTAGACCAAAGGGAATTTTAGCATACATAAATGTTCCCCAAGGGGTAGTGAAAGTTGTTCTGTCTTTATCTTCAGGTAGGAAAGAGATATGATTGTATCCTGAGAATCCATCAATCATGGAAATATTTTCTGAACTAGTCACCCTCTGCAAATCGTGTTCCATCTTAGGCAAGGGATAATTATCTTTCTTGGAACTTCTGTTTAAATTCCTGAAATCAATACAAAGTTTGATTTCACCATTATTTTTCCTCACAAGGACTAGGTTGGACACCCACTCAGAGTAATTTAAAGGTATCATGATCTTAGCATCAAGTATCTTCTTGACTTCCTTTTCCATAATAGGAAACAACATGGGATTTATCTGTCTTAGTTTCTACCTAAATGGCTTAGTCTCATGTTTAAAAGGAATTTTATGTTCAATGATGCTTGTATCGTAAGTTTGTAGATCTATATATTTCCAAGAAAATACATCAACAAACTCCTTTAATAACTTCACATACTCAAACATTTTCTCCTTTGATAAATTGCTAGACAACTTGACATATTTGAGATTTTCCTCTATACCTAAGTTGCATTTTGTCACATCAGCTTCTTCATTTGAACCTTTAACCTTCACATCAACATCATTTCTGTCAAATAATCTCTCCAAAGGGACCAATCCTTTGGAAATATGGTTACTGGGAATTTGGACAATCTTTTGGTCTGCAATTTGATTCAGGAAAATATCATCATGATGGATTTTTATATCATCATGATCTTGATCAATGTGAAGAGAAGAAAACTCATCCACTGTTTCCAGGCATATCTTAATTTCAATATCATCCTCAAATACCTTCCAATATTTGACATTGTGAGGTATAGAGGGTCTATACTTTACTTCCGCATCATATTTGAGCTTGGGGGGGAAAGGGATCTTAAATTTGCATGTAGAAAAAACCAAAGAATTTTCCATAGTATTCTCTTCCCTTGGAAAAAAAGATACGTTAAAAGCTAAGAAAAAATAGTCAATAAGATCCCAAAATTCATTTTTGTAAGTCCTTAATCTGGGATGTTTTTCTTGATACATATTTTTATCCTAGTGAACAATTAGTTTAACATCTCCAAAAAGTTCTAACTCCTCAATCTTCATATCTTTAGCAGCCCTCAAACCCAATACAGGACCCTCATACTCTAGAACATTATTTGTGGTTTCAAACTCTAGTTTTTAAGACAAGGACGTGATTTCTTGACCTGGGGAAGTAAAAACCACTCTAACACCAACACTTTCTTTAGAAGAAACCCCATCAAAAATCATCTTCCAAACTGGGGTATCTTGAGGAGGTGTCTCACAAGTTTTAACATGTTGTTTTCTGATTTCAATGGATGACTGAGGAGCATCAGTGAGTTGAAGGATATTGGATCCTATATCAGTGTCAATTGCATAAATTGGATGGTTTGTAGGATTATCTTCATCACTAATGATGTAAGATAGTTGTGCCTCCCTGTAAATCCTCTTGTGCTCTCCTCCAAATATAGGAATAGTGTAATATGAAAGGTCCATCTGCAAAGTTCCCCCTAGTCTCTTAATCCAAGATCTTGAAAATAACATCCCAAACTTAGGAGGGACATCATCCACCATAATATCCATGACCACACTCTTCATAAGTAGTTGAAACAAGGTAACAACCAGGTCTTTTATCACTCAAGGCATTTCACTTTTCTAGAGTCAAATGAGTATAGGTCATGATAGGTTTTAGTAATTTCTAGACCTAGCTCATTCATGAAAGTTTTAGGCATAAGGTTATGAGATGCACTTGAGTCCATAAAGCAGTTGTGCAAAACTTTATCATGAATATTCAATGATGTGTAAAATGGAGGAGAACAAGCATCCCTATCTTTAACCAAAGGTCCCAATATGACTGTTGGATTTTCGTCTTGTAAATTCACCGAGTTTGTGGAATTGGAGGAAGATTCATGTTGCAACATCTTGGAAATATACCTTTTAAACTCTTCATTTTTAATCAATTCTAAAAATGGCACTGTAATTTTATCTTTTGAATTTCATTCTCAAAACTGAAAGAAGAGGGAGATTTCAGAAGCTCCTTAATTTATGGAACATGGGCCTTAATCATTGTTTGATGGTTTTGTTCCTCTTTTTCTTTGTTGCTAGAGGCCACACCTTTAGCAAAATTTTATGTTTTCTTGGGCTGATCAGATGTACTAGGATTTCCATCTTTATTTTTTGACCTCAAGTTGTATTTATTTTGGTTTTCATTAGTTTACTCCCCTTTACTAAATTCATTCAACTGACTGTCCATAAGAGACTCTTCATATCGAGACTAAGTTTGATGAGGGGATGGGGAGGTATCACCCAAACATTGAATTTCTGGATCTTCTTCTTCATCCTCTCCTACTTAATCATCAACCATGTTATTTTCAAGAGGGTTCTGAACTTTTTGGTCATCCCTATTCCTCTGATCTCTTTGAAGGATCTGAGGAACATTATTTTGTCTCCTGAAATTTACTCTGTTACTAGTAGCTTATGTGTTTCTATTATTCAGTCTTCCCTCAAGATTCATTTTTTCCATTTCAGGAGAAAGTGATTTAACCAATTTTTTTAGTTCATCTACTTGAGGGTTAACACCAGAAGAATCAAAGGTTGAGGCTTTATCTCTATTTTTTCTCCTATCTCTATCAGATTTTCCTCTGAGCTTATTAGCTGCCAATATATCTGATTCTACCTCCAAGGCTGCATATTTCATATGAGCTAATGAGGTAGATCTCCTTTATCTCAATATGAGGCATAATTCAGGGTCAAATGCACTAGCATAGGTTATCTTGGCATAGGTTTCAGTAGGTTTAATCTGTATGGAAATTTTATTGTACATTTTATTAAATCTCTTTGAAAAATATGAAAAGGATTCCCCTTCTTTTCTTTTGAGTGACCCAAAATATGTAATATAGTATAAGAAATATTTTTTATCAACCCAATGCCTCAAAAAAGCATCATCCAAAGCTTTGATTCCAGTAATTGATCGAGGAGTTAAACCCCTAAACCATTTTCTAGCCTCACCATCCAGAATTTGTACAAAAACTCTCATCCAAACATCCTCATTTTCAATATTAAGATTTTCAGGATAGCTATAAAAAGTTGCAAGGTGCTCCTCAAAAATTATGTCCTCTTCTCCTGTAAACTTGGGCATGTACTTAAGATAGTCTCCAAATGGGAGAACATTCATAGGCTGAGGCAAAAACAGAGTAGAATACCTAGTAGCCAATATGGCATCCATCTTATTTCTAGGAAGGTTTTCACCTACCATAGGATTATAAAGAGCATGATTATAAATTCTATGAGAATAAGGAGGAGACTGGGTCTTGAATGGTACAACTGTAGTTTGAATGATATGCAGCTTAGGAGAGAGAGGAATGTAGGATGGAGAAGTTTTAGTTTTAGCAAGGAGAGGTTGAGTCTTGGAAGAGGATGGTGGAAATTCCAATGGAACTATGGTTTCTTTTTCTTTGGTCACAACAAGTTTAAGAGAGGAAGGAGAAGGGGAACCTAGGGTAGGGAAATTCTCTAAGATCTCAAGTCTGAACCAACTTACGACATCATGTGAGGTAATAACTTCAAAACTTTCAAAACTTTCTTCTTTCAACTGGGGAGAAAAAGAGAAATATTCTATAGGTAATTCTTCAAGATTTAAATTTCTAGGAGTTTCAACAGAAAGGTTAAAAAGGAGAACTAGATACAACTACTGGTGTTTTAAAAGTAGAATTAGGAAAAATTCCAGTAGTACCTGAAACAATAGATGAAAATCCTTCTTGAAAAGATTTTCCTTTCTTGATGATCTTCTATGGGTCAACTTCACGTGTTTCCATAGGTAAATATGGAGTACACCTCATGTGTCTTCCTTTAGGATCCAAAACAGAAAAAATGGAGTCACCAATTGCAAACTACAGTCCGATTATTATGCACCCTCAGAATTAGTATTTCTTTTTCATTCAATCCCAGGGAAACATTTTCAATCCATTCCCCAGCAATGGCTCCAAGAATGTTAGCACTGAAATTTACACTTTGATTGCTAAAGTGTAATCTCAATACACATCAATAGGTTTATGAGGTAAGATTTAAAATGTGGTGTCAAATGGATAAAACTCAATTCAACAGTGTTAGACCACAGGTAATTCTAGATAAAATGCATCAACAAAAGAGTTCTTGTCTGAATTAGATGAAGGTTTTAAGGATAAATGTGGACATAAAGAATACTTTAGTGATAAAAGTGAAGTAATTCTATGACTAGCATTAGGCTTTACCAATAGACAAAAGAAGGAAAAGATTTAGATACAAGAACTTTTTAAATCAAAACTAAAGACTCTGAGAAAAATTATAATAGCATCACAATCAAAACTTCATTGCAATATAGATATAAACATCATTTGAATCATTCAATGACAATGAATTTCAGAGTGAGAGAGAAACAAGATGGCAAGAGAGAAAATTGACTTCCATTAGACAAAAATTCATCAAGTCTGGTACATCGAACCAGAGTAGGTTCTGTTACATTAATATCACCAAAAAGAGTTTTTTATATCAACCATTCAAACCTACAAAATGAATTCTAATGCTTATTTTATAGCCTAGATAGGGAATGATATCATAAAATGCGAGTTTCATCCTCTAGCATAGGATTCTTCTATCTAAAATTGAAGTAATTACATCTATACAGATTGAAAATAACAAACTACTATGGAAAAGGCTAATGTTGGAAACTATCCTAACATCTTAATATTTCATGATGAGGTGTCCTTTTAGTGCATTTCTTTTCTTTCCAGGTATCCTCCATCTTTAAACTGACCTCCAAGAAGTTGTACCATGCTCCCCTAGCCATCTTGGAATCGTTGATCCTCTTTAAACCATCAAAATAGGAGTTCAAAACATATCCTATAACATTGACTGTATCAACTAGTTCATAGTGAAGTTCATGGCGCTTGATGGTAGAAACCAGTTCGCAGTGCTAGCTGATGCGAACTTTTCTATGGCTGCCAAACTAGTCTAGTAAAGCCCCAAAACAACCAAAAAACCTTCTTCAGAGTTAGGGATTCCTGTAGAGATTTCATAATTTTGTGTATGAGTGAAAAACTCAGTCATATGCATCATACTTCCTCAAAATCTTCAAAAATTCAAGGAACAAGCATTTCCAAAACTGATATTTCTTAAGGTATTTCATCCATCACTTTTTGAGCCTAGACCTCCTCCTTGTGGCATCTTGGGCCAACACATTCAAATTTTTTTGGGATAGTTCTTCCTTAAAAAGTTGCAACTCCAGTTTAAGTCTTCTTATTTGGGCTTGTAAATATTTGTTTTGTCTTTATAAATTCTTAAGTTTCCTATGGAGAGTTAGAAACCTCTTTGCTATAAACCTGTCTTTATCAATAGTTTCTGAGTACATATCCATAATATCTTTCAACTTTTTCCTTTCAACCAACCCTTCTCCTTTCAAATTAGCAATTTCATTTATAGCCTCTTTAAGTTGTTTGTTCATCCTTTCGAAGGTAGGGTTTTTAGGAGGAGTGGTTATGTTTATGACCTCAATATTCTTTTCAACAACTTCATCTTTACCTTTACCATTTATCTTGATGGGAGCTTCCACTATCTCCTCCTTATCAAAACTTTCTTTCTTTTATGATGACCTGGTGAAAGGCCTCCTAACTCTAGCTTTAACTACAATAGACGGTGAGGGGAAAAGTAACCTCCTTCCTTTTGTACATGTGGCTCTAGTTGATGGAGTTTTTTCTAACTCTAGAGATGGTTTGGGTGAAACCTCCCAGCATGGAGAGTAATGAGATCCCTCTTCTCCTTCATGTGCCTTAGGAGCCTCATCATTTTTAACAATTCCTTTGCTCTTCCTCTTCTTACTTGTCTCTGTATGTACAATGCTATCATCCTAAAGAGGGATATGCAGCTTGGATTTTGGAGTAGGAGCAACATTCAATTTAAAGTGTTCAAAGGCAATGAATTGCTCCCAGTCGATGCTTTTCTTCTTTAACTCCTCCATCACAAGAATCTTAATCAACACTGAGTGAAAAAATCTTGTGTCAACTACCTTTGAATTATTCTGGACTCTATCAGCCATTTTTCCAATGCTTCTAAACAAATAGAAAGGGAGATTCATGAGATCTTTGCCTGTGAAGTGCAGCAAAAGTCTAATGTGGTATTGATAAATCATATTGAACCTGTCCTCACAAGTGAAATATCTTTGGATAACCCTTATCATCTTAACAAATCATTCAATCATGTGGCTCCTGGGCACTCCCTTTGATAGATTATCTCCCTGATATTCTAGTTTAAGCAATTCTTTGGAGAAGGTTGCATTTAGGTTCATGGACTTAAACCATATTTCCCCAGTATTTGGTATTTTAGTTGCTACTGCTATGTTTTCTTCAGATACTTCAAGTTCAAGTGTTCTAACTTTGGTTTTGGTTACATAAAAACTCAAAGAAAATTCTCTTGCCACCTGAGGCTACCACCTCTGCATATTTTGACATAAATTAAAACATCCCACTCTTTGGAAGACTTCCCTGATCAGGGGTTCACCAACAAACAACTTAATGTCATAGGGATCAGTACTCACAATTCCCCCTCCCTTCCGAGCCTTCTTCTGCTGTGGAGTATCCATTGATGTCATAGGAAGAAAATTTAACCACCAATTTTAGTGATGCAAGAGAAAAAATAGAAAAATAGAGGATTTAGGGATTTGACAGATAATCTCTTTCAAGGGTTGGTTCTGTCTGAGGATTTAGTGTTCTTCATCCTATTTGACCTCCAGGATTAAAAAAGGATAGTTGATAGTCAACAAACGAAATAATACTACAGAGGAAAAATAAGATATAAGGAGACAACTTACTGTAAAAAAGGTTTTGTTCAATACCTCTCTATCATCTCACACAATTCATCATGAATTTACCAGCAAAAAGTCTTTTTAATTTCAAAATAGAAAACCTTGAATCTAAAATGGATATATTGATGAAAACAAGATGGTAAAAGGTTTTGAAACATGTGACTAATAGTTCTAGGTTACTGCACAGAGTTTGCAGCACCAGAATAGGGGATTCACAACAGAGTTCGTAGCATAAGAAGAAATGGACAAATATTGGATAGACAAGGTGGCCTGATAGTAAGTTTGATTTAAGATTTGGTAAAAAGAGGCCGAGAGATCTGCAATTGGTTGAGATTCATGAAAACAAGGGTAATTAGGATAGTTGGAAGCCCATATCACCAGTTCACAACACCTAGGAGAAGAAGTGATAAACACAGCCTTTATTGTCCTTCAACAAAGCTAGAAATACTCATGGAGTACCTGGAGGCTAAGAATTGAAAACTAATATGCTTGAGACTGAACAAATTCTTCTACAAATGGTATAACCTCCAACTCACTTTCTCCATCCAGTTCGCAGCAATTTATGTAGCGCCTGTCTCAAAGCATCAATTTTTGTAGCGAGGTGATAGAATAAATTTGAAAGCTTGGAAAAACAATTAAAAAATTTAATGACGAAATCCTAGGCTATATTTTTAAAATTATAATTGTTGAAAACAAGGAGATATGGCTAACAAGTCTCATGAGTTCAATTATGGTGATGAAAGCATAATTTACTTGGGAATGTCTTGTGAAGTGTATGATGAGATGTAAGTGTACAAAAGGAACCTGATTTGACCTTCTAACAGGTAAAGGGACAAAGTGAAGGGGTTTTAGTACATCATGGAAGATGCGACATATCAGGGTGGTGGTGGAGGCATGAGGATACTAAAGTTAATGGATTGTCTAATATTATCATTAAGATCAAGGTATAACCTAATGATAATAGGTCAACACCAACACAAATTTATTTTGCATAAAAACCAAAAATGAATATAAGGAAGAGGGCAAAACTCAATTTTTTTTTAAAATAAACAACACTAATGGCCAAAATAAAAAATCCTAAAGATTGAATTGACCCAATCAATTCCATGTGATAACAAAGGGATTGTTCCACAAGATTTTATCATTGCAAATAATAAAAATCTAGTAGTTAGAGTTGCAGACTATCAACTTATTGCATGACACTTATATAAGATGGGTGCAGACAACATTTGGAGAAGGTGTGTATTAGAGCACGAAAGGCATAGAATTTTGGAAGAATCTCATGAAGGTATAGCTGGAGGAAACTATGTAGGAAAATATACCACACAAGAGTTATTGTGCGTAATATTATGGTGGCCAACAATCCATAGAGATGACAAGGAATATTGCCATAAATGTGATGTCTGTCAAAGGTTTGGCAAAGCCAGCAATAGGGATGATATGCCCCTAAGACCGCAAATAAATTTGAAAGTATTTGAAAAATGGGAAATAGACTTTGTTGGAACAATCCATCCACCAAAAAATAGGTCAAGACCTATATATATATCATTACTATGACTGGATATTTAACAAGATGGGCAGAAGCAACACTAGTCAAAGATTGCATCATAGAGAGAACAACACACTTCTTGTTTGAGAAAGTGATCACTAGATTTGGGTGTCCAAGTATTTTGATGAGTGACCAAGGCACTCACTTTAACAATAGTACTATCAGGGCTATGACTGAGGTTTTTAAAGTCTATCACCAAAAGAGTACACAATACCATCCTCAGGAAAATGGACAAGTAGAAGCTTTCAATAATATTTTTGAAAATGCTTTGACTAAGATCTGCAATGTCAACACAGATTGAGAATTGAAAATACCAGCAGTACTATGGTCATGCAATACCACATATAAGAAGTTGATAGGGAGGAAACCATTCATATTCGTGTATGGGAAAGAAGAAGTGGTGCCATTAGAATTTTTGGTACCCAGTATGCACGTAGAAGAAATTATAAACATGACAGAAAGAGGCACAGTAAAGGAAAGGTTAAATAAAACAATGGAGATGTAAGAGGACACGATTCTAGAATTATTTCATCAGGAAGTACAAAAAACAAGGGACAAATCCTGGAATGAGAGACATATTAAGAAGAATATTTTTAAGGAGGGAGACCTAGTCTTAATCTATGACAGTAAAGTTCTCCAACATTCTAGTAAATTTAGAATGCATTGGCTAGGGCCCTATGAAGTAAACACTGTCACATATAGGGGATCTATACTACTAAAGGATTTGGCAGGAACAAAACTCAAGGGAATGATCAACGGTAGTCCACTGAAATTATATAGGGGAAATAGAACTCCTAACACTTAAAGGTTACAATGCAGTAAGAATGCATATATATAGTGTACTATAGTAGAGATTAGGACAAAAAATTGAGAAAAAAAAAATAAAAAGAAGAAAAAAAGGGAAAAAGAAATACAAAGATAGAAATTGGAAGAAAAACACAAAAAGACATAGAAATTCATTGAACCATAAGAAAGTGAGGAAACAAATTGCACCTAGTAATTACCACGAAAAATATTAGAAGACAACATGCAACAAAAATTTTGCTTGGTGCAAATGCACGAAAAAAGTGGAAAGTGAATATGAATGTGTCTATAAAAGGCATAAATCATGCATTTACTCAACACTTGGCGATTTTTTAGCAGAGAGAGAGAAACAAAGTACATTCCCTAGTTAACATTGTATGAAGCAAGCAAGTGCATGAATCTAAGACAAGATGACTACAACAAAGTTCGGTGTGCAAGGCCAATATGTCTTGGTTACTCGACAAGGTCAGAGGCGCAAGGAAAGAATGAAACAACCCGAAAATGTGGTCGGGATGGAGGATGTTACCACCTCAAATACAGATTCAATCATCCCAACACAAGCTAAGGAAGAGACATCAATTGTTCAACAAAGCGAAATAGGACAAAGCTCCAGGGTCGAGAACAGAATTTTGAACCCTAACCCTGAGACACCTACAAAGCTGAAGGAAGCAATGGTACCGGAACAGTCGCATGAACAAGAGGAAGTGTTGGTTGAAGAAATCACTGACTGAACGGAGTTCAAAAGGGAGGAATATGACACAGATGTAGTAAAGGCAAGTACATCTTCTACGGGACATAAAATAAATGAGCCACACACCATGGAGGTTACACTCCCTTATCTCCCATATGCATTCATCATTGTGGATGATATGGTGGGAAAGGTACCTAAGCTTAGGTACATTAACCACAATGTTCACAATGGGGACAAATTCCCAAATTTAGCCGAGGATAGATATTTGATAAACACAGGGGAAGTTGGACCCCTTGGAAAACCCAGTCTAGAGCCAAAGCAGTGGATAACGAGGCTCTATAACTCAGGTATTATTAACTTGTTGTAAATAATGCATTTCGGGCATGGTAAGAATGTCAGACTATGTGTCAAGCATCTAGTCACCTATGTCCATGGAGGAATCCTATGGGTGGACAGGAAGGTACAAATAGATGTGGCATTGATTGAAACAATTACAGGACTCCCCACATTCGGAGCACAACTAGACGAGTATTTGGATAACAAGGCGTGCAAAAAGGAAATCACAAAACTAGTTAAAGCATAGTTCGAAACAACTTGGGGAAATAGGGGAATTGTCATCAAAGACGTCAATGAAAGCAAGACAAGGTTCGCAAGCAAGCTCATGGATTGTAAAATTTTGAGGAAATGCCGCAAGGAAGAAGCACCAACAGGTGTGATTGCAGTAGCCACATAGTGCGCGTAGGGGGTTATGTTTAACTGGGCACCGTACATGCTGAACTAGTTTCTAATAGACTGCAGAGACTTGTAGGATAATGTAACGAAGTTACATTACTCGTGGTTGATCATCCTGATATCATTGGCAGGGTCGCAAGAGACAAAATTCTCATTATTTTTGGATAATATGGGAAATATTATGCTGCCATATATGAGTCCCTCTGGAAGGCCAAGGATAACAAGACGCAACAGAAAAATAACACAGTCTTTACAATGTTGTTGGAAGACATATAAAAGAACATAAGAAATGTATGACACATATTGTTGGAGGTAGTGTAGGAGACATAGGGGATAGCCAATTTCAAGGCAATACATCATGTATGGATCCAAGCTGAGAGGGACCCCAAGAAGGCATGGTTGGAGATGTAGTACTGCATCACCAAAGAGGAAGTGGATTGGATCATTAAGGACTGGCCTGCATAGTGGCAATTGTTAGTAACAAAACTAGTCATGAGGATAGACACAATGCAATCCTCTCATCCTAAGGATAAGGCTGAAGCAAGCTCTTCAACAAGAAAAAGTAGCCCGACTGAAAATACTAGAATGACTATAGTGCAGAATCCACCAAATGGGAGTAGTGCAGTACCAAAATAGCCAAGGAGAGCAACAGTAGCATCCAAGACATGAATCCATCCACAAAGTGGAAGGAAGAATACCTCACAGGATGGAGAAGGAACAACCTAGGGAACAAAAAGTAGGGCTCATCCCTCACAGGCAACAAGGAAACTTGTGCAAGAAAACGATGCGCACAAGAAAATAAAATATGACATAGAGGATCCCAACATCACCCTGATAGAGGATGATGTATATATTGTCACAGAAAAGGTCCAAGACAAAAGTGAAGAATTTGTCTGAATTGCAGAGGCGTAACAAGAAGAAATCATGGAAAAACTCTTAGAAGTTCATGAGAACATGTAACAAATGCGGAGCTAAGAAGTATCGCAGGTCGTAGCACAACAACAGAAGAAGATATAGAGGCCACATATGTAGAAAGAAGGAAATAAGACAATGTATTATGTCGTCCAAGGCAGGGAGACATTTATGCTAATGAGTTAAATAATAAGGTTTGATCAAGAGACTGTGCAAAAATCCCTAGAGGAGGTGGAACAAGTGGAAATGGTCATGGCACACATACCCGCCAAGGGCTTATACAGGCTACAGGATAGTTTCATGCAGTCAGTACGGTCCAGGGCCTGTGAAAATACAAAAAAACTAGAGGTGGGAAGAGGAGTCGCGGAAATGATTCAAATCACATGCGACCAACTCACCATGAAAAAGGAGGGAGAGAAATAATTTGTCGATAGATTGGAATAGGGATTGATAGTAGTTTATAATCACATCCTAGAAAACGTGCAAGCACCAGAGAAGAGTGCAGAGGAGAAGATCAACCTCATTGCAAAAACCACTGACCATTACAAGTAATATATTGAGGATCTCAAAGAAAGGCTCAACCCTATGACTCCTCCTGACGTCTGAGAACAAAGAGAATAAGGATATGCACTCCTAATAGATGATATGGAGAAAGAAGAAAAGTTAATCAAAGAACTGTTCGACAGAGCCCCATAGATTTGGACTGTCCTGGAAGAAGATAAGAAGGTCCAATAGTGGGAACAAGAAGAAGAAAGAGTCAACACTGCTATACAAGATTTCAAACAAAGGCATAAAACAATGATCATCACAGAGCGCTTGAAGGGCACTCAAGAGATGAAGAAGTTGAAGACAGACTTGAAAGTAGTGCAGACCTAGAAGTGAGAGAGACAAGATGACTTGGAATCCCTCTGAGAGAAAGAATCGTAGATGATTTCATAGTTGGAGGAAGAAAATAAAATTATGGCACATGCACAGACAGAGGATGAAACATTGATCCAGGAGGAGAGAACAATGCAATAAGTGAAGGAACTAATAGGAAAATACGCGCAGGTCAAGGAAAAAGGAAGGGAACTAGAAGACAAGTTCCATAGTTTAGAAACAACAGTAGAAAGAGCGCACACCACCTGAGTGGCTCAAGACGATTCACATGTCAGTGCTGGGGGCCTATTGGGAATAGGTCTATTTTGAGAAGAAAGGCTATTTTGAGTACAGGAATAGTTTTGGAAGAAGAAGGTTTGTCCTGGGAAAGACCTAATTTTGGAGCACGTGTAATCAAAGGAAAGAAAGCATCATGGAAAAAAATAAGGAAAATCAATGTGGTGCATAGGAAGATAAACCTAATCATGTTAGAGTTATGGTTTTGGAGAAATATTGTAACGACTATAAGATGGGAAATAGTTTAAATAATAACCTAGGAGGTCTAGGTCAGGGTTCTTTTTAATTATGTATGTTGGTTGTTCAATAATTGTTCAACAGTTATAAGTTTAGGGTTGATATAAAAGAGTCAGGTAGGTCAGATCTTGACAGTTAGATCACAGGATAAGGATCTTGGTGTGATTTGGTATGCCTCATAGAGGATATGAACCTCTTTATACTTGTAAGAAGAAATATGTAATGTGAGAAATGTTATATTTTACAACAAACCTAATAGAAGAGCAGATAATCCATATCTATGTGGACATAGCCCAGGAGGGGGTGAACGACGGTAAAACCTATTTGATGTGTGATATTTAGTTCATGTTTACTTTCTGTCAAGGATGGATCATATTTAATTTATTTTAATTATTGATTTACAAATGAATGGTTAAGATAAATATGTTAGAATGCATCCATGGTCTAAAAGATGAATAAAACCTAGGAACATTAAATGGATAATATGATGAATGCATGAAGAAGGTAGAATACACTCTGAGATCCCCACTCATTCCTAGACTGCAAGCACTTTAGCATTGCAGTCACCCATAGATCTATCTCAGGTGAAACTGCGTAGTGCACTTTGTGTGTTATGTTGCCTTCTGTCTTACGAGGAGGACCGATAGTTTTAGAGGGTTTTGTTGAAAACTTGTTGAGATACGAACCTGGGTCAACCCTAGAAGTAGAAGAGACAAATATTAAACCAATAGATAGGATGATGATTAAGAAAAAAAGAAGAAGAAACGGGACATGGAAAGGAATTATTATATTTAGAGTACTTGATCGGATGTGATTTCATCCATGAAGACATCCACAATAACCAAATAAAAGTTCTTTTGGTAACATGTATTAGTTTATGTGCTTTGAGTGATGGATGCTTCTAGTGATTCTTTAACTAGGTCATCTTTCATAATTTCACCTTTGTCTCTAGTGCCTTCTCTCTAGATTGATTTACTGTGCAATCATAACTCCATAATCCACTCAATTTATAACTATAATTGAAGAGATGCTTAATTTTTTGATGTTGAATTTGTTCCTAAAAATTGATTCAAATGAATATTTATCATTGTGCAGGGTAGTGGATTTGTCGTTGAATATGTACCTACATAAAAGTTGATTTAGGTGAATATTTATCATTATGTAGGGCAGTGGAGTTGACATTGGATCTATGCGTAAATATTGACTTAGGTGAATATCTAGGATTGTGTAGGGAGGTGGGGAAGGCGGTGAAGATAACATCACTTTCTAAATCTGCCAAGCTCCCAATATCTGATTTTTGTGTCTAGTGCAAGGGCATGCAGATGGCCATGACCAACCATCGCCATATGCTGTAGTGGCAAGCTTGCACTTCTCAAAAAATACACTTCCCAAAAACATTTCTCTAGTGAGTGTTGAACATCATTTAATATATTAAATATAATTATGATGGAATAGTAAGTGGCATGAAAATTTTTCAACTTTATCTTTTTTAAATCAATATTCAACTCTCACAAATGTGTAAATAAAATTGATATTTCCATTCATTTCATAGAAAATGAATTTAATATAGGTATTTACAAAACATTGTGAAATGATTTTAAAACACTGCAAAATGCATCACTTAATGTAACAAAACACATTGTTTAATTAACGATTGACCACGAGATGATTGCTATAGTGGTCGGAGGAAGCCTTTACCTTAGACACATTGTAAGTTGTATGTGATATCTCTTATCAAAATTATTATTATATTTATTTTGTAGAAGGAAATTGCAACATGCATGAAGCTTGTGAAAAATCTCAAATCCACAAGATTTGTAGAAATATCCCATGTCTTTTACCATTATTTTGTAGAAACACTCATCATGGTGTTGGAAAAATTGTATTTTTTGAATACTCTAGTTATCAAAGGTTGGAGACGCCTATTTCCTAAGTATTGAAACGATACACATAAGCCTAAAAGTCAGATTTAGGGATTTCATATATATCATGGTTATACATATCTTAACCCTCGATATCCTGACATGCAAAATCGCGGAGTTGTTTTAGGTTTAATCATGATTATTGAACTTATAAACATGGATTATCACTTTTAATACACTGTGCTCTCACGTTTCGGGAGTCACACCTCGAATTCCCTTCGAATGTCCGACATGTGAAGTCGTGAGATTAGTTTAAGTTAATCTGGTTAATAACAAGAATAATGACTTTTAAGCCATAGTTAATCTGTATCGCGAGTTTGCGACTCGACGGTTGTTACCTCAAAAACAATATGTTTGTAACCCCTATCCACGAAGTCGCGATATTTATTAATTAATAGTGGTTAATTAAAATCTTAAGTCAAATCACAGTTAATCAACCAAATCGCACTATCGTGAATTCGGGGTTCGTGGCTCCAAGACTAGGAGTAAAATCATCCAGTACTGCGAACATCGAAAAGGGGATTAAGGAATAAAATCACTTAATTAAGAGGTTGAACTAGATTAATTAACACCTAAAAAACCTTCAACCCATACAACCTACGAACCAATATTTAAATGTTGATGTGATCCTCTCGAATCGCGAATTATCAAACATTTATGGCATTTATTAGAAATTTAGTGAGGTGATTGATAGTAAGATCTTGTTTTATTTCTAAATATTTCTATTAAATGATTTAAACGTTTTGTCAGCAAGGACTCACACATACTTAAGTTCTCAAAGAGAAAAGGTTTCAGTCATTATGTTTAGGTTTCTTTCTAATTTGCGTAGAGCCAGTTCACAAAGATAACCTTTGTCTGTGTTTTCATTTTCTATGATAGGGGATCTCATTGCAAGGTTCTATATCATGGCTCTGCGAAAAGCATCCAAGGAAGGTACCGAGAGTCTAGGTCAAGGTTCAGATATTATTTATGATACCTCACCTAGAAGTATCAATACTGTGAAAACATGGACGTATGTCTCCGACATTCTACAATTCGAGTTGATAAATTGTCCAGATGATTCGAGTGATAACGAGAATGACAACTTGTCCACCAGATAAAAAATCATCGCTCAGACAGAGATTCACAAGATAGCAGCAAGGCCACAATGTTTTCCCTATTATGATATGATCAAATGGGCACTAGACCATGTAGACATTCCAACTAGGACAATATTCAACGAGCAAAAGGTGGAAATTGGGACATTCAGACCGGAGCATTTACATGAAATGTATAAATTGTCTCCCACACCAAACCTTACTCACAATGAATTCTTAGAGTGTTTCAAAAAGAGGGAATGTGAGCAGTTTGGGAAAATCTTATCTGATCTGATCAAAGACTGGGTTTCGCACCCCGCAAAATTCAAAGCTGATACTAATGGAATTTATTCAATCTCATCGTTGGTACCATGATTCATGTACATAGAGATGATGGTTTTCATACTGTATGGGAAGGAGGACACCTCTTACTTATTTCTCACATGGGTACCGCTTATTGACACAGTAGCTGAGGGATTCTCCTTCGACTAGGCCAAATTGTTGTCGGACAGTCTAGCCAGTCAAATTACAAAGTATCGAGCAGAAAAGACAAATGGGAAAGAATATTCATTCTTTATGTCTTCTTACATTGTGGAATCTATTTTCTTCATGACACTTTTCCCATTAATGAGATGGATTTGGAATCCAACTAATGCAGAGCCTATTCATGTCTACCACTCAAAACTCTGGGAAGATAAAGCGAAAGAATTTGTCTATGATATTTTCAACTAGGTAATGGTACCAATGCATGTCTCCATCTTTGGCCATCCGCCTCCCAATATTTCAGATAACATCACAGCCAACCTGAGAAGCGTGGAAGATTGGTATATAGAAGTATATTTTTTGTATATTAGTATTTTTGGCACCTCTTTCCCCCCATATTCTCTGTCTCTATTCTTACCGAACAATATAATATGCCGTGAGATCACCAGGAAAACTATCCTCAATGGGATAAGAAAGGAGATCAAAGGAGTATCAAAGAAGGTATGTCCACCCTTCCCCATTCACATTGGTACATATTCTTTATTAGATTTCAGCCATGCCAAAGTGGAGGCTACAGCCTTGGAGGAAATGAAATTGGTAGACATTGAGTTTAAGAAGCACGACCCTAATAAGATTTTGAGTAATCACTTGGTGAGCTATGGGTTGAAGAGATACAAACATGAAGACTCACCTCATGATGAAGTCTTCTGAGGTGTGAGGTCCTACTCTAAAGTTTTAAGCTGGGTTCAAGCTCTGCTGCCTGGTGATATGGTCAATTTTTATAAATTCCAAGAGCACAATAGAAGTTACATCCCCAAAGTTTTACAGGGAAGAAACTCACAACCTCTGTGTACACAACAAGTACAAGATAAAATTTCAACGGGTGCGAACCCTAGAAAACAAGAGACTCAAGACAAGATAGAGAAAAATGAAATCTCAAATTGGGAAGGAGAGATCCCCAACCAAGAAGAAGGAAGCCCGAATATAGTTACCATGGAAATCGACAGCCCCATTGCATACATCACTCCCTTACAATTCACAAAGGGGAACCCCAAGATAGAGTGGATATTCAAGGATGACCTCACACCTATCTCTATAAAAGAATTGCCTCCTAGTGAATTCTTCTTCAGTAAGAAAAGGAAGGTCGTGGTGAAGCAAGAAACATACCAAAGAGTAGGTGAAATAGCTAAAAAATACAAAATCATAACAGATGTAGAAGCCTTGGAAGAGGAAGAATTCATCGATGAGGTAGTAGGAACATTCGGGGCTTATGCAACAACCAACCAATACTCAGTTAGATATTTGAAGGCATGGTTGAAACAAAAGAACCTCTTGATCAACAAATTGGAGGCTCGGGTAGCAACGATAGAGGTGAATGCCAGGGATGAGGAAAATAAAGGTTTCAAGCAAGACAGATTAACTGATCAATAGGAAATCGAGAGACTCAAATATGATGTTGAGCAGACACATCAGTCAGCACAAATAATCCAAACGCAGGTAAGTCAACACGATGAGCAAATAAAAATGTTGCAATCTAAATTAATTTATGTTGAAAACCAAGTCATAGACATACCGGTATTCCAATCCCAAGCCATAGAAATATGAAAGAAGGTAGAAATAGCTCAACAATATCTACTTTCCAAAGTTGTTACACATCAACATTACTTTCTTTCATAAGTGTCGCATGTTCCTCACAATTGTCACAAGTGTTGCATGTTGTTCACAAGTGTCGCAACTGTCAAACAAAGCATATTGCCACGATGATGACACTAAGGAGACACTTAGAATACATCAAACACCTGATTTGAAGAAAGAGAATGGCTAAATGAAGTTAGGTATCTCTTGACACCTGAAAGGAGCTCTCAAACTAGAGTTTTAGAAGGGAGTGCTCCCCTACATCACCCTTAGGAGCGCAGGCGCTCCCCTATAAGGTGTTAGGGAGAGTTATAACACTAAACCACCCCTCTGAAGGAGCACTACAAATATTTGAAGCACTGGCGATCCCCTTGAGCCTACTAGGGAGTGTTATAGCACCCTGATGCCCCTTTTGAGGGAGCATTGTCTAATCTGGGTAGCAGTTGATCTGTTGAGGAGAATAAGGGGAGGATCTTTCAAGTTTGGAAGGCAATTGCATTCAAATTCCTTGTTCAATCATGATCTTAGGAGAAGATCCTTGGTTCGAGGGAATTCCTCAACTTACCCTAAAGATACCTCAAGAGGTTAATCCTCTCTAAACCTATATAAATAGGCTCTATGATGGTGGAAAGGGGGAAGAATTGCAAGCATGAAACCTATGATCTCATAGGAAACACACAGTGAAATGGAGGAGAGTAATCAGTGAAGATGCTATCATCGAGGTCATGGATATTTTGAGCAAGGGTTAGACAAAGGGGACACGACGAAGCTATCGCATTCGCATGCACAATTGTAAGTTACTTCTATCATTGTTCTCATCAATATGACACGCTTGGCCTGTTTCTTTCCAGTTTTTGTTTGATCTTACATGAACTTATCATTGATAGATAGATATATTTTCGAGCTAATATCAATAGAGTAGGAAGTGGTTGTACTATTGTTTGTCTACAGGGCTTATCGAGGAGAGACATAACGAAGCTCAACTCGGAGCATGCAGGGACAAACATCGGTAAAAAGATACTCCTATTCTCCTTCCTCCTCATGCATTAGTTTGTATAGATCTGAAAGGAAGTCAGTGTCCACGTTAAGCGTCTTTTGTCTGAAGAGTTAAGAGTCTAGCTCTCAAGAGGAGATCTACCTGTCTGCAAGGAGGTTTTCCTTCAACAGAAACTGGCGACTCCACTAGGGAGGTATCGAATTGAAACCTTTTTGTTTTGATTTCTCCTCATAGACCTTGTCTTACCCCTTGATTGTTTTCAGACCTGGTTCACCCCTTTTTGATTGATTTCATGAGCTAATTGACTCCCTACCCCATCACACTCAGCTTGATTGACAAAACTAGACTACAAGTTTTGGATTTTTTGACATTTTTAGGAGCTTTTTGAACCTGGTGCCCCTATGGCTATGTTAATAGAGCACCAATGCCCCCTGACTATCTTACACAAAGCGCTATAATTCTTGGTGTCGTTTACACCAGAGTGCCAACCCTCTTTTAGCCAAAAACCTTTCTAGAATTGTTTTTTCAAGGTCTAGCCTATGTGTTTCACTTGCTAAGCCTCTCTGTGAGTCAATGCTTCTTCCCATTCAACTTTGACATCCTTCCTTCTGAGGAACAAATACCTTGTTGTTTAGGTTTTGTAGCCTTCTTCATTATTGTTGAGTTTTTCTGTTGTTTGGAGTTTGAAACCAATGCACTATCTTTCTCTCCTTTTTGACTAAGCGAGAAACTCTAGTGAAGGACATCAGAAGCCTATGAATCTCTCCATTTGGTTTTAGTTAAGGTCATTGTTCTTCGACATTTATTTTGGTGTGAAGTTCTTAATTTTTCTTTGTTTTTTCTTTTCTTTTGCTTCTTGTTTTTTATCACAACGAGAGGGTGTATTGTTTGTACGAAACCTACTTGTGTTTGTCTGAGTTTCCTTGATCCAAAAGGATAATTGGCAAGAAAAGTTTTGTTTCGAATTAGTCATTATTCACATACAAACAATAAAGAGACATCTTCATGATTGATTTTTCATATTAGAAGGTATTTCCAAATTTTTTTAGCACCACATCAGATTTGATTGAAGAAAAATTGTTTGAGGACATTCCTTATTAGTGTTTGTTAGTGAAAAGAACTCCCTCTCTCTCCCTTAAATAGATGTTCATTGAAAGAAATGAATACTTATCATATTTGATGCATTTTTGGGGACTGAGTCATTATTCCATTCGTTTCTCTTCCATGCACTCCTTTTGAGTAAAGAACAGCTATAAAATGAACGCTAATTAAAAACTATCTAGAACATTTTCTTTTCTAGGATCCTCCACCAACAATAGACTAGGATTAGTACTTTGGATTAGGCTGTGAGCATAACTCTCCAAAGTTTCCAAAACAAACATTAGTATCCTGAGCTAGGGAGAGTCAAATCCAATTGTTGTATAAGTCTTCCTGGGATCCCCCTCTCACACAGGGGTTACACACGAAGTTGCATTTGGGAGAGCTATGGAGATTATCCCTCCGTAGTTTGACTGATTGCAGTGGTCAGATCGTATTATGGGGATCTCTTAAAGGTATACCCACAATGTTGAGTGGAATCCTTTCAAGTTGATTTCGGGCTAGATGCCCTGCCCGTACTTTCGGACTGGACTGTCGACTATACCCGCCCAGGGTCTGATTTCAAGTTGGTAACCTTAGTGGCCATAATATTTAGGGTCTTACACAAGGTGACAGTGAAGGGAAGTCTCATTGTACCTAGAGCAGACATTGGTCAAACTCACTCAGGCTCCTTGGAGGGTAAATCCACAATTACTATGTGGAAGCTTGCACCAAGGTGAAAGTCTGTTAAGCAGGTCGCCATTGTAATTGTTCCACCATATCCCCACCCCTTCTTGACTTGATCACGCGATGTTGGATTTCATCACCAACTAGTACAATCATCGAGAGAAGGTCATGTTTTCTTGGTTGTGATTCCTAGATTCTATTAGCGTATGCTATTTCTTTTCGATAGTTATCCATAGATCGTTTCCGCCGACTCGTTTTCGCCAACATCGACCCTCCACGCCATTCACAGAAGCTACAGGGACTTCCTCCAGAAAATATGGAAGGGAGCACCCCTTTACCCCCTCATTCTATGGAGGAATATCCTCAACAGAGCGAGGTTCAAGACACTACAACCTCCCAAGAAGAAGTTCCCACACCGCGCGCCTATCACCTATCACCGTACCTTTAAACCATTTTACTGGTACTACCATTTTTTCAGCCACGCCATCCATTGGTACAAACACATCGTCTATTGTCCCAAGGTCTACTTTTTCTCTCCATACGACCCATTCTACAATGGTCCCCCACATTCCGACTATTCTCGTCGGTAATGCGGTGGTTAGCCAAGCTGCAATTGTCACACCTATAAAAACTAGACCTTCATCATCACTCCCTTTTTGGTACAGAGCACTGAATTCTTCCACTACCACTACTACCCAAGTTATTCCGGGAAGTTCCATACCTATCCAACAACCTGGAGGGACTGGTCTTGGTGGTCTTAATCCGTTCAACAACACCGGTCAGTCGTTTACGTCTGGTTCTCAAATTCCGGGAAATCTACCTCAATCTAGGGGGCATCCTCCCACCGGAGGACAACTTCCATTTGGAGGGCACCCTCATGCTGGGTGGAAACCTCAATCCAAAGCCTACCATCAACTGTATGGACAAAATGTGTCTCCCACACCCAATCCGTGGAATATCCCTTTTTCAGGCAATCCACAGTTCTCGGGGGGACACAATCCTCAAGCTTCGCAACAATCTCTTCCCCCTCAAGGGACTCATCTATATCCTCCTTATGGAAAAATTCCAAATTCAGCTTACAATCCTCAAAACCCATCTGGTTATCCTCCGCTCTCACATGTTTCTCAAAACACCTCAAATCCTGTGTACCCTAGTCAACACCAACCTTATACGAGAGGGCCCACTGGTTACAATTATTCGCATAACCCAGTGTATGGTCCTACTGGTGTTCCTATGCCACACCAGTATTACCCATAGGTTAACCAACAACTACCTTTCCTAGCAACCCTGGACCTTCCAGACTTGTCTTGGTTAATGAATGATCCTATTTTTCATTCTCCGGTTTGGCCAGCTATTCTAGCTAAACTTCCTTTCGATATTCCAAAATTCGACGGAAATTCTGGGGAAGACCAAAACAACCACGTGATGACTTTCCATTTGTGGTGTTCATCCAACTCCCTCATGGATGATTCTATATGTTTGCATCTTTTCCAATGAACGCTTACGGGTTCTGCAGCAATGTGGTACATTGAACTACCATGCGCTTCTTTTCACGATTTCAACTCTCTTTCCATGTCCTTCCTCACGCACTTCCAACTACCCATTCGATATGAGACGGGTACTGAACTATTGACCTCCCTTCCTCAAACAACCTCCGTACATATCTCTGATCATATTCATGAATGGAGACGACAACGAAGGCTAATCAAAGTGGTGATTCCTGACCAATTATTAGCAGAATGGTTCACCAAATCACTGTTACCCCAGATCACTTGTGATGTTTCCATGGGTGGTGTAGTCACCGAGGAAGAGGCTATTGCTCAGGCCTAGTACTTAGATTTGGTTTAGTCGCAGTCTGGTACTCTGTACAAGTTGATACCGAATGCTACCTGGGCCACTAATGATCCATCCAAACCATCATCTACCTCACACATGGATGGAGTTATTGGCTCCATCAAAACCCAATCTACTTCCCAGTCGACTGGAACAACCCAGCAACCCGCTTCGACGACTGCTCCCAGTTTGACTGCACCCTCTTCTACCTCCCCTCAAACTCAGGTCTCTGAGGTGAATGTGGTCCAATGAAACCCTTCATAACAACCAGGGGGCCAAAAGAAAGCAAGAAATAAACCAAAGAAAAACAACAACAACAAACAACCAAAAATCAACCGCAAACCCCTGCTGTCGGGAAACAACCACAATGGAAACTGAAATTCCCATGTCTCATTTGTGGCGATGATCACTACACTCGATATTGTCCACATCGCGATGAAGTGGCCAATATTTTCAAAGGAAATTCACAACCCGCTGTGCTTACCCAGCCTTTCCCACAACAACAATCTTTGGTTGCTCAAACCCCCACCCCAGGGGGCAGTTCCAACCAATCCCATGATGAGGCCTCGACAAGTGACCACATTTACATGTTTAATGGGATTAATCTGACCACTCACACTATGACATATGACACACCGATTAAACCTGATAAGCCGAAGCCCACTAATGGTTCCTTACCGGACCCATTACCATCTTTCGTTAGTCCTTCGTCTACTAGCCCTCCATTCGAGCCACTTCGTATTGAGAAAACTTCATTTGACTCCATTTTACGTCCCCCCTAAGAGTACTATCCGGAAGTCTACCTTTAATCCTAGTTCACGGGCCACCCAAAACTACAACATTGTTGAAGATTTGGCTCAAGCACCATGTGCTTTGTCTTCTTTGGAAGTTCTACAACACTGTCCCAGCCAACGTAGAACGCTCTTAGCTTCCATCGGTGCTTTTGATCTCGAGTCATCAAATAACCTCATTTTTAATCTGGATGATCATCAACCCCAACTCTCTCACCAACTAGCCTTTCAGATCGATGTTGTTGTTCACAATCAACAAATCCACCGAACTATCTTGGATGAGGGAGCCTCTACTTGTGTCATGTCTTTAGCTTGTTGGAAAGGCTTAAAATAACTTTCCCTTAAAAAATCCCCTATGATGTTACACGCTTTCGATGGGCGAGGTTTTCATCCTCACAGATTGTTACAATCCTTAGCCGTTCAGTTGGGCGGAAAAACTGTTACTGTTGATGTCGAGGTGGTCGATGCCCCCCTCGATTACAACCTACTACTTGGAAGAAGTTGGTTCTATGCTATGACTGTCGTCGCCTCGTCAGTGTTTCGATGTGTGCAATTCCCCCATCAAGGAAAACTTGTCACTATCGATCAACTTGATTTCTGTACACCCGACGCTCACGCCCCTGTCACCAACAACATTCCTTTTTTGGGAGACCACCAAGTTACGTATGAAAGCGTTGGTGTTGGCTTATTGAAATATTCTAGCCTCATGGGTACCTTCCCTACACCACTTCCACCCACCATGCATCATATTTCCACCATCAATATGATCTCGACTATGCCTTATCAATCTTTGGATTCATCTGATCCTTGGATTGTACCTAGTCCTATGGAATTTGATGTGCTCGATGACACTATTCCACTTATCCCAATTGAGGCCACATACGTAGCTATTCAATCTTCCTCTCCCTCTCCAGACAACCCACATTTATTGGTACCTGATGCCTACTCGATTCCCTCATGGTTGGATTCCCTATCATCTGCAATCAATTACATTTCCCAAATTTTCCCTTCCGACGAATCTATAATGGGAATTCTTAGTATTGACGACGTACCTTGGGATGATAACCATCATCGATCCTCTTTTCTTCTGCCTCTGGAAGAAATCCACAAAGACATACACTTTGTCTTCCCTCCTGATGTTACCAATGCTCTGCAATCTCTCGTCCTCACACAAGATACTCTTTCTGAGGGGAATATGGGTAACATCTCTACTACAATCGTTATTGATATTTCGATCAAAGAAGGTGTTGTGGAAAACATTAACCTTGGTGCTAATTGTACACCTGAAGAAGTGGTCTCTTACACCACTCTGTTTAAAGAATTCTGCAATGTCTTCTCTTGGAGCTATGAGGAAATGCCATGGATTTACCCTTCGATCATCGTGCATGAAATCAAGACTTACCCTGGTGCAAAACCCGTTCGACAAAAAATCTGCCCGGTTCATCCCAAGAAAATCACAGCTATAAAGGCAGAAGTTGAGAAACTGTTTAAATCTGGCTTTATCTATCCTTTCCCTTTGATAGAATGGGTCTCCAACCTTGTTCCGGTTGCCAAAAAACAAGGAACCATCCGTGTTTGTGTTGACTATCAAGGTCTCAATAAAGCTTGTCCAAAGGAAAACTACCCTACGCCCTGCATCGACCAAATCATTGATAATTGCGTTGGGAGCATAATATTCTCTTTCATGGATGGCTTCTCCAGGTATAACCAGATTGAAATTTTACCTGCTGATCAACATAAGACAACCTTTATCTATCCATGGGGAACTTTCACCTATCGAAAGATACCTTTTGGTCTCAAAAATGTTGGTGCTACTTTCTAGTGGGCCATGTCGTATTCTTTCCACGATATCAAGCATATCGCAGAACCTTACCTTAAAGACTTACCTTCCCACTCATCCAATCGATCCGATCACGTTGATCACTTATAGGCTATTTTTCTTCGATGTCAGTTCTACCGTATCCACTTGAACCCACACAAGTGTATTTTTGCTGTCGAATCTGGTCGACTCCTCAGTTTTATTGTCTCTAAAGATGGGATTAGGGTGGATCCCTTAGAGATTAAGGCTATTCTAGCCTTACCTCCACCTACTTATTTGACCCAAATCCAAAGTTTGCAAGGAAAATAAAACTTCCTTCGTCATTTCATTTATAACTACGCTGAGATAACTAAAGGATTCATGCGGTTGCTGCAGAAAAACACCCCTTTCATCTGGGATGCCATCGCTCAATGGTCATTTGATTCTGTCAAGCATGCCTTGACCCACGCACCTTTGTTGCACCCTCCATAGTATACAAAGGACTACATCCTTTACTTAGCTACCTCCACTTCCACTATTGCAATGGTGTTATTTCAGGAGGACCCCAATGGTGACGAACATGTGATCTATTACCTGAGCAAGAGTCTATCTGGACCCAAACTCTGATATTCACATGTAGAGAAA
The DNA here is from genome assembly GCA_009831015.1 of Picea engelmannii. Taxonomy (NCBI): domain Eukaryota; kingdom Viridiplantae; phylum Streptophyta; class Pinopsida; order Pinales; family Pinaceae; genus Picea; species Picea engelmannii. The sequence continues at coordinate 397,101 of ML782829.1, forward strand.
CTGGATTTGGTAGCCATCATCGTTGTCCAGAGATTCTTCCATTACATCTTACTACGCACCACCACTATGATTGCAGACTCAAACCCCATGTACCATGTCTTGACACGTCAAGTGCTTGGGGGAAAATACTCTAAATGGATCGTCATCCTTCAGGAATTCGATCTTGAATTCACAAAGTCCAAAGACAAAAAGTCCTTGCTGTTTGCGGAGCTTATCTGCGATCTCCCCCATGATGATGAATACATCGAACCTAGAGATTCTCTCCCCGATGAAACTCTTTTCCTCATCAACATCTCTGATCCTTGGTACGGAGACATCCTCCTTTACCTCCAAACCCAACGTTTTCAGCCTAACACTTCCCATGAAGAGCGTCGACATATTCGCCACCATTCTTGTCGGCGACACCCTATATCATCGTGTTATTGATACTATCCTTCGACGATGTTTGATTCATGCAGAGGTTGAACACGTTCTGAACGATTGTCACCTTGGCACTTGTGGCGGTCACCTTTCTAGGATGGCCACAGCCCAAAAAATTCTACGTGCCAGCTATTTTTGGCCCTCGATTTTCAAAGATTGTATTGAGGCAGTCAAAAAGTTCCCACCCTGCCAAGTTTTTAACAACAAGGCGCGCACCCACCCCACTACGCTACACCCCATTATCGCCATCGGCCCGTTTGCCAAGTGGGGTGTCGATTTCATGCAATGTAAGCCTAGCTCAGCCGGGGGGCATGGTTATATAATCGTCATTGTCGACTGCTTTACCAAATGGACTGAGGCTATGCCTACCTTTCTGAATGATGGTCGTACCGCAACTTTGTTTCTTTTTAACCACATCATAACTTGTTTTGGTGTACCACGCGCCATCATCACTGATCATGGTGCACACTTTAAGAACCAGATGATGAGTGAATTACATGCCAAGTTGGGTTTTCGCCATGAAAACTCATCCCCATACTATCCTCAGGCCAACGGACAAGTTGAGGCCATCAACAAAGTCTTAAAAACCATGATTCAACACATGGTAGGGGAAAAAAAGACATCCTAGCATTTACAACTTTTCTCCGCTCTCTGGGCTTACCGTACTTCCGTGAAAACTGCAACTGGATTTACTCCTTTCCAGTTGGTGTATGGCATCAAAGCTATTTTACCAATCGAGTGTGAGATTCCATCTCTTAAACTTAAAGTATAACTCCTACCCCACACTTCTGTCGAAGAAGAACGTTTCTTATATCTATCCAAACTAGACGAAACACATCGTGATGCCGCTCTCGTTAACGAGGCACATCAGAAATGGATTAAAAATCAATACGACAAATCTATCCATCCTCGGACTTTTGCAAAAGGAGACTTAGTCCTCGTCTATGACCAGGCTCATGACAAATTAGGGACACGTAAGTTAGAACCGTTGTGGCATGGCCCTTACATCGTAAAATGTGTTCTACACAGAGGCACCTACAAGTTAGTCGATTATGATGGAATTTCCCTAGGGGAGCCCCGGAACGGGCTTTACCTTAAAAATTAATATGCCTAGATCACCTAGTATGTGTACGTTGTACATTATTGTATTTTAGTTTGGTGTGGCTGTTTCTTTCGCATGCTCGAGTATTTACCTTTGCCACTCATAACTGTTCTTGTGTTTTCATGCACAGATGATGTCTTCCTTTCCTATCTTTGTTGGGTTTGCAGATGGTGCTATTCGACACACCCGGAACATTGCTTCGGCAACATGGGTCATTTACCAATTTGATGAGGTGGTGAGTTCAGGAGGTATTTTCTTAGGACCAACAACTAATAACATGGAAAAATATCATGCTGTCATTGGACTCTTGACCCAAGCCTCCTCCCTAGGTATCTCTCGTATCATTGTTAACCTAGACTCCCAACTCGTGGTCTATCAACTCAATCGTATCTACGCTATTCGTAATCCTATCCTGCTACGTCTCCACCTACAAGTTCATCGTCTTGAATGAATGTTTGATTATATCGAATACAAACATATTCCATGAGAACTCAACAATGTTTCAGATTCGTTAGCTAATTACATCATGGATTGATATCCCACCCATAGATAAGATTTCATAAAGGAAAGAAAATTGTACATCACATGTAAATTAAAACACATCACATTAAAGACATCATCATGTACAAAGTTTTTGGCACTGTAAAAACTTGGAACTGTATATATATACATAGCGTGACCGAAATGTTTTGATTACATCAAAAAAGTATTTAGAAGAGAAAAATGTTGGGTCTTTACACCCATACAACATCGCTTGACAAGTCATACAAAATAAGATCACCAGAGAGACTCTAATCTCCCTGTACTAAATTGTGCTGAGAGTAACATATCACTGCACACACTACGCGTCTCAGTAGAGAATTGACATTCTCTGGCACTCCCACAGTGTGCCTTTGTAGATGTAAAGGCGCTTCTCCCCTCTGTAAAGGAGGAATTCCCATCATGAGGCCTTGAAGGTTTCTTTCAACCTCCTGGAGACCTATCACCGGTGCCCCCGGATCTGCTGCAATTGGAGCACCCCCACGACGTCCTGGTATCGGTATCTCATCCAGGCGCACTGCTCCCTTGTCTGCATGTTGAAAACAATACATCTTTTAAAAAATATTCTACATACCCAAATATATATATATATATATACACACACACATTAAAAACTTAAAAATCAAAAAACTAGACAAGGTGTTGCTCAGTCTCTTACCTGACGCATCCCAATCTTCCCCCGCGGGTAGAATCAAATCCATGCTCCTGCGAAAATCCACCTTAGCATAGAGGAAGTCTTCTATCCAGAGATACTATCGTCTCATCCAAGCTAAGAAGTCACCGGTGAAACGGAACTCTGACTCTGCTACTAGCCTCAAAGACAGACTAGTCCACCTCTCCATTCATGGTTCTTCCACTGGTCGCACTGCCAGTGCTATCTGAGGTTTCATCTAGGGGATGTGATCTAAGAAAAATGAGACTAGAAAAGAGCCGTATCCAAACTGTTTCTGCCCCATCCTACATCGCGAAACCTGTTCCTTCACATTCCGAACGAATCCTGCACTCTAGTTAAACAGTGTTGGCTCCAAACATTGTACACCATAAGCTACCTATGATCTCGACACCAGATGTGCGCTAGTGCTTCCCGTCATGCTCGTGATGGAAAACAAAATGGATCGAAGGGGTAACTCTCGAATATCATTGATAGGGATTCTACCCCCCACCAGTATTTCTCCTGGGACACAATGATGTGCCAGATACACGCCCACTTGCTCAGGAAACGCCCTCTGTCCAAAAAAGGATATAGGAACCCCTCTTTTCGAGAGGCTAGTCAAGAAATATATGTCTTCCAACTCGATGGCTAGAAGCTGTGTTCCGATCTGGAACCCTTGCTCTGCGACATCCCACAAGTTGATTATGTGCTCAAGCAATAGGATCTCCTTCTTCATTTTTTGCAATTTGAAGAATTTCAGTAAGCCACAAGCTCTCAACGTGGTCTGCATACGAGGACTCTGCAAAGAAGCCCAGTCATCAATCTCATGCTCTCGTTCTTTCCACTCGATCATGGTCGCCAAAATCACCTACAAATGGAAAAGCAAAGAATTTCATTATTTCATTTTTTCAGCAATTTCGGCAATTTCTTAAGCAATTTAAAAACATGAAATCTAATGCCCACATTGTTAAAAAAGGACCACGCCCTCTTTTTATCACTCAACAATCATCACGCAGCAACAAAACATTTTAAAATAAAAATAATTTTCATAATGGCTGCATGGGCATGTTTTCGAGTTTTTTATGGGTTCTTTGACAAAAACGACCCATCCATCCAAGTGTCAAAGCGTTGGCATCTTTGCTATCACCTTCTAAATTTTTTTTTTCAAAAGAATGCCTTTTTCCCATCGTTTTTAATAGAGGTCGATTTGATCTTTTTTGGAGCGACCTAGGGATTCATTTTTTAAATTGAATACTTCTATGAAAATGAATATTAAACCATGTAATTGAAATAAGGGGAGATGAAGATCTAACTGGTCCAAATGGAAAAAGAAACGGTCAACCGTAGCTCCGGTATCAAGCGAAACAAGATCCACCTCCAAAGTGAGAATCTCCAGTGCTACAAATCCTTATGCAAAATGAAATGGTAAATGAAGTTTTTTCTTGTATTACTATTTATGAATTTCCATTTTTTATAAGGTATAGTTATTTATGGGTTTCTCTGGCAATATAATGGCTTCACTAAACCTTTGGATTGCAGTTTTGACATCACGGGTTTCCTAGTAGTTCTGATCATTTGTTTACCTTGTCACATCCATGAGCATAGTCTTAGTTCGTTTTCAAGATCGAAAATATGAGAACGCACCGGGTAGATTTTTATCTCTTTTTCGGACCCGCATGGACACACAAAAAAGGAACCCTCTGGAGTCATCTTTAATCTCTTTTCAGACTCTCTAAATATGAAAAGATCGTCGAGTGACCTTGCTTCCTTTCACACTCGTTAAAAGGTTCGAAAGGGCATCTTTCGAGCGATAGTTTATCTCTTTTTCGGTCTCGTTAGACTACTGTACAAAAAAGGAACTGTGAGAGTTCTATTTTAAGTGTTTTTCCAAACTCTATAATCATGAAAAACCTTTGAGTTTTCTGTCTTTGGACTTGCTAAAACACACATCGACAAGCCCATACGGGATCGAACCCTTACTTCTTCCAGTTCGTTAAACAAAGGAAGAGGAACTTACCGAAGGTGAGTTATATCGAGCACGTGTTATCCTCCTCGAGCTCATTAAATCAAAAAGAGGTACTCGTCTATCTGGATGGGGGGAAATTTGAAAGAAGCAAGCCAAGCAGTCTCTTGAGAACATTACCAAGTAATTCTTAGAGTTTCCCTTGAACACGACACTTTGTCATATGCATGCATTATAATCTGCTAAACCTCTACACTGAGCCAATCCTTTCAGTTTCTTTCACTCCTTTGGGTCACCTGACGTAATTCACAACATCCACTACATCATCAAGTTTTGGTCCATGTCATGTTTTTTCTATTGTGCCTCAATGTTCAAGGGAAGTATCCACCTCTAGAGTCATCCATCACAAATATCTTGTCTCAAAACCCGTGTCAGCCCATGTTCATTTGATCTACCAATTACATCTCTATGTCCATTTCCTGTTGTTGATGGGGGATGCATCAAAGCCTTCCTTTGACGATCCTATTCCTATCGACATCAACACATTATCCAGGAATTAGGATTAGAAACCAGTTAGTACTTTGGGACCTGCATGCCTCAATGGAAGGCCTCCTCACATTCGACAGTAGGTTTACATCATTGACCTCTTATTCGATGATTCCATGGATGTTCGACTCCAGCTCATCCATTCACATTCATTGGAATGTACTAGGGTACCTTGGGAATCATTGACATTAATGGTGATCTCCCTCGTACTTGTTAACGATTTACACCATTGACCGGTAATCAAGTGGTTTCTGCCATGTTTGACATTAGAACATCTATTCACATGGTTAAATTCGTACCACATTGGGATCGATAAGAAGACCCTGGGTTGAGTGGCCACTTTGATATGTACTTTTCCCAGGTTGCGAAGGATTTTCTCTTGGACAAATGATACATACACTGTTACATAGATCCACTTTGTATTGGTCATGGCTATATCTTGTCATCTCGTAGATCCACATTGTATCCTCGGTGGCTATACCTTTTCATCAATACAATTATGGATTCACAGTGTATTTTATGGCGGCCATATCTTGCAAGTCTTGATCACCCAAGCATAGGTATGTTTGCCTTGGGTTTTGAAACATGTCATGATATTTGTTGGATGTTTGTGTGCAGCTTCCGTCAGGTTCTCTGAGTCTATACCCTTTCTTGAAAGTCTACAAATCATTTCAGTTATCAGTTCTCATCTTATAAACTTCATGCTTTGGGGGGAAATCTGTTACACATCAACATTACTCACTTTGATAAGTGTCGCAAGTGTCGCATGTTGTTCACAAGTGTCTCAAATGTCAAACAAAGCATATTTCCACGATGACGACACTAAGGAGACACTTAGAATACCTCAAACACCTGATTTGAATAAAGAGAATGGCTAACTGAAGTCAGGTATCTCTTGCCACCTGAAAGGAGCTCTCAAACTAGAGTTTTAGAAGGGAACGCTCCCCTACATCACCCTTAGGAGTGCTGACACTCCCCTATAAGGTGCTAGGGAGCGTTATAACACTAAACCACCCCTTTGAAGGAGCGCTACAAATCTTTGAAGCGCTAGTGCTCCCCTTGAGCCCACTAGGGAGCGTTATAGTGCCTTGATGCCCCTTTTGAGGGAGCGTTGTCTAATCTGGGTAGCAGTTGATCTGTTGAGGAGAATAAGGGGAGGATATTTCAAGTTTGGAAGGCAGTTGCATTCGAATTCCTGGATCAATCATGATATTAGGAGAAGATCCTTGGTTCAAGGAGGTAATTCCTCAACTTACCCTAAAGATACCTCAAGAGGTTAAGCCTCTCTAAACCTATATAAATAGACTCTATGATGGTGGAAAGGGGGAAGAATTGCAAACATGAAATCTATGATCTCATAGGAAACACACAATGAACTGGAGGAGAGTAATCAATGAAGCTGCTATCATCCAGGTCGTGGATCCTTTGAGCAAGGGTTAGACAAAGGGGACTTGATGAAGCTGTTGCATTCGCATCCGCGGTTGTAAGTTACTTCTGTCATTGTTCTCATCAATATGCCATGCTTGGACTGTTTATTTCCAGTTTGTGTTTGATCTTACATGAACTTATCGTTGATAGATAGATCTATTTTCGAGCTAATATCAATAGAGTAGGAAGTAGTTGTACTATTGTTTGTCTACAGGGCTCATCGAGGAGAGAAATATTGGAGCTCAACTCAGAGCGTGCAGGGAAAAACATCGGTAAAAAGGTACTCTTGTTCTCCTTCCTCCTCATGCATTAGTTTGTATAGATCTGAAAGGAATTCAGTGTCCACGTTAAGCGTCTTCTATCTTAAGAGTTAAGAGTCTAGCTCTCAAGAGGAGATCTACCTGTCCGCAGGGAGATTTTCCTTCAACAAAAGTAGAAACCATATAGAATCATTTTCATATGATAGAGAAAGCGTTAAAAGATATCTCCTTGAGAGAAAGAGAAGTTGAGGTAGCTCGGGTCGCTTTCCAAGAGGTTGTTATAGCTACAGTGAAAGAAGAGGTGGCCATCAGTTCCAGGTTGTCTATCCCAGAGAAAACTTGAGGTAACATCTTACTAAAGGCATGGGAACATAATATATTCGAGAGCATAAAAAGAGATAAAGAGATGAGAGATGCTTGTGAAGAAACATTCAGATTTATATATAAAAAATTGTTATATTTTGATAAGGAAGGTAGTGCTAGATCACTGGGAAAAATTAACGTAGCCAAACATCTGTTGGATATCAAGGAAAATGTGGAAAAGGGGAAAATTAAATTATCCCAGGTAAGTCAGGTTGATATTCCCCAAGTGGATAAATGGTTGATAAGACCAATCTTGCAATTGTGGTCTATCATCAGGGAAGACCAACAAGTAGGAAAAATATTGCCACAGTTGGCAAAGAATTGCTACACTTTCGAGGTGAACATCCAAGCCGAACCTTCCAAGATAATAGCCTAGTTGGTAGTGTTAGCATCAGAAGTCACTCCTGGATTGCTTGCTAGAGTAGAGCCCAATGCCCATCAATTTTATGTCACAATAGTTTTAATGGGTGATCAAATGGGTAGAGACTCGAGAAGGTATCGCTCTAACTCGAGAACTGAGTCTGGTATGTAAAGAACAAATGACGTCTTGATCTAACTTCATTCAGTGAGTTTATTTAAAGATGAGAAGGTTGAAGACTTAGTGAGAGGAGTGAGAAAACTACCTCAGGCAACAGGCATTTCAACAGTTTGTAGAAGAAAAACTCTGAATGGAAGATCCTCTTGGTTCAGGGCTTCGAGAAACTGAAAGGGGGACTTGACTGGATCCTCCAATTCCAAGCCGTTCAACGCTAAGAAAATTAGAGGGACTGATTAGAAACAATGCAACTGTTACAGTGATCCAACCTACATCATCCTATAAAAGTTACAACTCGACTGGATCCTCCAATTTCGAGCTGCTCTAACACAATATAAACAAAGACATGAAAGAAACTGATATTCATAAGGCAAGAAGTCTCAAGAGTCCATGCATAACTAGAATAACAGTGCTTTATTAAATTTTTACAACCGGGAGCCTTACTCAACCATCGATCCTTTACAAAATACAAAGACCGAGTCTATATACTTAGGAAAATTTGCCTAATAGAGGTGTTCTCAGTTATTCAAGGCGTGGTGTCCCTTCAATCAAACTCAGACTGATATTGTTCATCAGATGCCACCTTAACTGCGCATGGATCCTGCAAGGGGAGTAGTTGAGCCATTAAGTGTCGAGTTAGCATGTGCAGATCTCTCTGGCTAGTCGAGGACTCGGCATGTCTTATTTGGAAAAAATCAGTACACAGGACCCTCTTGGGAAGACAACTTTCCAGAGCCTCCATACATTACACTTAATGAGTGAGGAGAGGTTTCAACCACCTCCTCTCACCTTTAGTTACTCCAATCGAGAACCAGGATTGAGATTGAATCAGATGGCACCTAGAGATTGTGGTGATAACTTCTGTGACTAAACCTGACGCCTTTGGGCCCTCTTTCCCAACTCTTTTATTTCCCAAGTAACCACGGGTTGTGGCCCTACATTTACTCTTAAAGGCACTTTCAGAGTTCGTGAATAGGAAGGAGTTGATACTTGCTTATCACAGTCGTGATGGGTGAAACATAGAGATGGATTAATTGGGCACCACACGTCCCTCTCAGATATGATGGTCCTGAACTCACTTGGTGATACTGTGGGCCTGGGTCCTAGATGCTCTTGGAACTTCACTCTCATGGATATGAAGGAGCTACTCCTTGTTCTTCGGAGTCACTATGGGCAAAAAGGTGAGGATCCTAATCGCACACCAGGTGTCCCCTTGAATGGACGGCTGAGACTGCTCCATGATATTGCGGGCCCAACTTTTGGCGCTTTCAACGCTTTGGGGTTTGGGGTTTCAATATGTAGAATGATATGGAACCATCACCCTTCGAACTCCCGAATGCCGAAATGCCGACGTGACTAGATCTCGCACCATGCGTCCTTTGGATGGATGACTGCTATCCTTTCCTGCATGCAATATGGGCGCTATCCATTGCACTAATCTCGACGCAACTCCGCTAACTGCGATTGCCCGTTGACCGTCGATATGCTCTTATGGATGAATCTGGACCATCAACAATATAATTTCACCCACTTACTTGCTTGGAAGCTTGAAAAACGATATTTTTCCCTGCTGCGCTTGGGCGCTTCTCGTGCAACTTGCAGACTTGAAAACTCTTGTGCCCAGGACAAGAATTGTTACTAACATAAGGCTCCATGGGGGATAGAGTTGTCCTTGTGATGCTCTAAGGACTCATTTTGCAGTTCCAGTGCCTTGTTGTTGGGCTATGGAGTCATTTATTTAAAACTTAAAGACGGAAATAAAAACAATATTTACAACCACGAAAGAGCCATGTGCGGCTCAAGATAAAAATCTTTTTAGGAAATTCCCATTCACAGGGCCATTTAAAGCTTCTTGATCCTTCAAATCCCATAACTTGTAGGTGTTATTCGAGAATACTTCGGAGAATTTGAAAGGCCCGATCCAGAGGGCTTCGAATTTTCCATGCTTGCCTTTATCTTGTTTAGGAGCATCCCATTTCAGTACCAGGTCTCCTATCTGAAACTCTTCATTCTTGGCCTTCTTATCAAAAACCTTCTTGATCCTTTGCTGATGGTCCTGAATTTAGCCCATTACCTTCTTATCAATATTTTCTAAGTCTTTACTCCTCCAGAGATTTTCTCAACTTCGAGCCTCAAAGAGGGTCCTTTCACACACTTCTTGCGACAACCTTCGGATATTTCCAAATATCTGAGAACCTTTCAACTTTGCGCACTCCTGCAGTAGTAGTCCTTCAACACTCTGCTCAGATTCACAACTGAGACTTTCCTTAGCATGTGCACTCCTTGCACGGCTCCTATAACCCAATTTCACTTCTGGGTGAACGAGAACAAGAGTTAAACTATCTGAGCCTTCTATCAATGCACTCCTTGTGGATGACTTCAACTGCACTCCTTGCAGGAATCCTTGCTCAGATAGAGAAACAATTGAAAGTCATTTCTTCTACTTCCTTTCTCAGGTTTCAAACACTCAGCAATAAATCATTCATACATAGCTTGTAAAGAAAATGCATAATAGGAAGTAAATACTCATGAGCATAGCATTCAGCGTACATACACAGAGAACAAACACAAAACCATGGATTTGAATCAACCTCTTCTATTAATTCAAACTCTGTACATGGGTGTTCTTCCATAGCTCTCTGCTTCTCTTCTATGCTCTTCCTGCTTCAACCCTCCTACAAATGCACAATGAGGGTGTCTATATCCCGTTTCCCTCTTTCTTTGTAAAACTGTCTAATCTAATATTAAATTCTATCTACCTGCATTAACTACTTTAAATGCCTCCATCTACTTCAGATGAGAGCGTATGGCTCAAGGTCCGATTACATTTACAAGTCTGTCTCATCTTAATGGCTTCATTTAAGATGGCGCATCAATTCCCAAGGTGATTTCAAAATTTGTGTTGTCTTGTCTAGCTGTCCAGTTGCATTATGCACTGGCTTGCTTAACGTGAGAGATGCTCCTGCATCAGTGAACAAGCCCAGAAAAATGTACCCATTAGATCACTGCAAAATAGCTCCTGAACTTTCATAGCTCTCTATTTTTTTCCTTTGTTAATGGTCATTTTTTATATCTTCATTTCTCTGATTTTGCTTGTAATATTGTTTGAGGATTTCGAGGACTCCTTAGTGCCCCAATTTGTAGCAAGGGAATGTTCTTTGGATTTCTTTAAACGACAGATGTGTATAAAGTTAGCTTGTTCCCTAGTCAACAGAATAACAAAATCATGAAGGGATGCCATCTTCCAAGTAGTTCCAAAAGAATTCTTGGATAGTGTCAAAACTTCCTAGGCTCAATATGATGATCCCCTTCTCTAACTAGTGTCCTCTTAACACATTATGCTTCCCAAACAATCCTTCCAAAGTAGTCCATATTTGATTGGGTGAACTACCAAATTTAATGTGGAAAAGAAGACCAAGAGAGATGGAGAGACATAATAAACCATAGGCTTCATCACATATGTTAAACCACTTCATATTTTCATCATCTAGTATAGATTCAAATTTAATCCCCATCATGATTCTAAATATCCCTCTACTCCTAAAAAAATAGCATATTTGATTTCCAGTGATGGTAATTAAATGGTGTAAGAAGGGGAAATTGACTTCAATCCATTACTATAACATCCATGATACTACATAATATATTTTTGTAGTTGATGGAAGGAAGCTTCAGAATAATGACCCTACTATGGAACTATGATTTCTATAGAAGAAATCTAGTTTCTTTGAGCCCATTAAATAAACTATCGGATAGAGCCTTTTGTAGCTTAATAGAAGAGTGTTTACAACACCATGAAGTGACTATAGAATAGAGAATCTAGTAGTGTAATAGAAGGATGCCATCAAATCTATGAAAGATACTACAAAATAGAGATTTCAATAGCATAAATAGAGAGTGCTTTCACCACCACAAAGAAATTGTGTAATATTGACTTGTTTAGCATAATAGAAGTGGGTTCCCAGACCAAGAAATTGTCTCCTAATCATGCATGCAATTTTTTATTGCACCATGAATACTTTCCCTAGGTAAGTAGGTGATATTTTTAGTGATATCCACATAATGTGCACCAACAAATTGAGCCAAAACAAATTGCCCATGGAACTAGATGTGTTGTAAAACTAGACTATTGCAAAAGAGTACTGCTATGTTCATTAATTGACTTATCTACAAAACAATATTGGTCTATTAAGTAGTAGAAATGCAAGTGTTTGCTAGAGAGGTTCTATAAACAAATGCATGCCATGAATCTCTCATTAAATCAAGGAAGCAAAAAAAATCTAAGATTAATTTCATGTGTGTACGAAAGAACTAAAGAAAATAATGCATGCAAGGTAAAAATGACACTAAAGCAAGTGCGTTGAAGTAAGCAAGTGCATTTACATATGCACCAAAACTTATAGATAGTTGTAGTTCACATATTTTGATAGATACATGAATGAAAAAAAACTAAACGTGTTTTTCCACCCTATCTTTGACTTGTAAGTTCCAATATTGGGTGATAAAACTATTTCATGTGATGGGAAATAGCATAAGGTAGAATTGGTCCTCCACAATTAGGGATAGAAGTTAAGTTAGAGTGGCTACAAAATCTTGCAAACTAAGAACACCACTTTAAATCGGTTTCAAACTCATAACATCACTTTATTTGTTCAACACCTATGTTACACCTATGGTTATAGCATTTGTTGGCTAAGATAGTCCTTAGAAACAATATCACAGTCTATTTATGGAAAACTAACATATCAATGGTAGGAATTTGATTCATGTCAATATTAATTGTAGTAGAGGTATGATTCACAACTTATTTTTATTTCATCTTTTCTACTTGGTTTCTTTGCCACCATATGCTTGTTAGTTCAACTTTGATTGAACGCTTGGTTGATTACATTTAGCCTTTTTTTTTGTTTTTTTTCCTTGTTGTTGCTCTTGGACCTTTAGATTGCTTGAGGATATTCTTGATTGCTTGTTCCTTTTTCTTGCTTGGTTTAATTTTTCTGACTTGTGTGTTTATCCTACACCCCTTCACTATCTATACTATGTTTCTCTTGTCATGATATATCCTAACATTTTGTGATACTTGTTACCTCCCAAACATGCACTTCAAATGTTAAAAAGTCCTTTGAGAAAGTACACTTCTAGGGGCACTTAGGAAGGTTGCCCATTGTCACCTCAACAAATCTTCCACTCACTTTAGGCTGATTTTTTTTTGGCACTAGGGGGGAAACCTTAGTAAAGAAATTTTTTTGATGTAATCTTTACAATAAAATGGATGGTGGAATTTGTTAAGACCAATGACTATGCAATTGACCTATGGAGTTAGGGAAATTTAGAACAAGAGGGTTAGAATATGGCATATAAGACGTAATTGAGCTATCATCGAAATTTGTATATTGCAACTATATACAACCATAAGACGTAATTTAGAACTATATTGCAACTATATGCAACTATATTGCAACAATTTTGTATGCAACTATGCAACTATGCAACATGCAACTTATGCAACTTATGCAACTTTATGGAACTTATGCAACTTTATGCAACATTGTACCCTTTATGCAACTTTATGCAACTCAAGAGTGGGATGCTATATGGGAATATTGTACCCTTGAAATCACTAAATCATGCATATACAATGTCAGATACTCATAAATCCTTTTGTGATGCATTGTCTATCAAAACATTATATTAGAGTAACCAAGTAACCTCCCATCAACCACCACATGTATTGCAATTGTATCATCATTACTAAGTGTTGGAAGTGCAACAAAGTAACTTATTTTAGGGGAATGGGAATTATTAGAACGGGGGTTCGAACCCAAGAAGTGAATCACTAAACCTTTGTCACTGGAAACTATGTTCCAAATCTATACCAAATTGTTATCACCACTCATGTTTACTACTCTTATTGTTAGGTCCCTTCTAAGGTTTCCCAAGAACATATTGAAAATTTATTTACGCCAAGTCAACTTATAAGATAGGCTTTCACTGAGATAGTTTGTTTTTATGTTTTACGTCTATAGATTTTAGGGGAATGGGAATTATTAGAACCGGGGTTCGAACCCAAGAAGTGAATCACTAAACCTTCGTCACTAGAAACTAAGTTCAAAATCTATACCAAATTGTTATCACCACTCATGTTTACTACTCTTATTGTTAGGTCCCTTCTAAGGTTGCCCAAGAACATATTGAAAATTTATTTACACCAAGTCAACTTATAGGATAGGCTTTCACTGATCTAGTTTGTTTTTATGTTTTACATCTAGAGATTTTAGGAAAATGGGAATTATTAGAACCGGGGTTCAAACCCAAGTGTTGTGTGCAGGTCATCTCAAGAGTGTTAGGAAATTAAACACTTCCACGCTAAACCTATTCCCTTCTTGATCATATTCCGTTCTTCCAAAATATCCTCATATTCATTTCCAACAACTCTAGCATGTTTATCCAATGACAAATCATTCAAAAATTCCATGTAAATTTCAATCTCAAATTTTGTTGAAGTGTCGCCTCCATGAACCAACTTCAAAACACATTCTAGTTGTTGTTGTAAGTTTGGTTTTTGAAGAAAGATAGAAGTCAAAATTGTAAATTCTAACCTTGTACAATATCTATTGCAAACAAATATTCAAAAAAGAACATAAAAGATAAAATGGCAAACACAAACATTACACAGAGATTTTTCCCCTGGAAACCCAAACCGGGAAAACCAACATATTTTGTATTCATTCATTGTGTTACAATGTTTACAATACAAAATACATATAGGATCCAGTAGCATCCAAAACCCGAACCCAATGAACTGTATTATTCCAAAACCCTAATTTCTTAACCGGAAATAGAAAACCATCGACAAAGAAACCATGTGCCGAAAAACCACCTAAATATAATGCGGTCCCGATGCGATTTTTTTTTTTTTTCAGGGGAGATGCCCTCGAACCACCGTGCGGGGGGCTCCGCCCCCCTCTAACCCCCCTGCGTGCTCAGCATAGATTCTCAAACACTACTACTCATGCAAAGAATATAACACATACCCAACATTCTCCCACTTGTTGTTTTCTTTGCACACAGGGGGTTACAGGGTTACATAGTCAACAATCCAGGGCAGTAATGCCCATGGATCCTCTACACCAATATAAATTCTCAGTGCTCATAGATTTTGTTAATCAATCTGCAACATTATTCAAAGTGTCCACCCTCATCAGAAATACTTTCTTTTCTTCAACCATGTCTCTCATAAAGTGATATTGAATATCAATATGTTTTGTCTTTGAATGATGAGTTGGGTTCTTTGCGAGAAAAATTTCACTCTAACTATCACAAGCTATTCTTATAGCTTGTTGTACCAACCCAATACCTGAACACAATCTTTGTAACCATACTACTTCCTTACTTGCATGAGTGGCTGCCATGTATTAAGCTTCTATAGTTGAAAGTGCCACTACAACCTGTCTTTTTCTCATCCAACTTATTGCTCCCCCAAACAGGTTAAATACATACCCACTTGTAGATATCCTATGATCCAGATCTCCTACCTAATATGCATCCACAAATCCATGTATATCCACCACTCTGTCCAATCCCGGTCTTCCTTCATAGCACAATCCATAGCTAGAAGTGCCACACAAATACATGAAAACCCTTTTTACTATTGTCCAATGCTCCTTCCCTATTTTTGACATATACCTGCTCAAAACGCCCACTACATGTGCAATGTCCAGTCTAGTACAAACCATTGCATACATCAAACTACCAACTGCACTGGCATATGGAACATGAGACATGTCCTCCTCTTCTTCATGTGTCTTGGGACACTGATCTGCAGATAACTTTACACCAACAAGAATAAGAACCTTGAACAGTTTGCATTCCTGCATATTAAAACTCTACAATATTGTCTCGACATATTTTCTCTGATTTAACCAGAGTTTCCTCTTTTTCCAATCTCTTTTAATTTCCATGCCCAAAATGAAATTTGAAGCACCAAGATCCTCCATGTCAAATTTAGAGGACAACTGAGTTTTCACATCCTGGATAATCTCCTTGTTGTTTCCTATCAACAACATGTCATCCACATACAAGACCAAATAAATCAAATGATCACCTATTAATTTAAAATACACACAATGATCCTCTTTGCTTCTTGTGAATCCAATTCCCAGCATATAAGTATCAAATTTTTGATACCACATCCTTGGTGATTGTTTTAAACCATACAAGGATTTTTTCATCTTGCATACCAGCTCAATCTTTCCCTTCACAACATAACCTTTTGGTTGCTTCATATAGATTTCTTCTTCCAGATCCCCATGTAGGAATGTTGTCTTCACATCCATTTGATCTATTTCAAAATCAAATGCAGAAACAACAGATAACATAAATATTATGGAGGTTAACATGGCAATAGGAGAAAAAATCTCACCAAAATCAATTCCCTCAACCTGGGAATAACCCTTTGCTACTAACTAAGCTTTGTATTTCTCCACTTTTCCTTCTACATTCAACTTCTTTTTAAATACTCATTTGCTGCCAATGGGATTTATTCTAGTTGGCAACTCCACTACATTCCAAGCCTCATTCTTATCCAAAGATGCCATTTCTTCTTCCATGGCCCTTTTCCAGAGATTTCGATCCTCTGAATCCACTACCTCCCTGACAGTTCTAGGATCATCATCAGTAATAGAGAAAGAAAAATTTGAACGAAAATCGGATGGACTATACCTTTCCGGTAGCCTTCTTTCTCGATCCGATCTCCTCAATACTGGAGTATGAGGATCTTCTTCTTCTAATTCATGTTCTTCTATAGATTTTGATTCATCATCCTTTAAATCAAACTCTATCTTCTCTGGTTCTTCCTTACTTGGTAGGACTTCCTATTTAACAACATCCTTCATTTCTCTAAATACCACATGTCGTCTATACACTACCTTCTTAGTTTCTGGGTTCCAAATATTATAACCTTTGAGACCATCTTTATATCCAATAAAGATACATTTTTCATCCTTCTTATCCAACTTACTCTTGTTTTCCTTTGGAACATGAACATATGCATCGCATCCAAATACCTTAAGATGTGTGAGAGAAGGTTCCTTACTAGTCCATACCTATTGTGGAGTCTTGTCATTCAACACTGATGAGGGTGATCTATTGAGCAGATAACATGTAGTACCCACTGCCTCTACCCAGAATTCTTGCCCTATCTCGACACCACTGAGCATGCACCTTGCTTTTTCCATCAACGTCCTGCTCATCCTTTCTACAACTCCATTTTGTTGAGGTGTATATGGAGTAGTCTTCTGCCTTGATATACCACACTTCTTACAGAATTCTTCAAATTCATTCCCGCAGAACTCTTCGCCATTATCTGTCCTCAGCACCTTAATTTGTTTCTTTGTTTGATTCTCAACAAGAGCCTTAAACTCTTTAAACCTGTCAAAGACTTCAGATTTCTTCTTGAGGAAGTATATCCAAGTTTTCCTCGAGAATTCATCTATAAATGATACATAGTACATAGATTTTTCCAATGATGGGACCGACACAGGTCCAAAAACATCACTGTGAACTAGACGTAAAATTCCTTCTTCCCTCGTTGCATCGAAGGGGAATCTTACTCGATTCTACTTCCCATATAGACAATGTTCACAGAAATCAAAATCTAGAGAGAAGTTAGACATACCTTCAACCATACCTTTACCGTGTAGTAGTCGAAGACCCTTCTCTCCGATATGCCCCAGTCTTTGATGCCACAACAAAACCTTTTCTCCAGAGACTGTAGGAGGTCTTTCTTCTTCAAATTCAATATCAGGAACAATGGAGCTATTACACCCATCACTAATAGTGCTTCCTAGCATATTATACAGAGTTCCAAACCGAACTCCCTTCATCAACACCATTGCTCCTCGAACCATCCTGCAAGTTCCCTTTTCAAAAATTGTTTTACCCCTGCATCTTCCATTTTGCTTACATAAATCAAATTTATGGCCATACCTGGGATGTGTAGAACACCAGGCAGTTTTCTAATCCTTCCATCTATGAGTCTCAACTTGACCCTTCCTCTTCCTATGATTCTGTTTTTCAAATCATTACCTAAGAAAACATTGCCTCCATCATACTTTTCATATTCGTAGAACCACTCCCTGTGGGGAGTCATATGAAAGGATGCACCAAAGTCAATCAACCATGCCTCATGATCTGGATGTGTGCTTGAAGAGGCCAAGTACACATCTGCTCCTTCTTCCTTGGAGGTCTTTTCTTCTGTAGAAGAAGATTCTTCAGATCCCTTCTTTTTCTCAACTTTGGATCTACATTGCTTCTTGTAGTTCCCTTCTTTTCCACACCTCCAACATACCCTTACAAAATTTCCAGGATATTTATATGTACCCTTAGACTTAGATCTCCCACTTGAGAAATTAGATCTATTTCTTTCCTGGGAACGTCCTCTTGCAAATAATGCGTCTGTGCTATGTCCTTCCATATTCTTTCGTCTCATCTCCTTCGACAACAAGGATGAGACCACTTCTTCAAATTTTAAAGAAGTTGTATTACTATCTATGTCCACAATCAGACTATCCCACGAGTCTGGTAAAGAACACAACAAAATGATACATTTATCTTCATCTGAAATTTTAATATCAACATATACTAACTGACTTACCACAGTATTGAAGGAGTTCAAATGCTCTGCCACCGAGTCTCCATCTTTCATCCTCAAGTTATACAACTTCTTTCTCAGGAATAGTTTATTTACCAGGGACTTAGACTGATACAACTTCCCCAATGTTTCCCATAAATCGTTGGTTTGGGGATAAATGCCTTTATTATAATAGTAGGGTGTGGACCCGAAATGCCAAGCCAGCTTATTAAATAGATAATAATAGGGGCTACCGCACTAGTTTTAATCCGTGTATGATTGGTATAATCCATTCCCCATGGTTTAGGGTTGTGCTCGGTTCGTCCGGAGAATGAGATGGGTAGCTTCCTCTGACACATTCAGTAATACTGAATCGGAGAGACACAGTCGGATTGTCCTCTTTGCCTTTCGATCCATATTTTTCCAGTCATCTGCAGAAGTTCTTGTAGGTGCAATACCTGGATCTACTGCAATCCATTGATCTCTATCCACCAAAATATCTTCCATCTTGAGCTTCCAAAACTCAAATCTTTTCCCATTAAACTTCTCGATCTCCATCTTCTAATTGCTTGCCATTTCTTTTCACCTGAAAAACAGTACCATAGATCTCCCACTGTAACAAGGCTTATCACAGTCCCGAGCCAAACCCTTGACCACAAAGGCATCCCCCTGAAGCCAATAAAGATCTGATACCAAATGTAAATTCTAACCTTGTACAATATCTACTACAAACAGATATTCAGAAAAGAATAGAAAATATACAATGGCAAATACAAACATTGCACAAAGATTTTTCCCCTGGAAACCCAAACTAGGAAAACCAACATATTCTATATTCATTCATTGTGTTACAATGTTAACAATACAAAATACATATAGGAGCCAGCGGCATCCAAAACCCTAACCCAATGACCTGGATTAGTATAAAACCCTAATTCCTTAACCGAAAATAGAAAACCATCGGCAAAGAAAGCACGTGCCTAAAAACCACCTAAATATAATGTGGTCCCAAAAATGCGGTCCCGACGCGAAAAAAAATAAATTCGGGGGCACTGCACCCCCCTCTAAGCCCCCTGCGTGCCTAGAACAGACACTCAAACACTACTACTCATGCAAAGAATATAACACATACCCAACAAAAACATGAAGAGTAAAGTAAGTAGTCTTGTTTCCAATGGAAAATTGATTTCAAATTTTGCTATCACCCATTCTAGAACATCCCAAAGTGCTTCCTATCCTTCCACCATGGCCATTTGGGAATATGTATTCCCACAAAAAAAAATTAAGAATCAAAAGGTTCCTCAACATGGAAGGAGAGATACCCCTTATTGGATCTTTATTCATCAAAAGAGATTGTCTCTACAATCCCCTCTAGGATGAGGCAATTTGGTCCTCTAAGGTCTCTTTGTTATTTCAGTTTGTCGGCATCCCTATTGATTGTCTCCCCCCTTATAGATACTCCTTCGATCCCACCAGTCACATTCTAGTTCCTTGAACAAGGTGATTAGAGAGGATATCCACAAACAATACATCTAGGTCAATTGAACACCCCCTAAGGGACTCCACCCTAAGATGGCCTTCTACTTCAAGCACTTCATACAGCTGAAGGATGAACTTATAGTCAAACTTTCCTATACTCAAAGACATTGGATGCATATGCTTAGGATTTCTCATGGAAATTTTAGGGTTTGCTCTCACCAACTCCCAATTGGGTAAATCATCACATTCCTCGTTAGATAGGATTTGTCAATTGCATCAATTTCAAGATATTGAGTCGGATGTAAGAGAAAATCATCTTTAGATGTCCCATTTATTATAATATTAGAGGGAGGTTCCATTAGATCCACCAAGAGTACTGGACTTGGGTCGCTCCCTCACTACTTTTCTCCTCTATCCATATCAAAGATGCATAGCTCTTCTTATATGGGAGGTGTTAGTATAGGAGACATGGCTCTTCTTATATGGGAGGTGTTAGAGCACAGGACATGGATCCACTAGTCCTTCCAAGTTCATTCATGTTGATGTTTCATTTCCATGTGGTGGAATTTAATTGGACCTTGTGTTTAATGAGCCAACCATGTTTAAGGATTCCCGAGACAGATCTCATTAGACATATAATCATTAGTCCACATCATATCCAACTATCATAGACTCGTACCTTTGTGGACTTGATGCATCTTACCATGGATAAACATGAGAGTGGATGTGGTTGTATTCCTCATGCAGGAAAAAAATTGATGCAATATGCTTCTAGCAAGTGTCAAGTGTCTAACAAACTTAAGCCATGGAACCCCAGGCCCACCAAGGCATCCAAACCTAAAATATTATGCATTAGGCTTAAGTCTAGGTACCATGTTTCTAAGAAAGTTCTTGCATTGGAAATATTTGAAATGACAAATCTGCTCAATTCCTATGGATCTGATATAAAAGTTTTATTTAGAACTATGAATATGATGATGGACTACTAACTAACAACACATGCACATGCAACCGAAGGTACAACCAAACAGGTACCTGTCATATATTTCTTCGTCGAGTGAGGAAATCTTAGGACAAATGGAGGCTGAAAATGCGACTGCATCTAGTAGATATGATAAGAAAACAAGGACCAAAGGTGAAAAGGTCAGAATAAAATTTTGTAGATGCATGGAATTTTTTCTTGTCGAAGGAGGATCATGCTCTTATGATGATGAGAGCATAGGAGACATAGATGGTCCACTCAGGTATAAGCATCTGGTGAAACAATGGGTACCTAAGGAACTACCTCCTATAGATGTTGACTTCATTGTCAACAATAGGACATATCACATTGCACCATCCTCCCTGCATGGCTTGGGGCTATTTTCCATGGATGGAATAATTGTAAAATACAATACAATAACTGAATTGATGGATTATGTCGACCTGTGTTACAATTATAACGATTGGATGCAACTGGTCTGGTACATGTAAAGTATGCGGAGATATGCACTCGCCGCAAATTATATACAACTAATAAACAATGATAAAAATAAGGGAGCGACTATTGATGGAAGGCCTAAATCTTCCATCAATATCACAGGGTTTATAAACAACACATGACCCGGGACAACAAACAAACAACCGAATTGCATATTTGAGGGATGTGAAGAGAATCGAGTAGTCCTGTGCACAATAAAAAAGATATTTCCCAGGGAAGAGTTATTAGTGGATTACCATTTGAATCAAATAGACACATTGACTAATAGTGTTCAGGTTCTTATGCAATACCTGTTTAAGAAACCTCTACTTATTGCATTATATTTTTTTATTATCTTTAACATTGTTGTAAATATTATCATTAACATTGTTTTTTTGTTATCATTAACAATTTTTTAAATATTTTGGGGTTCTAATTATATTATAATGTGGCAGGATGGTTGTGGAAAAGGGCCAGCCACAGAACATGTAAATGATTATCAATTTCCACTTTCATTTTATGTTATTTTTATTATTCTCTTATATAATTTTATTGAAATAACATTGTTTTTGCTGAAATTATATGTCATCAGTAGGCCACATGGATCATGATTCCGCCGATGAGGAGGGGTTTTATTCTTGTGCTGATCCGATGGTCTCAATAAAAAAAAACATTAAATCTAACAATGAACTATTTAGCTTGTTAGATCATCCAGAACAAACTCCAGACGTCAAAGAAAGGATCAAACTCCTTATGTCACAAATTAACACATATAAGGTAATAACCATAATTTTTTTTGTTGTTGTTTAATGCACTCATATGTTCAATTATGATACTTTTTTCTTTAACCTTTACATTATCTCATGAAAAAACATTTACATTTTTATAAAGGAATATTTGTAGCCTGTTCAACCCGGGGTTGGTAGTAGTGGCGCTACAAAGATGCTACAGATTCCTGATGCAAGCAGTCATATAGTTTCCAGAGCACTATTTACTTCTCCATATTCCACAACTCATTTAGATAGGATCCATGACACACACCGACAGGCATCTACACTTCGATCAGAGTCTAGAGAGGGTGGCAGAGATGAGGATCATAGTGATGTGGTTGATATGGATGCATTTCTTGGAGCTAGACGTGTGACAAGCATGAGGACCCTTCCGTGCACATTTTTGGTCGACGATAATGGACTTCCATTAAAACAATCAAGACTCCTAGGTAGTTTTAATTCATATTTTAATCGTTTAATGTTATCCTCATACAAAAATTGTCTAGATTATTAATTTTAAATTAATGATCATATCTTTTGTGTGTAGGAAATGACCTTTTTTATAGGCATGTAGAGAGCAAGGCCTTGTCTATTTTGGGGGAACCTTACGCATAAGGTGGAATTGCCAGAATTCCAACCTCAAAAAGGAACTTATGGATTATCTTGAAGGCCTCTTTGGTGTAGACACGTTCAATACAAAAGCAGTCACATCTGCAGTCGGTGAATATTTAAAATATACCCGGGATGTTTATAGACGAAACTTGGCAAGAAATCCTAGGTATGAGCGTCCTCCCTCAATTCCAGAGAGAGAGTGGAAGGCAATCATTGATGATGCAAAAGAGAAGATTTTGAGAAAATCAGGAGAACCAATAACTGGTACACCAAGGTAAATTACAATTTTTTGAATTCAATACTAGCTTTATGTTTCCTTAGATCTAAATAAAAGTGTGGTTATATATAACATACTTGAAAGTTTTGATGATAGGTTGCCTGACGCTTCGAAGGCAACCAAAGCAAGGATTGCCAAACATGGCCAACACAAGCTAGGCCTGGGCGGCTACTTGAGGTTACAGTCATGAATCATAAGTACCCAAACATATTAAGAATATTAATTGTATCACCTTACAACTTTAAGGTAATTGCAGCCAAAAACATTAAAAAACCATACCCTTATGCAATGCAGGGTGACGACTTTGGAACTGGAACCACGAAGGAAGACCTCCAACTTGGTTACAAGTATGGTTATAAAGTTGTGGTTGATCAAAGGAAATGCATGGGGTAGACCCCAAGATCCAATTTCTTGGATAAGGTAAATAAAAATCAGTCCACATTAACCTTTCG
This sequence comes from Picea engelmannii, assembly GCA_009831015.1. Lineage (NCBI taxonomy): Eukaryota > Viridiplantae > Streptophyta > Pinopsida > Pinales > Pinaceae > Picea > Picea engelmannii. Next base: position 420,589 of record ML782829.1, read on the forward strand.
TTACTTATAAAATATGTAAATGTTTGAAATCGTCCATAATTTAATGTCTTACTTTGTTTTAATCAGGGGAGTAGCACTATCAACCCTACCATTAGTACTGAAAAACCGAGCATTGATAGCAAAACACAGCCAGAAGATCATGGTGCTCCCCAGCAACCCCATCCCAGTGAGATGCAACCCCAAGATGTTCCTGTGAATGAGGCCCATGATGGTAATTTTTTTATATATTAATCATATACTTAATAATTTTGTACTTATAAATTTTGATGTTTCAATGGTAGAGAATGTCATAGATGATCATCCTCGACTTGAAGATCAAATGAACAGTTCAAAAAAAATTCCAATGGTGCTGACTAGAGGACTAGGTAAATAATTACATTGCATAGTTTTGTTTTGAGGGCATAATGAACTACTTCAATGATATTTACAAATTGGCCATATAAATTCAATTATTTTTATTTTTTTAGGTGATGGCCCCTCACAATAGAATCCATGCCGTGGGTACGAGACCGGACATACTTGGTGTGATAGGACTGAAACAACATCATCTGCAGAAGAGAACCCAACAAACAAAGACATGGACATTGATGATTTGCTTAAGCACTGGAAAGAAAAAAAGAAAACTAAAAAAAATTCATGATGTCATGTAATAATTTTATAAGATGGTTAGATGTACATTATATAGCTGATAATATACACAAGGCTATTTCTATGGCTTGTATATATCTGTGAATGTAATTTTGTTATACACTTAATGATAATTTCAGCTTCTCTTAATGATGCAACTTCCAAAATCTTGTGACATGATATATGCAACTTTGAAAGTCTTGTGACATGTTTCATTGTGTCTCACATGACAAAGAGAATTACCATTATTTTCATTGTGTCTTTTCATTGTGTCATGGACATGGTGTTTTATGTTTAAGAAGAGATCTTAGTGACTGCCAGTCCACTTTAGAGTCCCAAGATAAATTTTAGAACCTATCTCTGATCTAGAGGTGAAGATGGCAATAACATACAAGACGTTTTCATTCTATGCTTCCAGTTAGCATAGTTTGTGGATATGTCAACCTTTGATAACAAAGTTCTTAAACTTTATGTAACGAAGCAGGCATCCCTTTTTTACAATGTGAAATCTGAAACAAAGAGGTATATGAAGGCATTTCTACATAGGAGGGTAATAACCTTATTGGATTTGTGTAGGAAGAAAAATGTCCCATTGTCTGTTCTGTGGAAAATATTGCACTGAAATATTAAGATGGAAGTAAGGAAGAATTTGGAGGGGGAGTGGTCCATAGAAATTCCAGTGTTCTGTATTCCTATTTATAGGTGGGAAGGGAGAAATGTGATCATTGGGAATTGAAATTGTATTTAGCAAATAACTAGTATTCGAGTAATAATCAGGGTTGCATTTTGGGAAAGCTTAATTACATGTGACCAAATCGATGAAAAGCACGAAACTATAATATGTAGTTCTTACTTAATTTTGTGTATCTTTTCTTGGTGTTGCTAGTATATTGTGGACATCAATATAATTTCTTTATTTCTTAGTCTCAAGCATTAGGGACATTATTTTTCAGTGATTTGGTGTATTAGGAGCACCAATGAACCCATACCTAAAGAAGAGCATCGATGCACCTACACTGTATAGGAGCATTGGTTCACCCATACCAAATAGGAGAAACAATATACCAATACAAAAGTGAAGCACTGATGTCTTTTTGGGCTATTAGCACTCTAGTGCACATGGGTCATGGAGAAATTTGTTTTTGGAACCAAAGTGGAGCACTACTATATTTTGTGTTTTTTTACACTTGGGTGCACATTGGTATAGAAGCATTGGTGCACCTAGACCAATGTGGATAATCAATGTGTCTTGACCAATGTTTAGAACTGATGTATTTTTGACATGTTGTTGCCCCAATGCACTTGTAGCCATGGATCACCAATGCTTTAGATATTAAAGGGCACCGGTAAAACATAATAATTTAGGTGCATCAATAAAAAAAACTTATTCCAAAACATCTGGTTGCATGCCTTTGCTAGAAACCTAGTGCAACATAACAATTTAGGTGTATCGATAAAAGCAATTCTGCGAAAACCTCTGGTTTCCTACCTTTGCTAGAAACCTGCACTAAAAATGGAGAAGGGAGAAGTGGTTCAACAAAAACATCCACTAATTGGTGTTTTCCTTGTAATTATTATAAATTTTATGTTATTCATGCAGAGCATGATTCTAATGAAGTAATCTGCAACATGTCCAATACAAAGGATCTTGAGTGAAGAGAAAATGATGTGGTAAGTTTTCCCCAGAATTGTGTTATTTTCTCTACTTCATGTGTTATTTGTATGCATTTCTAGGAGCCCTATTTCCTATTGTGAATGTTCATGTCACGTTGACATTATGAATTTCATCATGTTAAGCTAGCATCATTACATTTGTTCCTAGTGTATTATGTTAACTTTTTTTGTCTTGTTAGCATTATTTATCTTGTCAAGTAGATGTTGTTAGTTTGTTATGCCACCTATGTTTTATGAAAGTAGTTCATACACTTCCTTTCATTGAGAAGACAATGATGGCCTTGCTATCAGTGATGTTCAAACAATAAGTTTGGGTATGGTGAACCTATTTGACTATAAGTTTTATATTTGAAATTTACCAAACAAAGGGTCAAAAATATATTCATGGTTGAGTGTTTCTAGTTAAGCATCATTTCAACTTATACTACTCATTGCTAATCATTGTAAGTGTGGTTGTGGATTCATTGATATTCTTGGAATTATGTAACCAACCATCCTCATGTTAAATATGTTAGTTTAGTTATATACAAGGGTATGTTAAATATAATAGTTTAGTGTGATATACATGGATTGGACAATCTAGTTCTATTTTTGTTAACAATTTTTTCAGATCTTAGTTATCTATTTTTTATTATATTTGTATTACAATGGATTGAATCATTATGCTTGCATGAAGGGAAATTTTCATCCCATGGGAATGCCTATTGGACATATTCCATGTTGAGTATATGTAGTGGTAGCAGTTGCACTAGAAGCAAAGCCACTAGGTTTCTAACTACATTGTAGAGTTTAAAGTGACACTGCATCGATATAATATACTGAAAAATATTGTCTTGTTGACCACCAATATGCATGAAGATGCTTATTTTTTCACCCTGAAGTTAAAGGAGAATTTGAAGAGTCACATTGGTAGAGGAAAAAAAAAACATAAACCAATGAGTTAGAAAATTTCCCAACTCAAAGCCTATTGGTGACGAGAAGATAAATAAAGGGAAGTTCAATTGGAACTCAAATTAGTATATGTAGAGATTCCAATCTTCCAGTAGTTCCAAGAAGCCTTCTCATCTAAGAAATTCATGTGAACATCACACCACAAAGTCCCATTCCAATGAAGAATTTAGGTTGCAAAGATGGTGATGGATAAATGGCAAGCTATCATCACTGATCCATAGCCTCAAAATTGTCTAGCAAGAAACAATTGTGTCCCTTTGATAGTTCCATAGAAAATTTTTATTGACACAACTCAATAAGAAATAATAACAAATGCAATTCAACAATTATGTATTACTACTCCAAATGAGGAAGAAGAGAGATAGGTTAATATTTACACCAATCTATGATTGAATCATGAAACCATGTCTAGATTATCATTGATAGTGGGAGTGTGAAGAACATTATTTATGTTGATGCAGTGAAGATATTGAGACTGGCCATCAATAATCACCTACAATGTTCTTTCCTTTTTAGATGGAAGGGAGTGATTTTCAAGAAACAATGCTTTGTTTTGTACAAAATTCAATGTTGTAATATGAATTCCTATGTGATATTGCATTGATGGAAGTATGAAAAGTTATTCTTAGTTAACCATGTCTTCAGGATTGACATGGAAAGTAATATGCACAACCTCAAGTGGTATGTTTCTATTGATGGTCAAGTCTACGATATTCCAGAAACTACAAATCATCTCTTCTAAGAAATATTGGAAGATCATTACACATTCAAAAAAGTTTGTTGTTATCACTATTAGGGATGTGAGAGAACCCTGTGCATTTGGATGATGTGTGTTTTCAACTAGAAAGGGATGAGATGTTGGGAAACAATAGTGCCAATGCTTAGATGCAACCCTGAAATAGTGTAGTGATGTATTCATAGATCCACAAGGAGTACCATTGCATTGTGTGGTACACCATTAGATTTATTTGGCAGTATGATCACCACTATAAAATGGGCCATTTTATCACAAATATATATGGAAGAATGATGCGATAAGATGATAGATTCAAGAGATCATTAAGGTTAGAAGGATTTGACTGAGTTCTTAACCTTGTGGTTGTCCCATAGTCTTGGTGCCTATGAAATATGACACGTGGAATTTATCTATAGACTATAGAGCATTGTATAAGATAGCAGTAAAAAAATGATATCCTTTTCCGATAATTAATGACCTTTTGGATCAACTTTGAGGAACTCAATTCTTCTCTAATATTGATCTCAATATACTCTATCATCATGTTCAAATATACTTAGAAGATCTATGGAATATTGTTTTTAAATCCCAAGAATAAGTGTTTGAGTGGTTAGTGATGTATTTTTTTACTAAATATGCTACACCATTCATGTGATTAATGAATGGTGATATCTAACCATCCTTGAATGAACTCATGGTGGTGTACCTTGATGAAATATTGATTTTCAACAAATCATGAGATGAGCATATTCAACATTTGTACTAGGTGTTGCACACTCTTTGTTGTATAAGTTGTAGGTAAACCTTTCCAAGTGTTTGTTTGCAATGCCATCCATTGGTTACATTGGGTTTGAAATTTTCCAGGAAGGAATTCAAGTTGATTTTGATAGGTTGGTAGTGATTCTCTATTGGTATATGCTAAATAATATCATAGAACTTCAAATTTTGTTGGTATTGGTTAATTTCTATAGACTCTATGTTCCAAGATTCTAACACTTGACCTGACAATTTAACTAAATCTTAAGAGGGAATTTGAGGAAACAAGGCTTCATCATATAGATCAAGGTGCAACGATGATATTTTGAAGAAGTGAAGAGGTCAAAGCTATGCAGTGCACCTATGCTTACACTACTATATATAGATCATCTTTTTGATATATAAGATGATGCATATGACTATGGGATGGGTCTTCATATGACACAACAACATCATTCCACTGCATTTTAATTAGGTACATTCAATGACATATTCCACAATTGTTAAAATTATGATATAGAGATGTAATCCATTGTTTAAGTAGTTCACCAGTGGAGACACTATGTGTAGGGAAAATAGTTCATGATTCATTCTAACCATAAACCACTTTAGTTCCTACAAACCTAGAGAAAACTTGAGAACACACCACATATGAAATAGACATTTTGATACCAATTCCAATTGTTTATCAAACATTTACATTGAAGAGATAACAAGGTACACTATTATTTGAGTCGAACACCAATAGCATTGGCAGTGGTTCTTGACACAAAAGGGTGTGATACAAAAAATTGGCCAGAGTTCTACAATACACACAAATTTTGCAGAATTTTATGCAATCACTCAACAAGGATGATACACTACATCCATAGGCCTTATTATCAATTTTATTTGTTTTCATTTTCATAATGATCCTCTCTATTGACTTGATAAGATGTGTGCACTTGCAAGTGAATCTAGGCATTTGTTGATTTGGTTATCACATTTATTAAATTTGGTTGGACATTTTATCATATCAAAGATAGTTGCAACTTTACAACGATAATTTTATTGGCCACGTATGATACATGATGTTGAGAACTACCTCAAATTTTGTGTTGCGATAAATCACCATTTAGGTATGTATGATCCTTTGATTGTGTCCTTTAGACATTATGAATCTATGAGTGTAAGTGTATGGTTTACTAATGGCTAAATTTTAACATGACCGCATATTGTTTGGTTTCAATTGACTCTCTAAAATGTCCATCATGGTTCCTTGTAAGAAGGATACTGCAACCTTTGATGTTGCTTCTTTTTCTTGATTTTTTTTTGTATAATTTGGGATTTCCCTCCTCTATAGTTTTAACCCATGACTCTATGATTATTATCCATTTTTGGTATGCCTAGTGGACTATGCTTGACACAACTACTAATGTATTCCACAAATTTCCACCCTTAGATTGATGGTCAAATTGAAGTTGTCAATTGAACATTAGTACACTTGTTTCATAGATATAACCAATTGTGCACCCTTATACGTGGGATGAAAATATAACTTTTATTAAATGCCGATAATTGTATACTTCATAGTTCCAATAACCATAGTCCCTTCCATGCTTACTTTCATTTTCAACCAACTAGTCCTATTGATGTTTCACTTCTACCACTATAAACATACTCCACTTCAAAGATCACAAAAGAATGAGATATGGACAATACCTTTATTAAGAAACTTCTTCTAATCCATGAGTAGGTTTATTCTATTTCACAGTGCTTGTAGTTAAAATACAAATAGAGACACAATGCACATATAATACCTCATCTTTCCAATATTGTGACCAAGTTTGTTTTTCTTTTTTTCTTTTTTTGTATCTGCGTAATACATTTCTTAGGGAAACCCACCAGGAAATTTCCCTCATTATGAGGATGGTACCCAAGGTAAATTGGATTATGTATAATATTGAAGCTTTATCATATCCTTACAAGAATAAAACCAAGGTGGGGAGGATAACACTCCATCTCACAACCACTCAAGCTAGATCCAATTGACAAAAAACAAGTTTGGATTCAATTGCAAAAGGAAAAGTTTAAAGGTTATCATCGAAATATAAAATCTCTTTAGTATGGTCCTTACTCCATTATAAAGGTAGTATGAAATAGTTCCTTCTAATTCAACTTTCCACCCTTTTTTGGTATGCATATAGTATTTTATGTTGATCTTCAAAAGACATACTATCCATGCATGCTCAAAGTAGAACCAAAGGTTTTAGGACTAACAAATGTGGACTCAAGCCATATGGTGTCATCCTTTATTGATAAAATTATTTACCAATAAATCAAGTCTATTTGACATAATGATATAACTTTCTTTAGAGTAAAACCAAGCAGTGTCCATATTAGGAAAAATGGTTTACAATTGAACAGATGGAAATTCAATTTCCCTAGTTGCATCTTGAAACAATGGGTATATATATCTATATATTCCAAAGAAAAATTCATTGTATTTGATATCTCAGTAGGAAATAAAAATACACATAAGCTAGCCTTTTGGCTCAATTCATATTCCCCGATACTAACCTAGACATATACATTTCATCTTCCAAAAGAGATCCATATATGATTCATACATAGCCATACAAAATCAATCTAGACAAAACCTAACTAACTAGAATCCTCTTTAACCTCCAAGAAAACATAATTCTATATCTACCCCAAGACCTATCGACCAAACATCAAAAAATAGACAATTGAGTAGTTTCTAATAGAGCATTGTCCTTGTATTCACATTCCACAAGGAGCCTTGTAGCATGATGGCTTATTTTGACAACATATCCTATTTTTTATTAAAATCCATGTAGATATGGAAAAATGAGGCCTCCTCAATCATAGATTTTTTCTCCAAGCATAGTGCCATGATTGGCTCCAAGACCAAATATGTAATATTAAATTTTCCATTATCCCAATCCATCAACAACTTAAAATCTCCAAGAACTTGCAAATACCTAATATTTTTTTCAAGTGCCACTTTCATCAACATCTAGAGGGTGTAGAATTCAACCATGTTATTTTCTCCCAGTCCTGATCCATATTTTAAGGAGAAGAAGTGGCAATGATCTAAAAAGAGTATGACTCCATCCCCACACATTTTTGGAGAGCCTTGATAAGATCCATCAAAGAAGTCCTAATGCTTTGTGAAATCAATACGGGGATCATGAAATACCCTTTGGAATTTAATATTAATATTAATATCAAAATTGATGCCCAAAATATTTTTTTATTTTTTTTCTAAATACATTTTGGTCGTCGCATATCTGACGAAAATTTTAATCGATGCAACACTTTTGCTATATAAACAAAGAATAGTTGTCGTCGCATATCCGACGACAACTTTAATCGATGTGACAGTTTTTCTATATAAACAACGGAAAGTTGCCATCGAATAGGCAATGACAACTTCTATTGATGCATCGGTTTACCTACATAAACAACAAAAACTTGTGGTTGAATAGGCGACGACAACTTCTATTGATGCGTCGGTTTAGCTACATAAAAAACAAAAAGTTGTCATCGAATAGGCGACGACAAATTCTATTGATGCGACGGTTTATCTATATAAACAATGAAAAGGTGCGTCGAATATGAAACGAAAACTTCTATCGATGCATTAGTTTACCTACATAAACAACAAAAAGTTTTCGTTGAATATGCGACGAGAGCTTCTATTGATGCGTCGGTTTAGCTATAAAAGTTGTTGTCGCAATTTAGATGAAAAGTTGGTTTCACACTATCTTCCTTTATTGTCTCTTTTGCGACGTTTGATCAAGTTCATCGAAAATGTCACGTCACATAAACCGATGTTACAGAGACCCTATATTTGTCGCCATATCAACGACATAGCATCGTACTAGCGTTGAAAAAACTATCGCAAAATGGGCCAAATATGCTAGTGATTATTTAAATGATAAAGTCACTTTATTTAAATGATAAAGTGTGGCAAACCCTTTTCTGTAGAACCCTTGAATACCTAACCCTTGGGGAAAAAACATAAACAAATTAAAACAGACAAGATCTATTGTCACGCAACTATGTTTGGGTTGCCAAATCACTACACATTTCTTCCTGGTTAAGAATTTGGGCATTTCATCACTGCAGTATTCTTTAGACCAGACCAGAGTATAACTCCACAGGTGTAAAAAAAATAATTCTGGAAATTTTTTCACCATTATTTGAGACCTATTCCATTGGCTTCATCTCTTCGCCCTTATCACATTCATAGATATCATTTTTCAAAAAACACAATTGACCCCACCTGCCCCATTTCGGTTCCATCATCATCATGACCCATACCCATAGCCAAGACTTGGAAACTCGCTTCAATACCTTGCAATCTAATTTCATCGAGACCCAACAAGAAGTGAAACAACTCAGTGCCATTATTGTCACCATCAATACATCCATGTAGTCCTCAATGGAGGAAATCAAACAAGACCTGACTACCCATGTTGAATCTATCGTTTCGATGCTCTGCACCAAGATGCATATCCCTATAGATAACCCTTTATCTGACCCACCTCCACATAATGAAGCTTAAAATTCCTCTCATTCCCATAACTTTCAGCACCATCAATTTCAACGTGACCTATGCCTTCTGTGTGTGGATGTGACCAAATTTGATGGCTCAGATCCCACTGGTTGGGTAACCCAAATGGAACATTATTTATCTTTATACGACATTACACATGACTTGGCCAAACTTCAGTATGGTGTTCTCCATCTAGATTAAGAACGTTGGCAATGGTGGCAATGGAGAAAAACTTCCCATCAAGGGTATATTTCTTGGACACACTTTGTGGCAGAACTTTATGAACACTTTGACACTGACACCAACCATTTGGGCCATTTGACAAAGTTGAAACAATCATGAACAATAGAAGACTTATAGCTGCTTTTGAGCGCCTAGATTTTTGGACCAAGGGCATGCATGATGCATTTTTTCAAGAGTGATTTATCAGTGTCCTCAAGGATGAGATTCGGGCCCATGTCCTCATGGCTTGTCCTCAGATTTGGGTGGAGGCTACTAAAAGAACTAAATAAGAACAACAGGTTGTATCTTCTCAAAACTGGAAACCCTCCTTTATCCCTTGCACTAATTTAGTAAATCCCACTACTCCCTCCGCTCCACTAAAGATCCAAAAATTGACCAGGGTTAAAATGGATGAATGCCAACTCAAAGGCCTTTGTTATAATTGTGATGAAAAATATTTCCTGGGCCATAAGTGTAAGGAACACAATCTTTTTATGGCCATCTCAGAGGATATTTCATAAGAGGATGTTGAAACTCCCCTTGTGTTTGAGTCACCTGAAACCACTGACATAACCCCTCCCTCAGACCCTCCAGAAGTAGAACCGGTCATTTCCCTAAATGCTCTCACTAGATTCTTTTCTCCCCAAACCCTCAAGCTAATCGGTTACATCAAGCATAGGAAGGTCATCATTCTGGTTGATAGTGGAAGCACCCACAATTTTATTCATCACCGCATTGCCCAAGAAAATCATTGCTACATCCATGCAGTCAATAATTTCCAAATCATGATTGCCAATGGTGGCTCCATGAAATGTGGAGGGCATTGTGAAAATGTGCATCTCCAAATTGGTGACTACCAGTTGAAATATCATATGTTTTCTATCGACATGGGTGGTTGTGACATTGTGTTGGGTGTAGACTGGCTAAGGAATTTGGGTCCCATTCTCATGGACTTTAAGAAATTAACCATGCAATTTGACCAGGAGGGCCAAAAATATAAGTTCCAAGGCATCACCTTCGATTCACCTAAGATCATTAGTTCCCATCGCATGGAAAAGATGCTCAAGAAAGGTCATTCTAGTGTTATTTCCCAAATCCATGCCATACAAGAAACAGAGACACCTGCAGTGCCACAAGACCTCCAATCCATCCTTTCTAAACAACAAGTGGTCTTTTCCACTTCCCAGGGACTCCCTCATTCCCCTGGTGTTCATGATCATCCCATTCCCCTTGTACTAGGAAGCCTTCCTCCCAATATATGTCTATATTGTCACCCCTTTTCCCAAAAAAATGAAATTGAGAAAATGGTCCAAGAACTCCTTAACGCAGGCATTATCTACCCTAGTATGAGCCCCTACTCTTCTCCTGTGGTCATGGTCCTGAAGAAAGAAGGTTCTTGGAAAATGTGTCCTAACTTCCGTTCCCTCAACAAACTTACCATTAAAGACAAATTTCCCATTCTTGTCATTGATTACCTCTTGGATGAATTGAGTGGAGCACAATTATTTAATAAACTTGATCTTCGTTCTGTCTACCACCATATACATATGAAAGAGGAAAACATTCCCAATACTGCCTTTAGAACTCATGAGGGCCATTATGAGTTTTTGGTCATGCCCTCTGGCGTGTGTAATGCCCCCTCCACCTTCCAAATCCTCATGAATCATGTCTTCTATCCTTTTCTCCGTCATTTTGTCTTAGTTTTCTTTGATGATATCCTCATTTATAGAAAAATATGGACATACCATATTTCTCATGTGGATCGAGTTCTCCATCTACTCTCTCAGCACCAACTTTCCCTGAAATAGTCTAAATGTTCTTTTGGAGCCTCAGAAGTCGAGTACTTGGGTCATCTCATTTGCAAGGATGACATTGGAGTGGATCCTAAAAATATTGAAGCTATGCAAGACTGGCCTCACCCAAAGACTCTCAAAAGCTTGTGTGGATTTTTGGGCTTAACAGGTTATTATCGCAAGTTTGTTAAGAATTATGGAAAGATTGCAGCACCTCTCACTACACTCCTAAAAAATAACTCTTTCACTTGGACTCCAACAGATGCTCAAGCTTTTCAGACCTTGAGCATGGCCATGTGCACCACTCCAGTCCTAGCCCTTCATGATTTCACAAAGACCTTTGTCTTGGAATGTGATGCTTAAGGGAAAGGAAATGGTGTTGTCCTTATGCAAGAGGGTCGGCCTTTGTCCTTTACCAGCAAGCAACTGTATGAAAGAAATCTGGGCAAATCAATCTATGAAAAGGAAATGTTGGCTATTCTTCATGTCATTGATCCGTGGTGCCCTTATCTATTGGGGAAATGCTTCCAAATTAAGACAGACCATCAAATCCTCAAGTATTTTCTGGAACAACACATTTCCTCCCTGGAGAAACAAAAATGGGTGATTAATCTCTTTGGATATGATTATGAGATCATTTACAAGAAAGGCAAAGACAATGTGGTTGTGGATGCACTTTCCCAAAAAATATGAAGATGAAAGATCCCTTTTTTCTCTTTCCTTCATTGTACCAGATTGGATCCAATCCGTTCGCCAGGAATGGCTACACCATCCCAAAAGTTCACATCTAATCCAACAATTACAGTCCAATGCTCCATCTTCCCTAGGGTACTCTTGGCTCCATGATGAGCTTCGGTACACAGGATGTTTGTATTTAAGTAAACAATCAAAACTTAAATCCATGGTACTTTATGAGCTTCATGCTACACCCACAACTAGACACTCCGGGTTTACCAAAACCTATGACAGGGTCAAACATTCTTTTTTCTAGGACATTATGAAAAAAGACATTCGTAATTTTGTCACTGAATTTGATGTGTTTCAATGCAACAAGGGTGAAACAGTCAAATCTTTTGACACACTACAACCGCTTCTGATTCCACCTGCTATTTGGAGGTATATCTCTATAGATTTTATTACAGGCTTACCCAAATCGAGAAATAAATCAATCATCATGGTGGTTGTTGATTTTCTTTCCAAGTATGGTCATTTCTATACTCTTCAACACCCATTTACAACATCCACAGTGGCTCCACTTTTCATGGATCAGGTCTTCAAGCTTCATGGCATGCTGCATTCTATTGTTTCTAATTGCGACCCACCTTCACCAGCAAATTTTGGCAAGAACTGTTCAAGCTACAAGGCACCCAATTACATCTCAACAAAGCTTATCATCCCCAGACTGATGGTCAAACAAAAGTTGTCAACAAGTGTTTGGAAACATATTTGAGGTGTTTTTCCTCGGAAAAGAAAAATCAATGGGCTCAATGGTTACCCATAGTTGAATGGTGGTACAACACTTCATAGCATACAACTACACACATGACTCCTTTTGAAGCAGTATATGGACAAAATCCACCTTCATTTCTCTCATACTTACCTGGTGTCTCGAAGGTCCAGGTGGTTGACCAAATGCTCATAGTTTGAGAATCTATTCTCCACACCCACAAAGAGAATTTGGTCATGGCATAGAATTTCATTAAGTAACAAGTAGATCAAGTTCACTCTGAACATCAATTTGTAGAAGGGGATCAGGTGTTTCTTCGACTGCAACCTTACAAGAACAATTTCATCAAGGTCAAGCATTATCAAAATCTAGCACCCAAATTTTATGGTCCTTATACCATTCTCAAGCGTGTGGGATAGGTGGCCTATCAGTTAGCTTTGCCCAGTCATTCTAAGCTACATCTTGTTTTTCATGTTTCATGCTTAAAGAAGGTGATTGAAACTAAGTGACAAATTCAAACCAACCTTCCCGAGTTAGACGAAGAAGGATCCATTTGGCTACAACCACAAGCCATTTTGGACCAACGTGAGTGTCGCCTAAGTCAGAGAACCATCAAGGAAGTGTTAGTTCAATGGACAGACACAACTCCAGTCGATGCCACTTGGGAACCAACTACCATTCTGCAACAATTTCCACATCTCAAGCCTTGAGGACAAGGTTGTTTTTAAGGGGGAGAACATGTAAGGGTCGTAACCCACACATAGGTAGAAAAATATATTCATATGTAATAAAGTTCAACATTAATAATTCCTTGCAATAAAATAGAATAAGTCGAATGTAAGAAGACCTAATAGAAGCTTTTGCTTCTAGAAGGATCTTCCTCTAGATGCTTCTTTTGATAGACATATTTAGCATAAATAGGAGTTGAGGGCATGAGAACCCTAGCTTGGATATTATTGTAATAGAGCTCTGCTCGACTGGAGGTCACCCCCTCAAAGAGGCCCATGAACATTTCTCTCATAATCAAAGTGTTGTTTTTGTTGTTATTCTTATATCATTTCAGTGTTATTGTGGTGATTGTTCTAGTTATATTGATCTTATTCTACCATTTCTATCATTTTATTTATGTTCCACATACTTTTATATCTGGTATATTACAACTTCCGTCTTGGAAGTCTACGAGATCTTTGCTTGATCTCTTTTCCTCATCATCACTAAGGCTTTTTCCAAACTCTGGTTCGCAAATGCAAACCTGATCCTCTTTTGTATCACCGAGGTTTTCATCACACCTCATCCACCTCCTCAACTCCTCGCACTACCTTCCAACAACTAATTGCTGGATAGGCCATTTTTCTCTCTACTTCATTGGCCACTCATACCACCAGCATACCTTGCACTCTTGTTGCATATTCAACGCTAACCTTTCCATTTCTAATCTTATCTCACTGAGCTCTTTATCCATCTCAGATTTACTCTTCTTCTGGTGGTCCTTACCTTGACCACACATATGGCCTTCAGTAGCCATTTGTCTTTCTACCTTCCCTCTTGGCAAGTTTGATGTTCACTCTGCAACTAAGAGCATCTCCAACTTCTCCTTTGCCTGAAATCTACAGACAAAAATTGGGCTCTAATACCACTATGATGCCAACCTCCCCTCCAAAGGGATGACTCGACCTCCCAGTCTAGGATTGTTCGAAAGTGATGAGTCAAAGCGACTCCTTAGATTCCTTACTAGATCCTGAAATCTCTACCACAGGTCTTTCCTTTTATTCAAGTGTCGTTTCTATGGCACCTGTAGACCCTTTTTCGTTGGTGTGACCATGGATTCTGACTGTGGGATAACTCCCTTCACGACCCTGCACTTCGGGACTTTTGCGAGCGGTTTCCTCCTCCTTCCTGAATTTTGAATCGACTATTTATTTTGGGACCAGATCTATGGTCCACGTTCTTTCTCGATCCATGGTTGTGATAGAATCATGAGCTCATACTTCATGAGTTATCTCTCTTCTCCTTGAAAATATTCTAAGGCCTGAGTTCTCAAACTCTCGGATATGCTTCCACATGTCCCCTTGATGATGGACGATTTTGACTGCTTTAAAACTTCATGACTTCACAAGTCTTCTCTCCTATGCACTTCCAAAGGGTTAAAGCATGTGCACTTACCTCTATATCCAACGAATATTGGTCCACGTGCTCATATCCAATGGATGGGATATGTTCCTCTCCTCTGTGTTCTCCTCCTATTTGGATGTGAGATTCAATGACCCAGATCTCTTCATCTACATCTAGCTTGATGGCAACTGTCGCTCCTCCTCCTAAGCTTGTGCTTTCTCCCGACTTGGAAGAATTTAAAAGTGTTAAAGGCCTCAACCTTTGATCCTTCTGCAAGCCTGATGAATTTGGGTATCATTTGTGTTTTCCCTCCTGATCTTTGGCAACGTAATTTAGCCTCAGCCCTAGTGCACACTTGGGATATGCGTGCAACCTTGCGTTGTTTCTCCCTGAGATTTCATCTTTCTCAGTCTCTAAGGGACTCAACCCTTATGCGTCTTCCAAAATACTTTTGGTGCCCACCCAACACGTTCTTCTCTCAACCTACTGAGCTTACGAACTTGAAAACAAAGTTCTCTCCGCGCACACTCCTTTTGTTTTGAATAGCCTTAAGATGGTTGTCTTTCAACACCTTGTCTGAGTGTTGGCCTGGTGCATGCCTTGCACAAGTATTCCTCCAAAGTATTCAACAACTCTTTATCAACCTCGAGCTTCAACTACTTGGACCTCAAAGTTCTTTGTCCCTTCTATTCCTCGAAGGGATATAATTTCTCTCTTGGCAACTTATGCTCAAGCACTCCTTGCTGAGCTTACAAAGTGTTCAATAACTCTTTGAGTGTCTCTCCTTGACACTTCTCTTCTCTATGAACTCAAAACAAAGTTCACTTTGCACATGCTTGCACCTACTCGATGCCTCCTGATAGAGCTCTACATAATCTTCAGCAATTCTATTCTCTCATGTGTGCCTTCTCTGCACAATGTTCCCTCTAGATTATTTGGTAACTCTAAGGATCCTTGGGTCTGCAAACTATCTTGGTGAGCCCTCCTGGCATGTTCTCCTTTGAACTCGATCCGAGATTCAGATGCGCACTCTTTGCGCTGGATACAAATTTTCCAATTCTCTATTGTGCACTCCTTGCACAGCCTAAAGAACCCAGAAACAATCCCAACAAACTCACAGATAGAGAATTCTATCTATCCCTACAGATGGAATCTAACACATACATCTACAGCGTAAATGAACACACAAATGAAATTCACCAAATACACATATAAACACACAGAAACTCATATGCAGGAAAAAATTCTCTTTTTGTATTAATCTCGGAATGTTTGTTTACAATGTGTACATAAGCTCAGACTACAATAGAGTCTCAACTCTATATTCCCCTCTCAACTTCCTATATTCCTCTCTAAGATGTTCTAATCTGTCCTTATGAAATTTGATACAAAGATCTTTTACAAAAGAGGGTCTTTTCGAGCTCTCCCTCCATCTACCTACTCTCATTAATTACATTGAATTTACATTCAATGGCTCTCTAGTCTGGATTAGATCTATATCTCTATCAACCTATCATCCATTAAAGGCGACACGAAATGTTACCTGCAAAACAACATGGATTTGGCTCTTCCAGCCTTACAAAAAATTAATTGCATTAAATTACAATTTTAAAATTTGAAAACGAGGGAAAAATGAGACGGATGGCACCTCTCCCCTCCTTGAATGCACTTTGATGTGCTGGCTAGATGGTGCATTGTTGAGGTGGAGTGATGCTTGTTATAACCCTAAATTGCACCACACATGCTTACCTGGCATTAGGCCAACTCATATCCCTTCTTTGCCAAAAAACTACTGAACAACTCTTCTAAAAAATCCATTTTTAAAAAGCAAACTCTAGCAGGCTCACTACAGCCCACGGGCAAATGCTAGTAGGCCCACTACAACCCACGGGGGCCCCTCTAGCAGGCCCACTACAGCTCATGTTTTCCTTCAGAATCACAAAAAACGGAAAGTTGCCGATGGAACGAAAATCTTTTTGTCAGTTAACTGGAACTCCCAGCCATGCATGGCCGAGAGTTCGCCTAAAACCCTATCTCCTTCTAGCCTATAAAAGGAGGGGTAGGGGTACTATTCAAAGGAGGAAAAAATCATAGCAAAGAAACTCTACCAAATTGCCAAGTTCGTTTTGTCCCAACCCTTTAGCATTTCCTCAAGCTTTAGGAGATTTCAAGCAAAGTAGTTGGAGGACAAAAGAAGAGGAGGAGCCCAGGATCAGGATCGAGGAATGGTGGCCTGTCTCTAAACTCATTGTAAGTTGATTCATATTGAGATTAATGAAAAAAATGCTTTTCCTGTCCCAAATACATGAGTCTTATCTATGTTATTTGATTTATGTTTTATCTCTAACCCTCTAGTAGATCAATAGCATGCATGTGTAGTTTTGTCTTGATTGCAGGACCGCTTTGTGGAAGGAGCAGCAGCAGCAAGGAGATAAAAGATCAATGGAGGATCTACTTCAACCGTCGATAAAAAGGTTAGTTGATTCTTCCCATGTTTGCTTGAAAAAAAGGGTTTCAGGTTTGGGTAGGAGGTTAAAAGTTATTTTGAAGGGTCATGATCTGCGTACAAGTTTAAATCCCTAGCTTGTTAGTCTGTAGGGTAGAATACCCCACAAAAATGCTCCTGCATCAACCTGGGTGTGATATGATGAACAGGAAACCATGTTGAGTGTCCTAGTGACAAAACCCATGTTGTTGAAGTTCAGTTGGAGATGTGGAAGTATATCAACCAACCATTTCAGGTACTAGAAGTGAACCGGTGGTACCAAAAATGAATAGTGAAAATATTCATTAGAAATATATGTTCTAGAAACCCAATCTAACTTACTAAAGACATAGGAAATCATAAACCTGCACAACATTTACCTCATAGAGCTTGTTAAAGGAATTTGACATAAAAAACATGAAAATATATTTTAATAGGGGAAATAACTAGGTATATGGATGAGGTAAGGATAGTCAAATAGGAAAACTAACATGTGTAAAATCTATCAAAACAATTATCCAACATCTCCCACACACCTTTTTGTTTTCATGTCCTCATGAAAATAGATCCTTTGACAAGTCCAAAAAAATTGACAAAATTTCAGTGAGTTCATGGGTTTCTAGGGAATCCCAACAACATCAATCAAAATGTTGAGATTACCCCCTGATTTGGTCATCCTTTTAATAAATGATCTCCTCAATGGCTGAGTAATAATGTTTTTTTTTTGTTCCCTTGCTCGAGTACTTTCTTCATGGTTTTAGTTCCACATAATATTGGAAATCTTAGTAATGAATTTTTCATTGGAACACACATCGATAGTGATACCATTTGATCCTGTCTTAACCACTACATCTCTAGATGCATGCTCAACATTAACATTTTTATTAGGAAAACTATAAATCAAAGATGTTAGACATGTTTCTTGTGGGAAGTCGATCTTTCAATGCCATATAATCGATCTATTGCAAGGAACAATAAATCCTACACAAGTTGATGAAGAAGAGATGTTGAACATCCCGAATCCACATTTATATGAATTACCTTTTGACATTTACCTCGACCTGGCAGTAAATTTGAACATATTTTATCATCGGATTTAAGTCCATCCCCTCTAGGATGATGAGAAGCATGGCTAACATAAACTAGATCTCTAGAATAAATCATAAAAGAAACCCCATAACAACCAACAAAATGGAGAGAGTCTTGTAGTTTCTAAACCCAACATAGCAACAACTGTTACTATCACTTACATTAAAAAACAAGGACTACCTTATTAGAATGAAAAATACACAATAAAATATATAATGTAGAGGGGCCTTATGAAGGTGCATCATAAACTTTGGGATTTGGTTTCACTTCATATTCATGTATGCTTCGTACAAAAATATAATTTGGCTCCCTTACACCAATGCTTGGATAGCTTGTAGAGTTTCTTATTTTGAGCAAGGAGCCTCTCATTTTTGTGTTGGGTTTTATGGATTTAGGATTTCAATTTCTCATTATCTTCTTTTACATTTTTTTACAAAGTTTCATACCATTGAATCTCTTCTTTGAGTCTTTTGATTTTCCTATTTTTATTCTTTAGCTTTGTGAATACAGATGGGATAGTAGAGCTTGTAGAAGTCATTGGTATAGTGGATGTTACCTTTGGTTTATAATAATCATGGATTTCCATTTGATATGGTTCATATTCAAATGGTGGAGCATAAGCTAATTTCGATGGCAAAGACTGCATAGGATCTAGGGGTGTAGGCCTCATTTTCTTGGAATTATTAAAAACATCATAAATTTCCCTTATATCTCCCTCTTCATATTCTAAGTCTATAAGAACTTTATTTTAAAAATTATGTTGTGGAGTAGGAATGATATTCCCAATGATTTTAGGTGTAGTTTTCTTTTCCATACTTCTTGTGACTTTTCTAGGAAAAGAGATGAACAAACTATGTTTCTCGATTTTCTATGACTCCCGCATATTGTGGATTAAAGCCATTTCTTTTTAAGAAATCATCCCAACCATCATTTCTAAGATTCAATTATTCTTCAATCAATATTTTAATGAGACCATATTCAGAGAGGCTTACTTGAGGGTTTGTAGGTTTTTTTTTAACATTTTAGACATCCTACATAAACCCTTCCACATATAGTAAGGAAAATTCAATTGGATACCAAATTCAAAATGAAGGAGAAATTTAATGTGGCATAGAAATGTGATAGCATAATTTCCCTCACATGTCAAATATTTTTTCAAGATGAACAAAAGTTTTTTCCACTCCTCTTTTATGCATGAATGAGATACTCCTTTTTTCAACTTGGCCTCCTGTTGCTCTGTTTTGAGAAATTGAGTACATACATGTCTTTCTATGGGCTTGTTTTAAGCCATTTTTATCCTTCGAGGGAAAATACAGTGGCTCGGGCCACAATATTCTCATTTACCTCATTCTCCCATCAAAATCCTCTGCAATTTGAGATGTAACTTGATCATTGTAACCCTGAAATTTTGCAAATAATGAATGCCACCTTGCAACCATGAACATAGCTCCGCATGCATTGTATTCAGGAAGTCTTTCTAATGCTTGAATTGAAATTGAATAATGTATTTCTACCATCATTTTTACACACATGCAATGAACAAGTATATAAAACCATATTATTTACACTTAGAACTACTGATTAGCAGGTTTGAATTTAGATGGTAGGGATATAATGCTTATAAAATTGTTTGGCTTGGAAATTTTGATGACTTATGTAACTCATTTCAAATCCTTTACATTGATTTGAAACAATTATAATTCATGGTGATCAAATCGATTATATTATGTTTATATCATGGATTAATAGTGTATCACCGAATACTCATGAAACTTAGGTTGGAATTCATTGCAATGTTTCAAAAAATGAGAATAGGAATCGTGGTTAAAACAATATTTAAAATAGAGTGCAAGCCGAAACCATATAATAATCAGATGGTAATAGGTGTAAGGTAGGAATATGGTGATGGGGTAAGCAATAGGATTAGTCTTTGAAATTTTATAAAACATAGGATGCAGATATTAAGGTAATAAGCTAGTCATAAGTATAAAAACAAGAAAATTATAAGATGGGAAAAAGAACACGCTAAGAGAAGTTGTGTTCATTAGTGAATTTCCTCTATCCTTAACAAACTAGAAGGATGTTAAAAAAACGTTCTTACCTCAAAAATTTTGATTCATTCATACTTATATATGTGACTTTGGTTCTGAGCTATGTACAGGAACTAGAGAATGAAGACCATTGCAAAAGATGACCATACCCAAAATTATGAAGACCGGTTATGGAAGAGATATGATGTGAATGTTTGGAACATTGAGGACTAATAAAATCTGTGTTTAAACTTGCAGCAAGATTTTGGAACACTTGGATGCTGAGTACTCTAATGCTTTCTACCATCTAGACCTGTTCAAATGATGAAAAAAAACAAAATTGCACCTATAGGTTTTCATGTACCCTCTATACATTCCTTGTACTAGAAGGGCATAATTATTTGAAAAACCAATCCAATGTTGCTATTGAAGAAATTTGAGACTATTGAAGTAAATGTTGATGCTGATAGATATTTTGTTGATACTGTATTAAACAAAAATGACTGAATCTTGACCTTTTTACATGCTCACAAACTTAAAAATTATGGAAAGTTTGAAAATGATGGAAAATATGAACTCTTTTTATTAGAACCAAGCTCAGAATGAAGGATGAATGTTGAATAAAAACTCAAATTCTACTACTTTGAAGAATTGAAAAGGCTGCAAATTGTTGTTGATACCATTAAACCATATAGTATTCACATATAACCTCTACTGGTACAATTCAATCTATGTGAATAAATTTACTTAGAGTTGAATATGGAAATAAATCATTAAATTACCAACAAATAATGTAAATCGTTAACCAATGCGAGACAACTCACCATTGATGAAAATGAAACAATATTAACAACTTAACAAGAATTGTGACCTCAAAATGAGAACTCTAGCCCTTAAAACCCATATTTTTGCATAAAAAACCACAAAATTAACCCTCAAATCAAAAAGTGGTGCTACCGGTAGCACCCTTTTTTTAAGGTTAAAATTACAAAAAATTTTCAAGCATGGCTTAAAACATGCGTATAGTTTCTTAGAAAAAACCTTGAAATATACACCTAAATCAAAGAATAGTGCTACCGATAGAATTTTTTTTTTCTAAACATTAAAATTATACCTCATTTGAAACCTTATCCTAGTTTGGCAAGTACCATTGCAACCAAAACCTAAAAATTAACACTTTTGAAAGTGGTGTAAAAACGTATCACTGCTATAAACCAAATCGTAAAATCAACCCATAAATATTTACTTTTTTAAGGTTAGTTTATCACTCCAACCACAAGATAATACCTAATGGCATGAAAATATCACCGTTTCATATGTTAACATTCAACATAACTTCGAAATATTTTTTTATTTTAAATAAACAAGTCTATACAAATTACATTTAATGAAACATAAATGATTTTGTTACATTGTCCATATTCAAAAAAGAAGAGCTAAGAAGTTTTGTTATATATTCTCCATAATCAAAGCATATAATTCAGAAAACATAGAAATGATTCATAACTTCATGTAAGATCATATGTAATTGAGAACACTCATTTCTGGTTACCATACAAATATCATATTGATAAAAATTACATAAAATGTTTCATACACTTAATCAAATTCATCCATGGATTCTGACACACCATCAAAATCTACATTGTATTCATATGAATGACTCGATGAAGATGTATATGATCCATATTCTTCTCTATTATCAATGAGTGCACCATCTAAGTTTGCATGTATGCCCAACATTACAGATGTCAAAAGCCTTTTTGATCTATGACTAGGTTCAACAGAATCACATCTTGTAGTTATTTCTTGTGGAAGAAACCTCTTGATGATCTCTACAATCCTGAAGATAACAGTTCTAATCTTTTTCAAATTGACGTCATAGACAAGTGTATCAACATCCTGTAATTTTAAGAGTTTGGTGTGATGACGAGTTATATTTTGACCCTTTCTTTTTCTCTTTCTAATGTTTTGTTTCTCAACCAACATCTCTTTCATGTACACACCATTGAATGGGTGTGTACTTGTTGCATACCATTTAAATTCAATTGCTATAACATCTTCATTTTATTTATTGATCCTTATAACCTTTGTAATCCAGAATGGATAACCATGTGGATCTTCAGTCTCTAATAATGTAATCATGCAACCCTCCTTAATATCTTGTGTTGAACCCCTATAAAGATATTCCATGGCTTCACGTTGTGCACATGATCTTATAGAACCAATATACATTTCTCTTTCCTCCACCTATGAAAACTCAATAGCATATTGATATTCCTGTTGTTCAACAATGTTTCTTTCTTCAGATTCATTTGACCTATTTGTGGCCAAATAAATGGAGCCTTAAAAAATGTATCTTCATTTGTTGAGTTTGAAATTATGTCACTTTGATCATTGAAAAAATAATCTCACCAAAGAGAATCAACAACATCAAAGTACTCATATGTATCTTTAATGGACATTTTTATTTCCTCCAAGCATTCATAATAATATGAATATCTATTACAACTTCGTGCATTATGGATTTCAAAAACTGATTGTAATAACATTAACTTTGATGCGAATATTGGACGATCTGGAATGAACTTAAAAAATGCCAAACCTGATGAAGGCCCCCATTCTAAAGTAGTTGAATACTTCTTGCCCCATATAAGTGTTTTCCTATCAACTTTTCCAAAGTCACGAAACATGAAATCCTGACTTGATTATAGTTGTTGATCACAGGAAATATCTGGACCGTCGATCTAGTGCCATCGTGATCTTGGATATCGGGATAATGGAGGTGAACCAACCCCCAAAAACACGAAACATGAAATCAAGACTTGATCGCAGTCGTCAATCGAAGGAGGATCGTGGACCGTAGATCTAATCATATTAGGAGTTCCCGATAAGAAAAATCCTGACGTGATTGAGATTTGAGCCCAGGGTCATGATCAGAGGTCACATCGAGGGAAGATAAAGGAGGAGATAGTACCCACTGGGCTCCTGTCAGAGTTTTGGAGGTTGGGAAAATAGGGGTGATTCACATGTAAAGACTCGATGCACGAAATCAGGAAACACCTTTTGGGTTAGGCTCGTGGTCATAGCCAGTGGTTGCATGAGAGAAGATTCCACCTTGTGCTTGTTTGCACGATGGAGTTTTGTGAAAAGGACCTATGGAGATTTCTTGAATATTCCAGCAGGGAATCAAGGAGCTACCCAGCTCGAAGAGTGAGAAGATCCAGAGACCGGGAGGTCAGCAAACCTTGCTGAGGTGCGACATTGCATCAACTTACTTCCTTATAGTGATAATTGTTCTAGTACCATTATGAGATTCACAGTATAGAATGTTATGGAATTAATGGGAAGAAATATCATTGGCTACTACACAATGAGAGATTCAAACCAGTGTAATTAGTAGTTCATAATCAGATACATTAGACTCATATCAGGAAGTTGTACTCATAGTTAGTTTTGTACTAATCCATATCCAAGTAATGGAAATCAGTGGAGCTCAACTTGTACAATGTGTGTAATAAGCTAATCACTATCATAAGTAGTACTAATACACTCGCTCTATGTGATGGATAGGTGATCATAATAGTAGTAGTGATCCCATATTACTATTATTTTAAAGAACATTAGTTTTGTGTTCATTGCGTTACGAGTATTGTTTATTCTGTGCTATTACATATGGTATAAGTAGTAACATGTAGATATCAAGCTTAAAGTAGAGCTTACTTCATATTTACCCAACATGTCATAGTTCCAAAAAATGTAAGTAAGCATATGGTGTTAGTTATGTGATTACCTTTATCTAAAGAAGAATGTGATTATGGTGTTAGTAAGTATGTATAATTCCTAGGAATTGTATTTGTTACTAGTGCTAATGTAGGACTTATATCTTGAACTAGTGGAATTATAACTAGCTAGGATGCTACTTAGTCAACTTCTAGAGCTTTACCTAGAGATCAAATTGACACGACCACCTAACCATTTCATGATTGTTATTCACCTTGGCCTCAACATCTATAATAGTAAGCATAGATAAGTCCATTGAAAGGTTGTACTAGACATGTTTACAGAATTAGTGATGGAGTGGCTTAATGATAGAATTATACTTGATCATCTTCAACATGCCATAATGTCCTTGACAGGGCCCAACCTTGTCCATGTACAGACACATGCCCGAATTTGGGCATGTCCCTGTACATGGACATGGAAATATTTGGCCTTGTCGATGTACAAGGACAAGCCCAAATCATTTAATGACCAAATAATTCACTATTTAATAGTTGTCCACATGAATTTGGCACAAAAAGATTTTATTACATTTAATATTAAGAGAGAACAATAAGTATAGTAGAAAAAATTATTGTAGGTGTGCCAACTGATATAGCAACAACAAATATATTCATTGGAATTGATGATAGACATGTTAAATCTGTTACGATGGAAGTAAAAATCAGGAAAAGAAAACTAATGTATACTTTATTGTTGCTCTATAATACCCTTGTTGTAGGTGTCCAAGAATATGCAACAATAAATGTGTCAGAATGGTCCCTTTTTAGACAACCTCTAAACACACTTGTGAGGCCTTTGCACAAACAATGATATCTACACTGATGCACAATTACATGAGGTATTTCATTCATTAATAATCTCAAATAATTTGCAAACAATATTTATATATCATTATATGGTTGTTATGGCACCTAACATGAAGGTTATATGTGTGTTATTTTCAATGTATAACATGAGAAAGATCCTCCCAACAACTTCATAGTCTGAAATACCAGTTGTTGTTAATCCAACCAACAGATTTGCAATGTGACAATGCATATCAGTGTCCCTTCTCTTTTATAATATGATGATTTAGGTGTTGTCCTTGGCATTCAAAGGTCCTTCTAGTCTACATGTTGAACCTTGCCTCTCTTTCTTTTAAATTTGGAGTTGAAATGATGAATTTGTGGCTGAGAAAATAACGTTACCAGTGAAAAACCCATAGTCTATTGATAAGAGAGGGACGACCCCCACAAACCCATGGGATGTTGAGAAAATAGAGGTACAAACTATTTATAGGTGGTTTGACATCCTTCTTTAACCCCCATAACTTGTAAATTCGGGCCTATCCTTGTACATGGACAGGGCCAAACATGGCCCTATCCATGTACATGGAAATGCTCAAACCTCCTATAAATTAATAATTTATGAACACAATAAGATGTAGACACAATAGAGTAAAAAAACAAGAACAAAAACACCTAAAAAATATAATATAAAGAAGCAGAGGTATCATATGTTTTTTGGATGGGATGACAAGGTCGAATTTGATATGTCCATGTTCTGGGACAGACTTGTATTCAAACCTGTCCCTAGACATGGATAGAGTAATTTTTGGCCTTGTACATGTACAGGGATAGGCCCGAACCTCGTATAAATTAATAATTTATGAACACAATAGGATGCAGACACAATAGAGTAAAAACAAAGACTCAACAACACCTAGACCATATTGGGCACATATAAGTAGAGGTATAATATGTTTATCAGATGGGATGGCAGATCCAAATTTGGACTTGTCCATGTAAAAGGACAGGATTGAGTTCGAGCTTGTCCCATTATTGAAGAACAACAAATGTATAAACTAAATAACATCCAAAGAAGAGCATGATCACATTATTGATCTTCCTTTGGTTTTTTGATTTATTTTGTTTTTTGTTAAGTGCCAAGTTGAAATAATGTGTGATTTTTGTATCTCCCGGGATGGTCCATGAGACCTAGGAGTAGTTAAGAAGAACATGATCACATTATTGATCTTCCTTGTATGCTGGGATGATAAAAGATTATAAGTAAATATCACGAGAATCATGTGGACATTTTTTCATTCAAGATGAAATTAATTGTTGACTTTGTCTTGAAATCACCCTTGTTTGAATTATGTTCCCTTTAATTGTTGTGTGCGTTTCTGGTTTTGTTCTTTACCTAAAGAAAGTTAGCCTTCTTGACTTTGGAAGAATTTAATTGTTGACTTTGTGTTGAAACCACCCTTGCTTGAATTATTCCCCCCTTAATTGTTGTGTGGGTTTTTGGTTTTGTTCTTTACTTTTTCCTAAAGAAAGTTAGTTTTCTTGACTTTGGATCCCTTCTCTTGAGTTATTTAATTATTTAAATGTGTGGCTAAGACCCCTCTTCTTGTTCTTTTCCATCTTGTTGGAGATCTCTTCTTGGTTATTGTTTGGGGCCTCTGTTTCTACTTGTTGGTGTCGCCCTCCTCATTTTTTTGTTGGTGTAGTCCTCTTTATCTTCTTGATAATTCCACTTGAGTACGTTTTCTTTATCTTCT
This sequence comes from Picea engelmannii, assembly GCA_009831015.1. Classification (NCBI taxonomy): domain Eukaryota; kingdom Viridiplantae; phylum Streptophyta; class Pinopsida; order Pinales; family Pinaceae; genus Picea; species Picea engelmannii. Next base: position 447,403 of record ML782829.1, read on the forward strand.
ATTGTTGGTGTCACATGTGCATGTTGTTGGTTAATATATTGATATTTTACCCTAAAAGTTATCCTTGGCAATTTTTTCCATGTGTCATGATGAGATCTACCACGAGGTTTTGATCAATGATCCCTTGAATATTTTTATGAGAATATATCTAAGAGGATAGTAACAACATGTATCATGTGATATTGTTTCTTGTTTTAGTTTTAAGTAAATGTTTTGTGAATGATTATAAAAAATATAGTTGTTCTAGTTTTTTCAATATATGTTTTTAAATGCTTGTGTTATAAATTTAGTATTTCCATTTAATGTTTATATAATTTATGAAATTTCATATTCATTAATTTCCAAAGGATAGATATTGAGATGAGATGTCGAGACAAGAGTCTCCAAAAATTAGTCGCAAATGCTCTAGGCTATCCCAAGAAGGAAGAAGAGGAACCCCTTCTTTGATTGAGACTTTGAGTGACCAACGACAATCTCGTCAGAGGAGATTATCAAATGAGTCTGTGAATAGAAAAAATTGAGAATGTTCTCAAACAAGTTCCATGGATGCAACCTTCTTAGATAGGTTGCACATTGATACTCCTATACCTTAGAATGTAGGGAATACACTAGGACAAGAAAATATTTTTGCTAATTTTCTTTGATTTTGTTTATTTTTGTTGTATTTTGGTGTATTTATATTTATGTCAATTTGAATGTTGAAATTACTTTCAAATGTATGTGTAGACAATAAGTTTAATGCGAGGGAAGGTGATGAAAGAGAGAGTGGGTATCACAAATATTTTAATGTTGGTTAAGAGGGTGAAGGTGGATTTAGGAGGCGACGTTATCAAGAAACAAAAGATTACATGCCTACGTCAACCTATCCTTCAGATGTTGGTGATGAAATTCCCTGGGAAGAGATTCTTGAAGCAATGAACCTTGAGTGATGCTCAGGTGTTAAAAGTAGGTTGGAAAATGATTTGAGGATCTTGGATCTTCCTTAAGAGAGTAAACAAAGCTTGCAGATTGTTTTGCATTCATTGCAAGACTATATGCATGCATATCAAAAGATGGGGCCAACCACTGAAAGTTTTATCAATTTGACGAGGCAGAGAAAGTTAGAGATGATGGGACCTGATAAATAGGATGGAACAATTTCAAAGATGGGCCAAAGCGAAATATGTTGAAGGTGCAATATTTTAAGCACCCCAACATAGCAAGACATCTGTATAATAGATTTTTGAAAGAATATGATAAATTTCCGTGGAATGATGAGGTTCCACATTATTTTGCTAAACACTTTTATGCAGAGTTTTTCATGGACATGCACCCTGATTATACTAGTCTACCATCTGATTATTATGGGGTTGGTAAATGACTGAAATATGATAAAAAATGGGAATATCGAAATGTGACATTGCAGAGGCGTCCACGACCTTTAGTATCTCGTCCAACAGGGGAATTTTCTTTACATTCATAGTTTTGAACTTCAGCAAAGGTTGGAAAAGAGGCTAGGAATGAAATCAAAGAAAATGTGGAATCAATTTTTTATGGTGTTGATGTTGGTTTGAACCGTCAGCGAGCAAAATCCAATTCTCGATCCATTTTTGTTTATAAAACAGATGATGAGTTAGATACCATGTCAGTAGAGGATCTTAAGGAGTATGCAAATTTTTGTTGTAATGGTTAGAAGAAGGTCATTCAGAATGATGAACTGAACATCAGATTGGTACGTGGTCTAGTTAGTAATTTTTTGATGCATTTGAGGATAGTTTACTTCTAATTCTAGATCTAGATACATATCATTATATCTATATAAATAATTGAGTTGTTATTGTCATTAATTGTAGTTTGGAAATATGTTAAACGAATCTCCAGTTAATAGGGGGCTTGATTCCACAAGTTTAAATTTGGATGGGTTGAATCAGCTATGTGTTTTCTAATATCCACAGATGAACACTTTAGTTTTCCAATTTCCTATCTTTTGAATAAGATAAAAAATATGACATTTATAATTTTATATAAATGTGAACACATTGAATCCTAGATTTAGTTCTTAGTTTTGTTGTTCATGGATCCCTATTCCATCTCCTACTACTTGGGTAGGCTTGTCTCAATTCTCACTGGGAGAGTTTGAAAAAGGTGGGAGTTCACATGTATCATTGCATGTTGAAAACAAATTTAGTTATATATTAAAATTGCAAATTGTCATTTAAATTATTAATTTAAAAGAAGAATGTCTTAAACAACATTTAATTTATTAAATCATAGGTTGGCACATCTCAGGATTTACATGTTTCAAAATTTAAAACTACAATTTAATGTGTTAAAATCATTTAAATTTAATTTTCAAATTTTTAAATTTGAAATGTGTTATATAGGGCAATGTGGAGAAGAGAGTACTTGAGAGTGTTATTGAACAAAATGTGGAGAAGAGAGTGCAGAAGATTGGGATTGAGGAGGAAGCATCCATACCTGGGAAGAATGTGTCTATTCATGATGATTCATAAATGTATATTCATTGCACATTAGTGTGTTTTAATTTTCTTTTATGTTGGGATTTTATATAAAAATGTTCAAGCTTATATTTGTTGAATAAGTTTATATTTGTTATTTTTTAAAAAAAATTGTTTTCTCAAATTTTTAGTTTAACATTTACTATTCATAGGGGTACTAAACTAGTGTCTATATAACTTTTCAACGCTTTGATCAATTATTTTGAAATATATAGAACCCGTATATAAGCTTATCATTGTCTTAAATGGTACATTCAAGATTATTTATGTTTAGATCATGATGAAGACTTAATTTTGAACTTGAACATTTGATAATTTGAGAACAAACTCTATCCCACATCATAAAAGGGGAAGTTTCTAATTTTTCTTCGATTGCATTCCTTGCCTTCTTACCCAAGAATGGCGTAGTATGAACATTTGTGTTTTCTTCGATTGCATTCATTTCCTTCTTCTATTGTTGGTGCCACATGTGTATGTTGTTGGTTAGTCCATTGATATTTTACCCTAAAAGTTCTCCTTGGTAATTTGTTCCATGTGTCATGATGATATCTGCCATGAGGGTTTGATCAATGATCCCTTGAAGATTTTTATGAGAATATATCTAAGAGTATAGTAACAACATGTATCATGTGATAACATGTATAATGTGATATTGTTTCTTGTTTTAGTTTTAAGTAAATGTTTTGTCAATGATTATAAAAAATATAGTTGTTCTAGTTTTTTCAATATATGTTCTTAAATGCTAGTGTTATAAATTTAGTATTTACATTTAATGTTTCTATAACTTATGAAATTTCATATTCATTAATTTCAAAAGGATTGATATTGAGGCGAGATGTCGAGACAAGAGTCTCCAAACATTAGTCGCAAAAGCTCTAGGCTATCCCAAGAAGGAAAAAGAGGAACCCCTTCTTCAACTGAGACACTGAGTGACCAACGATAATCTCGTTAGAGGAGATTATCAAATGAGTATGTGAATAGATAAACTTGAGAATGTACTCAAACAAGTGCTATGGATGCAAATTTATTAGATAGGTTGCACATTTATACTCCTACACCTGAGAATGTAGGGAATACATCAGGACAAGAAAATATTTTTGGTAATTTTCTTTGATTTTGTTTATTTTTGTTGTACTTTTGTGTATTTATATTTATGTCAAGTTAAATGTTGAAATTACTTTCAAATGTCTATGTAGACAATGAGATTAATGCGAGGGAAGACAATTAGAGAAAGAGTGGGTGTCAAAAAGATTCTAATGTTGGTGAAGAGGGTGAAGGTGGATTTAGGAGGTGACGTTATCAGGAAACAAAAGATTACACGACTATGTAAATCTATCTTTCGGATGTTGGCGATGAGCTTCCTTGGGAAGGGATTTCTAAAGCAATGACCCTTGAGCGATGCTTAGGTGTTAAAAGTAGGTTGGAAAATGATTTGAGGATCCTGGATCTCCCTTGGGAGAGTAAACAAAGCTTGCAAATTTTTTTGCATTCATTGCAAAACTATATAGATGCATATAAAATATGGGGCCAAATACTGAATGTTTTATCGATTTGATGAGGCGGCAAAATTCAGAGGTGATGGGCCCTGATAAATGAGATGTAGTAAAAAATAAAGTTTCAAAAGAAAAATGAATTTTTATGTTCAATTTCAAAGATGGGCCAAAGTGAAAGATGTTGAAGGTGCAATATTTTAAGCACCCTAAGATAGAAGGACATCTGTATAACAAATTTTTGACAGTATATGAGAAATTTCCGTGGAATGATGAGGTTCCACATTATTTTGCTAAACACTTTTATGAAGAGTTTTTCATGGACATGCACCCTGATTATAATAGTCTACCATCCGATTATTATGGGGTTGGTAAAACACTGAAATATGTTCAAAAATGGGCATATCCAAATGTGACATTGTAGAGGCCTCTGTGAGCTTTAGTATCTATCCCAAAAGGGGCATTTTCTTCACATTCAGAGTTGCGAGCTTCATCAAAGGTTGGAAAAGAGGCTAGGAATGCAATCGAGAAAAATGTGGAATCGATTTTTTATGGTGTTGATGTTGGTTTGAACCGTCAGCGAATGAAAGTCAATTCTCGGGCCATTTTTGTTTATAAAACAGATGAGGAGTTAGATTCCATGTCAGTATAATATCTTAAGGAGTATGCAAAACAATTTCGTAATGGTTGGAAGGAGGTCATTCAGAATGATGAACCGAACAACGGATTGGTACGTGTTCTAGTTAGTAAATTTTTTACGCATTTGAGGATAGTTTACTTCTAATTTTAGATCTAGATACATATCATTATATCTATATAATTAATTGAGTTGTTATTGTCATTAATTGCAGATTGGAAATATGTTAAATGTATCTCTAGTTAATAGGGAACTTGATTCCACAAGTTTAAATTTGGATGGGTTGAATCGGGTATGTGTTTTCTAATATCCATAGATGAGCACTTAGTTTTCTAATTTCCTATCTTTTGAATAAGATAAACAACATTACATCCATAATTTTGTACAAATGTGAACACATTGAATCCTAGATTTAGTTCTTAATTTTGTTGTTCACAGATCCCTATTCCATCTCCTACTACTTGGGCAGGCTTGTCTCAATTCTCATTGGGAGAGTTTGAAGAGGGTGGGAGTTCATAGGTATCATTGCATGTTGAAAACAAATTTAGTTATATATTGAAATTGCAAATTGTCATTTAAATTATTAATTTAAAAGAAGAATGTTTTAAACAACATTTAATTTATTGAATCATAGGTTGGCACATCATAGGCATTACATGTTTCAAAATTTAAAACTACAATTTAATGTGTAAAAATGATTTAAATTTAATTTTCAATTTTCCAATTTTGAAAAGTGTTATATAGGGCAATGTCGAGAAGAGAGTACCTGAAAGTGTGCTTGAACAAAATGTGAAGAAGAGAGTGCGAAAGATTGGGATTGAGGAGGAAGAATCCATATCTGGGAAGAATGTGTCTATTCATGATGATTCATAAATGTATGTTCATTGCACATTAGTAAGTTTTAATTTTCTTTTATGTTGGGATTTTATATAAAAGTGTTCAAGCTTATTTTTGTTGAATAAGTTTATATTTTTACTTTTTTAAAATTTTTGCTTTCTCAAATTTTTAGTTTAGTCTTTCCTATTCATAGGGTTACTAAACTAGTGTCTATATAACTTTTCAACGCTTTGATCAATTATTTTGAAATATATAGAACCCCTATATAAGCTTATCATTGTCTTAAATGGTACATTTAAGATTATTTGTGTTTAGATCATGATGAAGACCTAATTTTGAACTTGAAGAATTGATTATTTGAGAACAAACTCTATCCCACATCAGAAAAGGGAAAGTTTCTAAATTTTCTTCAATTGCATTATTTGTCTTATTGTCCAAGAATGGCGTAATATGGGCATTTGTGTTTTCTGCATACAACGAAGTGAATTCCTTCTTGTCAAGGTATTGTCAAACTCTTAACTAAGTTGGTTACTAACCACAAAAACCAAAATTCAAGTAGATTTACAAATAAGCTATGTACGTCCATGATCTCACTTATGTTTAGATTATGACGAAGACATATTTCAAAGAGCATTTGATTATATGTAATATGAATACATCCCAAACATGAAAGATTTAAATGGTTTTTGAAGAATGACTTAATATATGTGCAGATTTGTGTTTTCTTCATGTACATGAAAGATTATATGAGAACATATATTCCACCACAGAAAGAGGAGATCAGTATTTTATGGAACTCACATATACTATATATGAGCTATGTCACATATAGTATATGCGATCTAGCTCACATATAATTTCAAAGATCATTTGATTATATGTAATATAAATACATCCCAAACATGAAAGATTTAAATGGTTTTTGAATAATGACTTAATATATGTGCAGATTTGTGTTTTCTTCATGTACATGAAAGATTATATGAGAACATATATTCCACCACAAAAAGAGGAGATAAGTATTTTCTGGAACTCACATATACTATATGTGAGCTATGTCACATATAGTATATGCGAGCTATCTCACATATAATTTCAAAGAGCATTTGATTATATGTAATATGAATACATCCCAAACATGAAAGATTTAAATGGTTTTTGAATAATGACTTAATATATGTGCAGATTTGTGTTTTCTTCATGTACATGAAATATTATATGAGAACATCTATTCCACCGCAGAAAGAGGAGATAAGTATTTTCTGGAAGAATAGTTTTTAAAATGGAGATTTGTGAACTTTCATAGATATAAGTAATTTCTTGGAAGAATGGATTAATATAGATATTTATGAGTCATTTAATTTGAAAGGGGCATTTGAGAGAATTTGATTATATGAGAACATTTATTCCACTGTAGAAGAGGAGAGAAGTATTTTACTATTAAGGAGATTAGTATTTTACTACTGAGTAAACAAGATCACCTGGGATGAGAATTTCACCTGAAGGATTTGGACTTTATCCATAAGGAGATAAGTATTTTATTGGAAGAATGAATTAATATAGAGATTTGTGAACTTTCTACATACATAGTTCTATATTTATTTTCAGATTATTATCTAACATTGAACACAAAAATTGGTTACCAAGAACACAAATTTTCTCTTTAAATTTTTTAAGATTTTAGATAAGATTTTAGATGAGATTTTACAAATTGTTTAAATCATGTATGCTTAATGTGGAGAGTAACTATTTTGAAAGTTTTAGAACTTTATGATGGAAATTTGGTTTAAAAAAAGTGTCAAAAAAGTGTAATAAAAAGAGAGGGAAAATCTTAAATCTTTTTAACTGTGGTTGGATATGTTATTATTTCTTATTGTTTATTTAATATTTAGTTAAAGTATATATGTTATTTGTTTTTTTTATTATTATTTTTTATTGTTATAGATGTTTAAATTATATTTGGTGGAAAATTTGTTTACATTATATTTGGTGGAAAATGTGTTTACATTATATTTGGTGGAAATGAGTATGTTGGTGTTATAGCAAGATTTGTCTCACCATTGTTATCTTTCACAGAAGGCCTTTTTCGATTTCCTTATGTAGACTTGTCATCACTTTTTGATGAATCCAGTGATAAAAATACATATTTTTCCACATATACGCACTCTATCTACTATACATCATGCGTATATGTAGGTTGCTCCACTACAACCCGTGTACATCGGGATTTGTGCCATAAAATACAAAAATTAAATCGAGTTTCCATGTCACAACAATAAATGTCTGATCCTTGGCCTTCCATATACTGCAAATGTTCTGAATCGTCCCTTCAGTTGCATTTTGAAGGCTATAAGAGCACAATTCTGAGATATGGAAAAAAGGAGAACGCATTCAATTTTGAGAGAAAAGTTACGTTGGAGAAATTACATCATATTGAGTCTGCATCGCTTTGTCCCTCAAGTCTGAACACAGTATTCAGCCCCCAAGATATTTCCCTATTGTTGAGAGAACCTCATTGTCACTTTTCTATGAGATTGCCTTTGGTGGAGGATTGAAGTGGTGGAGACCTAGTTGGAAGGAACTTGGTTTCTTGGTTCTGAACCGTGACGACATGGAAGTTTGTAATGTTATCACTTCTGTTGATCATTTATTAATAGAAATACTCCTTTCCCATCCTATTGGTATCATGAAAATATATTATTATTATCCATGGGCATGTTTGTAATGTTTATTGATGGATTATGCTATCTAATGTGTTAACCTTTTATATTATCACCATATGCTTTCTCTACTTGCTTGTTGAGAACTTGTCCCATGTATAAAGTTTTGAGTCGAAGTGCTCAATGATGGACATCTTCAAACATTGGAACGAGGTAGGCTTCTTTCTTATCTCGCTTTCACATTGGTTTTTATAACATATGTTGGAATTCAGTTGAAATTGAAATTGTACTGTTTTTTATACGCATATCATTCATTGAAAAGTTAAAATTAAACTTTGCATTATATTTGTATTTATTTTCTTGCATAGTCATAATATCATGAGTTTCACTTCCATACCCTTTTGAGTAATCACGACCAATAAATTTTACACTTTAAACTAAAATTGATTAGTCACGATTTTATTTTTTAGGGTGCACAAAATAATCTAGGATTTAGTGCCTTGGAATAGGATTTTGTGAGTAAAATTTTCCAAGGCAATTAAATCAACATATGTGTTTGAGACAGGGAGTTGGGAAGTCCATTGTATAATTGGTAAGATCAGGAGGCTCTGCTCACACTAGAGTTAATCACAAGGTTGTGCGAAGTTAGTTGAAGGGATAACCCTCGTATACTCGCTGGTTGTCAGAGATATTTCTATGGATTTATTCGAATTTGGGGATCTTGCTATTACCCATACCTCTATGAAAGGCGGTGCTTTAAAGGTTTTGGGCTTTCCTACCTTGCCCATATGGTAATACATACTTACGATTTCTCACCTGTGCATCAATTATACATTGGTTTATTAGTTTCTTGACTTAGGTATCTCATAGGTTACTTGCAGGGGTTATTTTTCTTGTATCCTGGGTCAGATAGGGGTTGGACAACATAGAGACTTTATGGAAGATTACCTCTCCGGGGGGATCTGACCAACTGGTTGTTAAGCCCACGTGGTCCCCTATAACTGATTATGTTACCTCTGAACTTTAGCGAGGAGTCTCATGTCCCTCTTGGATGAGACATACCTTCTTTAGTGAGGGAGGCCACTCAACCACTTTAGCACGTTTGCATGCATATTGGTCGTTTGACTGTTGATATGTTCTTTGACTACTAGTTGGCCTTAGGATTTTATTTTTTATTTTGTAGAGTCATAAGTTTTCGTGGAGTCGAACCAGCATCCTTGCCATTCTCGTCGATTGTTACAGTTACCACTGGATTTCAAGTTCTTTCCTTCTAAAAGGCGTAGAGTTATTAGGCGTGGTACACACAAAACCACCTTTCAGACTTGTAGTTCCACAAGGATGAGTATTGAATCTAGTTTCTAGAACACTGGGAGTTCTTCAACACCCATACCCATTATAGTTAATGACACCCCCCTGACTCCTACAACCACTACAGTTGCAGTGCTAAAGGCACATACTGGTACTATGGCTTGGCATGTAGTTAATTATTTGTCTCTTGCCTCGAACCCTTTTGGGGGTATTGGTCATTTGCTGGGTTGCAATGTTTAGTCCATCCCTATGGATTCTAATCCATTTTCTTATGGTATGCCAAAATTCACTTCGCAGTTTTCGACTGCCATCCCAGTTGCTGGCCATAACACTAGCATTATACTTGGGGGCACTACACCTCTTTACACGCCATTTCCATTTGGAGGTTCTCATATCCCTCAAACAAATCCTAATATAGGAAGTGTCCCTACTATCAACAATGGGTCTAATCCTTTTACGGTTGGATGGAACAACCAACCTGGAAGACATGTTTCATCCTATATCCCTACCTCCTCGGTGTCGATTCCAACCAATACTTTTGGAATGACGAATCCACTTCAATCCTCTAGGTTCCTGCTTGAAGGAGGTAAGTCTTACCCTTTGGGAAACCCCCAACCCAGATCCAATCCGATTGGGGAAAATTTTCATAACCCCCAACTCATATCTTACTCGGTTGGGGGCAATTTTTATAATCCTCAACAGAACATTCCTGCTAGAATGACACCTAACCCATTTTATACAAATCATCCTGGAGGAGGGCCTTATAATTCCGACAGGGCTATGGTTCTTACCAGAATCCTAGATGGACAATGGTTCCACATGCACAATCTTTCGCAGGAGGTTGGGACCAGATGTTGCAACCCTGTCTCCCTTTTCTGGCCATGCTTAATATGCCAGATTTGATTAAGTTAATGAATGACCCGGTGAGTCATGATCCCACATGGCCCCAAGTCCCCACCAAACTTCCTTCGGACATCCCAAAGTTTGAAGGAAAGAATGGAGAGGACCCTAGTGATCACGTCACTACCTTTCACCTTTGGTGCTTATCAAATTCTCTTAATGATAGTTCTATTAGATTACAATTGTTTCAATGCACTCTCATTGGAGTTGCAGCGCAATGGTATATTGAGCTACCTAGGAGGACATATGGGTCATTTAATCATTTGGTGATGGTCTTTCTTAACCACTTTCAATTACCCATTCGTTATGATGTTGGCCTCGAAATTTTGTCGACTTTACGCCAGGACACCACCACTCATATCTTGGATCATATCTAGGAGTGTCACAGCCGGAAGAGGTTGATTAAGACTCCTATACCCCTGGTATTTCTTTTAGAATGGTTTCTTAAGTCTTAGAACCCTCCTATCTTGAAGGACGTTGCTACTTTTTGGGTCACCATTGAGGAAGAAGCTATGTTTAGAGCCCAACAGTTAGATTTGATATATGCTTAGTCTCAGATGTTATATCACCTTCTTCCAGAAGCACCGCGGTCAAGTTACGATCCTAGGCAAAAACCCATAGCTCATGCCAATGGCATTGTAGGTTCCACCAATGTAAATTCCACAAACTCAATGATGAGCCACTTGAAGAATTTGTCTCTAAACGAGTCTGCTAGAGGACCAACTTCATCTGTGTCTTCCAATCCCACTCAGTCAATGGATGTACACTTTGTGAAATCGTTGAAAAAACAAAATGGTGACCAACAACTAGGAGGGAATAAAAGGAAAGATCGAAAGAATCGTAAGGGTGGGAAAAATGGTAATAAACCTAAGGAAAAATATAATAATGGGAAACCAAATGATAATGCTGGAGAGGGAAAGAAATAAAAACGTAAGGTGAAGTTTCCTTGTAAACTTTTCACCAATCACTACCTTACACATTTATGCCCCAAACTCGCGAAGGCTGTGAGGCTTTTGAATCTATTGCCCATTGTGCTAATGAATCCATTCCCACATAACCATCAATTAGCCTCGATCTCTTCGAATGCCGAAAATGTGTCCAATGGGAGTCAAAACCCACCACCGCAAGATGGAGACCGTGTATGTATCAATATGGTCGATGAGAAAATCGATGTAGCCACTCGATCTCAAGATTATATCTCTTCGCAAGCTAACTCTAGTCTAGAAGCTCCCCCTCCTTCTCCAGAGATGAACTTACAGATTGAGAAACCAGATCCACTACCTCATATTCTGAAAGGAGTACTTAAGCGCTCTACCCATAATCCTAATGCTAGAGCCACCCATAACTACTCTATTGTTGAGGATCTGGGCCAAACACCTTGTGAAATGTCATCTTTGGAGGTACTCTAGACGTCTCCTTCATAGAGGAATGCCTTACTCTATGATTTAGGAGCTCTAGAGCCCAGTGGATAAAAAATTATCAAGTTTGATGTCACGGATGTGAAGCCTCACTTACCTTACCATGTGGCATTCCAAATCCACATGGAGTATTCCAAGTATACCATCAAATGTACGGTTTTTGATGAAGGTGTTTCCAATTGCATGATGTCCCTGGTCTTTTGGAAAGCTCTCGGTTCTCTGACACTTTCCAAGTGACTGAACATGTTGACTGCATTTGACGTTCATTCCTTCCGCCCTCACGGTATTCTCCTTGCCTATCCAGTCCAGTTAGGTGGGAAGACAGTAGAGGTGGAGGTAGAAGTATTTGATGCACCTTTTGATTATAACTTGTTACTAGGTCACAATTGGACCTATGCTATGGTCATTGTTGTATCATCTGTCTTTCGTACGCATTATTTTCCTCATCAAGGGAATATCGTGACCATCAACTAGTTATCCTTTGCGTAGTCTAGTCTTAATGCATCTATCGAACTGTCGATCCTTGTGATCAACAATTCTCAGCCGAAAAAAGAGAATATCGGTGTTGGAATCAATTCTCAGCCAGAAACAGAGAATATGGGTACTTTCTATTTCTCAGCACCAAATCACCACGTTTACGCCATGTCTAGTAGGCCTGCTTCGATAGGGAGGTCCATCATTTTCCGCACTTCCTATTTTAGTGATCCATGGACCCTACCTTCCCCGAATTCACCGTGTGAAAGTTAGTCGCATGCTAGCATGGCCATGCCACTATCGGCATCGGAGATTGTGTATCAAATTGTTCTTGACTCTTCATCTGACCCTGATCCTTTTACCTCGCCAACAGATGAGGAGGATGTTGTTCTTAGGCCTATAAGGGCCACCTTGTTATCTTGTTCACATGATTTCCTAGATCAAACTTTGTCTTTGGATGAAGCCATCCTCGAAGCCATGAATGGTTTTGATAGACCTTGGGATGATATGCATCATCGATATTATTTTCTCCCAAGTATTGAAAGAATCGAGCAAGATGACTTTCGATCTACTTTGAGTGAGATAGTCGGTCATGTTGTGGTTCCACTTGATATGAACAACATTTATGCCAAAGGAAACATGGCGAGTATTTCTCCTACCGTCTTGATCGATATCTCTCGTACCCTTGGCAAGGTTGAAAACGTAAATATAGGTGCAGATTGTTCACCAGAAGAAATTTTGATCTACATTGAACTCTTCAAATAATTTCAAGATGTATTTGCTTGGTCATATGAAGAGATGCCAGGGATCGACCGTCATATTGTCGAACATGAGATTATAACTTATCCGGAGGTTAAACCTGTTCGACAACGTCTTAGAGATGTGAATCCTAGGAAGGCCCCTGCTATTAAAGCAGAGGTGGAGAAGCTACTTAATGTTGGCTTCATCTACCCGGTTCCCTTGACCGACTGGGTATCCAACCCCATTCCTGTGAATAAAAAGAAAGGAACCATCCATGTATGTATGGACTTTCGCGACCTAAACAAGGCTTGTCCTAAAGATAACTTCCCCACACCTTTCATCTATTAGATTCTCAACGAGTGTGCCAGAATCGAGATATTTTGTTTTATGGACAGATTTTCAGGGTATAACCAAATCCAAATCAAACCTGAGGACCAACACAAGATGGAATTTATTTGACCTTGGGGTACTTTTTCATACTGGAAAATGCCTTTTGGCCTTAAAAACGTCGGAGCAACTTTCCAACATGCCATGAATTTCACTTTTCATGATCTGAAGCACATAGTCGAAGCCTACCTTGATGATCTTGTTGCTCACTCTCGCAAGGGAGTGGATGATGTTATGCACCTTAGACTCGTTTTTGAAAGATGTCGTTATTATAGAATCCAGTTGAACCCTCATAAATTCATATTTTGCGCTAAGTCTGGTCATCTTTTGGGATTTTTAATCTCCGAGACCGGGATCATGGTAGATCCTCTTAAGGTTAAGGCAATACTTCAATTGCCTCCCCCATGCATGATTAGAAAACTTCAAGGTTTACAGGGAAAAGATAACTTTCTACATAGGTTCATAGTGAATTATGCCAATATCACTAAGGGTTTCAAGCGCCTCTTGAAGAAAGACACCCCTTTTATCTGGGATGAGTGAGCCTAGGAGTCTTTTGATGCTTTGAAGAAATCCTTGGTATCGACCCCTCTGCTGAAGTCTCCTAACTACAATAGAGATTACTTGCTTTATATTTCCGTGTCTGAAGAGACAATTGGTATGGTTCTATTTTAGGAGGATGATGAGCTCCATGAGCACGTCATCTACTATCTTAGTCAAAACCTAGTCGGCCCTAAGCTTAATTACTCTCATGTTGAAAATCTAGCTTTGGCTGCCATTCACGTAGTTCAATGTTTACGTCACTATATATTTCTTTGCAAGACTAATGTGGTGGCTAATATTAATCTGTTTCAATACGTCCTTACCAGACGTATCATAGGGAGGAAATATAATAAATGGATTGTCATTTTACAAGAGTTTGATCTCGACTTTGCTTCGACAAAGTCCAAGAAATCACTAGTCTTCGTAGAGTTAATATCTGATTTTCCATGATTAGACGAGGATGTAATCCATGTTGATTCATTTGTAGACAAACACATTTTCCTTGTCTCATCGTTGGACCCTTGGTATGGAGACATTGTTCTCTATCTTCAGACCTTGAAGTTCTCTCAACATCTCTCATGAGATGATCGACGATGTATTAGATACCAAGCTAAGAAGTATACCATCATCGGTGACACTTTGTATTGTTGAGGAATAGATGATATATTATGTTTTTTTTTAACTCACAAAGAGGCCGAGTCAGTCCTAAATGATTTTCACAAAGGGGCTTGTGGTGGTCACCTATCCGGGCTTTCAACAACCCAAAAAATCTTGCGAGATGGTTATTTATGGCCTACTATCTTTAAAGATTGTATTGAAGTGGTTAAGAAGTGTCACCCCTGCCAGGTGTTCATGTTGGCCATTGGTTATGGAAGGAAGAGAAGATCAAGGAAGAAAAGGCGAAATGCGAACTGTGCAGAAGACACAGTGACTGTTACTGGGTCGAAGTAAGAAAAAGAGAAAAAAAGATCGAGCGAAGCCTGAGAAATAAATCTGTTGGATGAGGAGATCGAGGATGACATATCAGCAGTGAAGAAGTATCATGGACAACTTATCAAGTGGAAAATCCATCGTTAGATTCTTTGGATAACTGTGCTAGAAGGAAGGAAAGATAGGTTGGTGAAGCCCTGAAATGCGGGTCAAGTTGAACTAGGGTTTAGACACCTAGGGTTGTGATATCTAGGATTTTGGACACCTAGATTTTGACCTAAGGATTTCAGTTTGAGCTATTGTAATGTATAAATAAAGGTTAAGAGGACCTAGGATGGGTTTTTGATGTTGTTGTTGTCGTTATTACTAGTCTTGATCTAGTTGTTGTTGGTATGTTGTGAGGGATTATTGTTGTGCGAGAGAGAAGTGCTAAGTGTGAGAGCCTTCTGGTATTGTAAGATCTTCATCTGGGTGCGAAGGAAGGGGGAGAGATAGAGAGAAGAGAGAGATCTATTGGTTAAGAGCGTAGATCAGAACTATATGCTTTCATCTCAATATATTATAAAGCACAGTTCTGTGGATGTAGCCCTAGAGAGAGGGTGAACCACATATATCTGTATTGTGTGTGTGATTTATGTTGTGTTATTTTTCCTTGATATATTGTTATTGCATTGTTGTCATAGATCTGATAGGTGTATGGAGTATATCTAAGCTGATAAGTGATATATGCATGCTATATTGTTCTAGTACTAGATCCACTTGATATTCCCCTTGGTTGTAGACACTTTTGTCCTGCAACCCCCCCATAGCTGCTTCGGGTGAGACAACATCTTCTTTGCAAGTGTAGTTGAAAGGGCCAATAGTTAGGGCTTGTTGGTGCTCTCTTGGAGCCAAACCTTGGGTATGCCCCTGTGCCAGCAAATGGTTCCATTGTCAGGACAAGAATCTTCTTAAGGGAATGATAAGGTGGTTCCCATCAAAGACAAAGATTCAAAAGTGGATAGAGGATCAAGAAAAGGACTTCGCTGAAGCCCAGAACAAGAACCCTAACTTGAGTATAGAGGATTGGTTGGAGAGACATATTTTTACTGATATACATGAGATATTCTTTGGAGGAATCCATCAGGAACTATACAAGTGGTTAGCCAGGTTGGAAGATACCCATTTTGAGGTCAGATCTAGACCTCTTGTATTTTGGACATCGACATTGATCAAGAAGAGCAAGAGATTTGATAACGTTGTGTCAAGAGTAGTGGATCACTGGTTTGATAGCACCATTGGAGGTTACATCACCGAGTTTGATGTTGACAGAGTAGAGTTGTATAGCCAAAACAAGAGATATTTTTTCAAGGAACCCAAAGGGAAATTTTTACACTTTCTGAAGTTGAGAATCAAGATGTTGTTGCATGAGAAGAACATCTTGAAGATATAGTAGATTGATCGAATATGGAAAGGCTAATTTTCAAAAATTCATACAGCGACAATGACACAGAGGTTGGACATACGTGCAGTGGGAAAGTGTTCAGAGAAGTTCATCTTGTGAACCTATTCAAGTAGAACTATGGAGATGAGGGTTTCTATAGTGTAGAAGAAGCAGATCTGATCGACAAAGAGCATTCAAAACCTGTTAGGGCAGAGGATGAGGAAGCTGAAGAACTTCGTCAGTACGAGTCAAAAACTTCAGAAACTACATAGACTGTTGAAGTAAGTTCTATTACCCCTCCTGTTGATTCAGTAGTATTAAGAAATCAGAGTAATCCAAGCCACCAGAGCATCTAGATCACCATCACTAGTAGTCCACCACATACTCATTTAAGGACCCTAGGAAGATCTATGGCAGATGAGATGAGACTCCCTATATTTAGGGGAGATGGATCTAAAGATCCTGACCAGCACTGGTTCTTATGTGAAGCCATATGGAATATTAAGAATGTCATCCATGAAGTAGTGAAAAGAACCCAATTTAGTACTACCCTAAGAGATCACGCACTAAGCTGGTACATGAAGCTTGTCCAAGGACTTGTGCAGCCTAAGCCAGTTAATGAGATCAAGAATGTGTTGATTGCAGAATTTAAGAAACCTAAGTCAGAGTCCCAATGTATTACAAAACTGAAGGAGATAAAGCAGAAGGTAGCCAAGCCAGTTTGGGAGTTCGATCAGAGATTCAAGACCCTAACAGGCCGATTGAATTTTTAGATTCCAGATGAGCAGAACAAGGAATGGTTCATTGCTGTCCTCTTACAACACATTAGAATTCCTCTGATGCAGCAAAAGATTGCTTCATAGACTGAGGTTGTGGAGATCTCCATGAAGTTAGAATCAACCCCTATGGGAGAATCCAGCTAAGGTATGAGTCATATCCTGAGTCAACTAGCTATTTTGTCTTTGCAGGTAAAAGATATGAAGAAAGACAAGGGAAAAGATAAAAGAAAAGACATCTGGTGTGTCAGATGTTGATCAGAAGGTCATGAAAAGGAGCACTTCTCTCTATTACATGAATACTTGGCCTCTGGAGCACTGATCCCTTTGAAGCAAGTCACCTTACCCTAGTGCGAGGTATGCAGAAACAGGCATCACCTATATGAGTTCTATTACATGAAAAAATATGTTCATACACCCACAAATTTGTATTTCACATTCTGTAAGTCCATGGGACATGATGATAGGGATTGTAGGGCTTATGATCTCATGCATGAAAGGTGAAGAGACATATACAATATTCAAGGTGAAGTACAACAAGAAGGAAAATATATGCAGTACAACTCCCCTGGGAGAGCAAACTTCAATCCTCGTGGTGGATTTAGAGGAAGAGGACGAGGAGGAGGTATGGGTCGAGGCCGATGACAGATCATATGTTATAACTACACACAACCAGGACACTTGGAAAGGGACTGTCAGAACCCTTGCACTACTTGCAACTATTGCAACTCCTTCAACCATGTTATTGAAGAATGTCCAGCATTGCTGGCTAAACTTCAAGAGAAACGAGGACCTCAGTTGAAACCACAGATACAATTGATAAAAGATGAACCTCACGGAGAAGACCCTAGAGTCGTTTTTATTACTAGATGAGGCACTTCTACAAGAGATGATAGAATGACCCAAAGTGTTATAACCCTAAAATGCACCACACAGGCTTACCTGGCATCAGGCCAACTCATGTCTCTTCCTTGCCAACGCCATACTGAATAAAACCTTGAAAAACCACTTAAAATAAGCAACCTGCACCCTAACCTAACACTGGGCGCGTTGGAACGCTTGCTGCCCTTCTACTGCACGCGTTGGAACGTGGGATGGGCCACTACAGCCCGTGTTTACCTAACAAAGAAAAAAATCAGGAAAGTTTCCGCTGGGACGAGAAGATTTTTGTTAGTTAACTGGAACTCCCAGCCATGCAAGGCCGAGAGTTCGCCTAAAACCCTAGCTCCTTCTAGCCTATAAAAGGAGGGGTAGGGGTACTATTCAAAAGAGGAAAAATCATAGCAAAGAAACTCTGCCAAATTGCTGAATCCGTTTTGTCCCAACCCTTTAGCCTTTCCTCAAGCTTTAGGAGAATTCAAGCAAAGCATTTGGAGGACAAAGAAGAGGAGGAGCCCAGGATCAGGATCGAGGAACGGTGGCCGGTCTTTATAATCATTGTAAGTTGATTCATATTGAGATTAATGAAAAAGATACTTTTCCCGTCCCAAATACATGAGTCTTATCTACGTTATTTGATTTGTGTTTAATCTCTAACCCTCTAGTAGATCAATAGCATGCGTGTGTAGTTTTGTCTTGATTGCAGGAAATATTTTTGGAAGGAGCAGCAGCAACAAGGAGATAAAAGCTCAACGGAGGATCTACACCAACCGTCGATAAAAAGGTTAGTTGGTTCTTCCCATGTTTTCTTGTGAAAAAGGGTTTTAGGTTGGGGTAGAAGGTTAAAATTTACTTCTTAAGGGTCATGATCTGCATACAATTTTAAAGCCCTAGCTTGTTAGTCCGTAGGGTAGAATAACCCCACAACACAAGGGAAGACTACAGAAGATTCAGGAATTAGGAAAGTTGTAGAGAAGACCCAAACCTTTGATGCAAAGAAAGAAAGAAAAATATTTGAGGAAGCAAGAAAAGAGTTCAAAGGAGACCGAGGTTCTTCATCAAAGACAAGACCAAAATTAAGAGATCATGGAATTCCTCAGGCATTTGATCAGTCCTCTTCGCCAAGAGAAGGAAAAGAGATAAGCAAGCTCATGGAATTTCTATATACTTGTGTTAAGTTGATTCAGGATGAGAGCATTTTACAAGAACTACAAAATTTAATCAGACAATATGAGCTAGGAAAGATAGACCCCTTACTTAATAGGGAAGTACACCAAATTGGTAAGAAGAGAAGGACCAATAAGGAATTACATTTGAATGCTCAAATAGGAAAATATGATATAGATTATGTAGTCCTCGACTTAGGGTTGGAGGTCAATGTCATGACGAAGCAAACTTGGACACTGATGGGAAAACCGAAGTTGATCTATACCCCTATCAGGCTTAGGATGGCTAATCAACAAGTTGTAAGTCCATTTGGAATACTGAAGCATGTCCCTATGGACATTGATGGAGTAAGAACATTTGCAGATTTTCATGTAATTGAGATAGTTGATGACAACTTCCCTTACCCTGCGCTATTAGGAATTGATTGGGCCTTCAATAATTCCACTATGGTTGATTTAAAGAAAAGACGTATGACTTTTGAAAAATATGGCCTTAGGTTCATTACACCCTTAGATCCAGATGAAGGTCAACGGTACACAGAGCCCATTAGAGAAGAAGACTTTGCATACGAACTAGAAAATATATACAAATTAACAACCAGACAACAAGATTACATTAATCCTATGGCCGATGGAAACTTAAGCTAGCACAGTGACAACACATGTTCATGAGACTCGGAAGAAGCACTAGAGAACTAGCAGAATAAGATGTATGAGGTATCTACAAGAAGATGTGCTAGATTAACCAGAGAAGTTCACTGGATCGACACAACAGTAAGTAACTTACCCACCTTTGATGGTCTAAATCCTTTAGAAACCTTCTTGTTAGATTTTGAAGAGAGTGTACCAATGCAACAAATATTGTTGGCGATGGATGAGGCCCTGAGAGAAACCCCAACAAGATGGTGGGCGGCACACAAAAGTAACATTACAGATTGCGTACGGTGTCATACCTTGATGACAGTGCGGTTCTCAGCACAAGTAGAAGGCTGTGAAGTTCGATACATAGGTCGAAGCTACCCAAAGGACCATGTGTGAAGCTGTGAGGAAGCCTGGAGAAATTTTCCTTAAGAACAATGGGTACACAAATTCATCAACACACTGGACACGACACCTATCAATTGGTACCTTCAAGTAGAGCTAGGCCTCATCACTACAGATTGCAAAGGTATGACTCAGAATTTTGTAACGACCTTCTTATCTAAAAGTCTATATCCTTCAGTAGATCAAGCACTACATATTTTCAAATGGAAAATATTTGAGGAGGCCTCTAGCCTCCCTTTAGAGAAAGACGAGGACAAATGGATTGAAACTCTACAAAAACTGCAAGGCTGTTACAATATCAATGCTGATGAAGACGATGATCCAAGAAAGGTGAACATTACAGTAACAGAAGGCCAAAGAGATGTGGAAGGACCAGGAGTTGAGTTACCATTCATTGGACAACCAATCAAGATTAAGAAGGTCAATATTGGGACAGAATAGACCCTGAAGCTTGCTAATGTCAGAGATTATTGGGATGTTGCTACCATTGACAAGATTAAAAAATTGTTCTATGAATATTAGGAATTGTTTCCAACCAAGTTCACTGATATGAAGGGAATTAAAGGGCCTATGGGAGAGATGAGGATTCCTTTAAAGCTAGACACAACACTAGTCAAATAGAGACCTTATAGATTGAACCCTAAATATAAGGAGAAAGTGAAGATTGAGCTCGACAGAATGTTGGAAGTAGGGATCATAGAACCTGTCAAAGAGTCAGAGTGGATTAGCCCTATGGTGGTACAAGATAAGAAGACAGGAGAGATCAGGATCTGCGTATATCTCAGAAAGATGAATGATGCTTGTTCTCATGATCCCTTCCCTACACCATTCACGAACGAAGTGTTATATAATGTGGGAGGCCAGGAAGTATATTCTTTTACAGATGGATTTTCAGGATACCATCAGATCCAGATTGGCAAGGAAGATCACCACAAGACCACATTTGCAACAAAATGGGGATCTTATCAGTATATAGTGATGCCATTTGGATTGAATAATTCCCCAGCCATATTTTCCAGGGTGGTGGTCAAAGCATTCAAGGAGTTTTTGCATAAATTTCTAGAAGCATATTTTGATGATTAGACTGTTTTTAGTTTATTAAAGAATCATATTGAATGTCTAAGACTACTGTTGGACAAATGCAGACAGTGTCAAATTTCTTTGAATCTGAAGAAGTGCATCTTATTCTCACCATTTGGAGTGTTGTTAGGTCATATTGTATGCAAGCAAGGATTGCTGGTTGATCCATCTAAAATTGCCATTATAGTTGATCTGCCACCTCCTACTTCAGTCAAACAGTTGCGCACTGTGCTGGGACACATAGGATATTACAAGAATTTCATCAAAGGATATGATCAGATCACAACACCTATGGAGAGACCGTTGAAGAAATATTGTCAGTTCAGTTGGACAGAAGAATGCCAGCAGAGCTTCGATACAATGAAACATAAAATGGTTGATGCGCCCATTCTTGTTTTTCCAGATTGGAGTAAGGAGTTTCATGTCCATGTCGATGTGTCTTCTATTGCCTTAGGAGAAGTGTTAGCACAACCTGGTGAAGGAGATATTGATCACCCGTTAGATTTTTCTAGCAGGAAACTATCAACTGCAGAGGTCAACTACACCACCACTGAGCGAGAAGGGTTAGCCATGGTGTACGCATTGTAGAATTTTTTCCACTACTTGTTGGGAGGACACTTTAAAATGTTTACTGATCACTCTGCGCTAAAATACTTAGTCAACAAGCTAGTGTTGGGGGGAAGGATATGCATATGGCTTCTGTTATTTCTGGAATATGATTTTGAGATCACAGTAAAGCTAGGGAGAATGAACAAAGGTCCTGACCACTTGTCCAGGTTGGAACATGGTGAAGATCCAACCAGTTTGGAGGATGCACTACCATATGCACATCTACTGGCCATTAGAAAGATCGATGACCACTTTGCAGAGATAGTCTAGTTCCTATCAACAGGAATGGCACCTAGGGAGTACACAATTCCTCGGAAGAAACAACTAGTAGTGCGCGTTGCAAACTTCTCACTTATAGGTGGACATCTATACAAGATGGGACCTAATGAGATATTAAGAAGATGTGTTATGGAGGCAGAATGACCATTGATCCTCGCAGAAGCTCATGAAGGCATCGCGAGAGGACATTACGCAAAGAGAGCAACTGCGCAGAAGGTTCTGAGAGCTGGCCTTTGATGGCCTACCTTACACAGAGATGCTAAAGACTATTACAAAGCCTATGATATATGCCAAAGAATTGGGAAAGCATCAAGAAGAGATGAAATTCCATTAGCACCATAGTTGACCCTACAATCATTCGAGAAATGGGCCATTGATTTCGTGGGACCTATAAACCCACCAGGAAAGCGCAAAGGAGCAAGGTACATCATCACTGTGACAAAATCCTTGACTAGGTGGGCTGAAGCAAGAGCAGTCAGGGACCGTAGTGCAACTACAACTGCATGCTTCATATTCGATGACATCATAATGAGGTTTGGATGCCCCAAGATCCTTATGAGTGATCAAGGCACACATTTCATAAATAAGACTGTTGAAGCCTTGGCTGAAGAATTTGCAGTCCACCATCAGAAGAGCACACCATACCATCCACAAGAAAATGGGATAGTGGAAGCGTTCAATAAGATCTTGAAGACATCACTAACCAAGATTTGCAGTGTGAACAGGGATGATTGGGATTTAAGAGTACCAACAGTACTTTGGGTGTATAGAACCACTTGCAAGAATTTAACAATGCAGACCCCCTTCAAGTTGGTTTATGGTCTCGAAGTTGTTGTTCCAATGGAATACTTGGTGCCAAGCTTAAGAATTGTTTCCTTTACAGATATGGATGACATTGGCGCTGTTCAAGAGAGGCTTTCACAGTTGGACGAATTGGAATAAGATAGATTTGTTGCAATATTCCATCAACAAGTACAGAAGGAAAGAGAGAAGGCCTACCATGAAAGACACATCAATAAGAATGCATTTAAACAAGGTGATTTGGTACTAGTATATGAAAGTAAGTTCATGAAGCATCCTGGGAAGTTCAGAACGCATTGGCTCAGACCATATGAGGAGTTGCATAGTTGAAGACTTTAAAGGGAGGATGGAAGGAAGGACTAGTGAATTGGAGCCGGTTGAAGTTGTACTACCAAAACAAGATGCCTCGCATCTCTTAGTAGTAGCATAAGGAAAAGGGTCTAGGTACTAGGTGTAGTTGGAACTGGGTACCAGACACAGAAAATATAGTCTTCACAAGGGAAGGAGAAGAGGCATAGAGTGGAAAGAAAAGGTTGCATTGCGCAGTCTGAAGTCGAAGTAAAACAGGAATCCCAGATCTAAAGTGCCTTGGGACGAGTCACAGGTGAGCGTTGGGAACCTATTAGCCCTTGGTTATGGAAGGAAGAAAATATCAAGGAAGAAAAGATGAAATGTAAACTACGCAGAAGACATAGTGACTGTAACTGGGTCGAAGTAAGTAAAATAGAAGAAAAGATGGAGCGAAGCCCAAGAAAGCAATTAATTGGACGAGGAGATCGAGGATGACAGGTTAGCAAGGAAGAAGGATTGTGGACAACTCAACAAGTGGAAAAATCCACCGTTAGATGCTTTGGAGCACCGCGTGAGAAGGAAGGAAAGACTGTATTCTTTCATCTTAATATATTATAAAGCACAATTTTGTGGACGTATCCCTAGAGAGTGAGTGAACCACGTATATCTGTCTTGTGTGTGTGATTGATGTTATGTTATTTTTCCTTGATATACTATTATTGCATTGATGTGATAGATTTTATAGGTGTATGGAGTATATCTAAGCTGATAAGTGATATATGCATGCTATATTATTCTGGTACTGGATCCACTTGATATTCCCCTTGGTTGTAGAAACTTTTGTCCTACAACCCCCCCATAGTTGCTTCGACTGAGACTGCATCTGCTTCGCAGGTTTAGCCGAAAGGGATAGTAGTTAGGGATTGTTGGTGCGATCTGGGAGATGAACCCTAGGTCTGCCCCTGTGCCAATAGTTCACTCAGAAAATATGCTCGTACCCAGCCCCTCTTCAACCAGTCATTACCATCGGTCCCTTCACCAAGTGGGGGGTAGACTTCATAGATTGCAACCCAACTTTGGTTGGGGGGAATCAACATATTGTCATGGTCCTCAACTACTTTACTAAGTGGTTTGAAGCCATGCCTACCATAAAATCCGATGGGAATAATACTGCCTTCTTTGTATTTAATCACATTATCGCTCGGTTCGGTATCCTGAGTGAGATTTTCACTGATCATGGTAGTCACTTTCAGAATGAAATGATGGTAGAACTAGCATCTAAGCTGGGGTTTAGACATGGTCATTCGTCTCCTTATTACCCCCAGGAAAATGGGAAAGTAGAGGTCGTCAAAAAGTTTCTCAAGACCATCTTACAAAAAATTGTCAGTCAGAGTACGTTCGATTGGCACATCATGCTATATCCCACACTTTGGGCATACCGAACCATGGTTAAGACTACCACTGGGTTTTCCCCTTTCCAGTTAGTCCACGGTGTGGAGTCGATTCTTCCTATTGAATGTGAAATCCATTCTCTTAAGTTGGTAGTCGCACTTGTACTTGACACTTCAGATCTACAACGACACCTTGTGCACCTAGAGAGTCTTGATGAGCAGCGTCAGGACTCCTTTACAACTATCGAGGTGAACAAAAAATGTGTCAAGGTCTAGTATGACAAGTCTATCTGTCCTCGGTTGTATGTTGAGGGTGACTTGGTCCTATTATATGACCAAGCCAAAGAACGTTGGGGGCAGACAAGTTTAAACCCATGTGGCATGGTCCTTATATCGTGCGACATGTTCTAGAAAAAGGAGCCTATGAGTTATAATATTATGAAGGGAATGTATTGGGCGAGCATAGAAATGGGCTCTACTAGAAAAGATATTATGCTTGAGCCCTAGGCTTGAGCATAACTCTTTGTATACTAATGTAATTTAGTGTATATACATATCTTTTCCCTTTCTTTTTGTCTTTGGCTTGCTTATCGAGTTTTCCCTTTATTGACAGATATCAACGGATTCTTCAGTCTACCTAGGATTCACATATGGAGCTAGTCGTCATACACAGAACTTGGCTTCCACCGCTTGGGTGGTTTACTCACTTGAAGGTCTATTTGTGTCTTCAGGTGGCATATGCCTAGGGCCATCCATGAATAATGTGGTCGAATATAGTGTCATCATAGAAAGTTGGTGTGATGCTATCTCACATGATATTCTCTCTTTAGAGGTTTGCTTGGATTCCCAGTTAGTACTATGTCAATTGAATGATTGTTACCATGTGCATGATCCTACTTTACTCCGACAATTCCTATGGGCACGTCTTTTAGAATGAAAATTTGATTTTATTACATATTATCACATTCCTAGGAGTGCTAATCATGTATTTGATGCCTATGCTAATTCCGTTTTAGATTGGAATTTGTCACATTAGTAAAGCAAATAAAACCATAAAATCAATGTACACATTGTAAAATATAAGTAAATCCATAGATCCCTTTTTATATATTTCAAAAATATGGTGTTTATATTACAAAATTGGGGCTAAAACCCTCAATACACATATACATCCGATATACAGATCCCACGACATCTACGCCTGGCACCAGATGTGTGTTATGATAGAAAACCACGATTCTTGCAAGACGTTGAAAGAGTCGTACCCATTCTCTAGGTACACCCACCACCTATCGCTATATGGCTTCAGTTGGATCCTCTACCTGAACCATTGGAATCCTCTAGGTCAAATGAGATAGGTTGCCCTGCATGTTTTTTAGGACTCTCTTGGCTTCTCCTCCCACCCCCTCGTTACCCTGGTTCCTCCATCAATGTCGAGGTAACCCCTTCGGCTGTCAGGGATCCATGTCTGCATCACACAAGTGTCTAGTTAATACTGAAACACCACCCAAAACTATTTTTGTCTCATAATACAAAAATACAAAAAAATGAAATATTTAAAAACTTTTTACCTATGTCATTGTAGGTGGTCCCTGGTGGAAGTGGCATTTATGGATCTCCTCTAAAATCGATCCCCACATAGGGATAGTCATCCAAAGTGATAACTTGTCGTTGCCACCAGAAGAAAAAATCCTCATTGTAGGGTGTTGTCACCCTACCTCCCCCCTGTCGTCTCATGACCTCGGTCCACCATAGCATGGCTGGATCATGCGGTCCTCTAGGAAGGATCTCCACTCTAGGTCCTAGAATTGGAGCCCACTCGAATAAGAAACTGTAAATAATAGAGGCAAACCCAATTTTTTTCTTACCCACTTGTTTTCACTTTGTCAACTGGCCTTTCATATTGGTCATTAGTGAGGTACATCAGTCATAGACAGTGGGTCTCGCACACTGTACTGCATAAAACATGAGCGGCCTTGATGCCTGGTGTAATGAAGTCAAACCTATGATCCTGATCAATATAAGCATGATGATCTTCAGGCTGACGTTATTTGTTTCTCGGATAGGGATTTGACTTCCCACCTTGGAAGTCACCGCTACACAGTGGACATCGATATACTCCTCGATCTTCATCCCACTCCCTGCTCTGTGTGACTTGAGGTTTACAACCTCTCCTCGGCATGATAGACCAGTCAAGAAGTATATTTCCTCTACATCGATCCTCAATGGTTGTCCATCGAGGATAAATCTCTCACTATCAAGGTCCCAGTAACCCACCAACATGTCCAACAACCTCACTTGGGACAAAATTCCTTTGAGAGCCCAAAACTTATACAAGACACACCTTTTTATAGCCTCTTGAGCCACTGGATCTCAATCCACAGTTGCATCAACCTCCTCATGTTCTCTCTCTCTCCATTGAAGAACCATCCTGCAAAGGACAAAATAAATTTTGAGTTACAACCCTCGTTTTTGGTCATTTACGTGCCTTTACTTGGCTTCCTTTGGATATAATTTCATGTAGGGCTCAATATACGCCCCCTGTGGTTCACACAGTGGCGTATACCTCGTCGTATATGTGACCTAAGAAAAGCCATCCTATGTACATTGAAATCCACATTTTACGCCCTCGATAACTAAAAAACTAGAACCTAATTAAAAAATGTAATCCACTGAATTTGAAGAGGATGAGAAGTAGAGTTACCTGATCTAGACGGTTCATGATTTCGTTTCCTAATGCTCCCATGATCACTGTTTGAATCTTGGAGGTATTTTGGTCCAAATTACACTATTTGGGTAAAAAACAAAATGGTATAGTAATTTTTGATTTTATTACTATTTATAAGCTATTATTACCTACTTTATATAGTTTCATGTCATTGTTTCACCTAATGGACTAATAAAAGAGTGGTTTTGAGCTGGATTTTGTAGTTTTGACCCAGATTTCTTGTGGATTTCAACATTATGATTGGTCATTCATCACCTCGGGTAGGTATTTTCATAACCTAGCATATAGGATAGGTATCCACTCCATCGTGCATTTTTACATTATCCTCTAAACACCGCTTTTTATGCCTTAGGTAGAAAACCATTTGTTGTGACACTGAACCTTTCGTCTACTATAAGTAGTGTCGCTAATAAATGGTAGAGACTTACCAAACATGGGAACCCTAGTTAGATCCTCTTTGTCATTGGTTCCCATGCCAATTTTTTTCCTTAAGACTGGGAGTCCATTATAGCCTGATACATGACTTTATGATGAACCTCATTTCTCACTCATACACATGTGGCCTTATTCCCCACAGACTCCCAAAACCAGTCTTAGTTAAGCTCTTTTCTGACTCGTCTAAAAACCGAAAATATTTTTGAGTGACTTGTCCCTTTCACACTCATTAAATTGGATTTGAAAGGTCATGAGTCTTAGTTAAGCTCTTTTCCAACGCATTACCAAAAATAGAAAAGATCGTCGAGTGAACTTGTCTTTTCCACACTCGTAAATTGGATTTGAAAAGACGTCTATTTGGCACAAGATTATCCCTTTTTCACACCAAGTAGACTAAAAGACATAAAAAATGACATTTTTTGGCATTAATTTGTGATTTCATCTCATGCCCTCGCTTGTAGTATTGAGCCTTTAGTCGGTTATCTCTTTGCATTATAAACCATTGCCTAAGCATTTTTTGCATCCTCAACCAAGCAAAGCCTTGTTTATATCCTTCGTAATTTTACACCCTATACCCTGGAGGGAACATCACCTCGAGTGTCCATATGCCACATGCATTTCATTGCATTGAGCATAGGTACGTTCCACTGCTGGAACTAGTTTTGCTTACTTGTGACACTCGTTTCCTCCTCTTTATCATAGCATTCATTTGTTATGAAAAAAAAAAAAAGATGGGCGGGAAGGGAGTACTATATTGTATTTGGCAGCAGTTGTGTCACCTTTGAACAAAGAACAAATTTATTGAGTCCTTGTGTTATCATAATTTTGGGTTTAACATGGCCTTAGGAAGCTAATCTCGTTACAGAGTTTTCTCTACCGATTGGTTACTCTTTCAGTCCCTATAGAGAACATTATTGATGCCTCCTACATCTAATAGTTACATCATTGAGTCTATGTTACTGGAGTCTACCACATGTCTCATGCTCTTTTTCAAAGGAAGTCTATCAACCTATGTCGGCATTCCTCAGAACTCTTGACTTTTTATGTCAGACATACCCTCAATTTGTCTCAAAATCACATGATATTATGGTCTTATCATGCACCTTGGTCCTACTTTCATCATTGGTAGGTCACCTTGAACCCAACAGTCGACATTTCATCATTAGTTGTTGACTCAGTGGTTTCCCTTGTGTTCGACGACAAGACATCTATTCACACTTTGGGATTCGTGTAGTGTCTTGGATGCCATTAGCCTTATTGGTGGTTTCCTTGCCTTTGTCAGCAATTTGCATCATTATATGCTATTCAGAGTGTCTTTTTCATGTACCTCTTTCATTTGGCACACATGAAAGACGCACAGGGTCATTGGTTCATGAACATGTTCTTCGTCCGATCTCCACTAAATTATGAAGCTCCTGCTTTGTTCTTCGTGTTGACTAATGAGAGATGCCTTAATTCTCTCCTTTCAGCAGGTCTTTGTCCATCGAATTCCACTCATTTATTATGGATATGGGACCTAAAGTTTTATGAGTACCTTGAGGCTTACAGTCATTAGTGGTAGGCTCTCTCTCCATTGACAGATGGGAATACATCAATGTCTCCTGAGCAATGGATTCCTCAGGTGTTCGACATCGAATCCTTTATTCACACTTGTAGGAATGTGCTCGGTGCATTGATACCTACTTTCATTATTGGTAGGTTGTCTTGCATTTGTTAACGATATACCTCAATGACCAGTAATCAAACGATGTCTCATTGTGTTTGACCTCAACTCCTTTATTCACATGATGTAGACTTGTACCTTTGGCGGATGTGTAGAAGACTTGAAGACATCACTCTATGGCTGAAGCTTTCCTGAGATATTGCTTCCTTGTCATTGGACCAACACCTATTTGACTTCAGTAATCATGGGACATCATATTATACTCCATTGTATACAGATATCTTCATATTGGCTTTGAGACTGGTTCTACTGGGCCTTGTTTGTGATTATGACAGATTTTGGCATATAACTGCATTTGTATTTTCCTATTCTTCGCCAAAAACACTTATTTGGTATATTTTCCATATGGATCTGCATTGTAGTCTGTTGGAAGCCATGTATGTAAAGTCAACACAGAATGTAATGAGCAACTAGTCTTTCTAGCTGGGTTTACACCACTCCACTTCTCGGTTATTTATAATGTATTTCGTCCATCGCAAATACTCCTCTAATCTCACACAATAGGGGGCATTTTTTATAGAAAGATTTGCCTCACCATTTCTATCTTTCACAGAGGGCATTTTTCCATTTCACTGTACAGACTTGTCATCCCTTTTTGATGAATCCAGAGCTAAAAATACATATTTTTCCACATATACGCACCCTATCTACTATACAACATGCGTATACACAGGCTACTCCACTATAGCATGCGTACATCGGTATTTGTGCCAGAAAATACAAAAATGAAGTCGAGTTTCCATGTCACGATAGGAGATCTTTGATCCTTGCCTTCCATATACTGGAAACATTCCAACTTGGCCCTTCAGTTTCATTTTGAAGGATATAAGATCACAATTTCGAGCTATGGAAAAAAGGAGAAAGGATTCAACTTTGAGAGCAATGTTACTCTAGAGAAATTACTTCATATTGAGTCTGCATCCCTTTGCCCCTCAAGTCTGAACACATTGTTCAACCCCCAATCTATTTCCCTATTGTTGAGAGAACCTCATTGTCTCTTTTCTATGAGCTTGCCTTTGGTGGAGGATTGAAGTGGTTGAGACCCAGTTGGAAGGAACTTGGTTTCTTGGTTCCAAACCGTGCCGACACAGAAGTCTGTAATGTTATCACTTATTAATAGAAATACACCTTTCCTGTCCTATTGGTATCATGCAAATATATGATTATTATCCATGGGCATGTTTGTAATGTTTAATGATGGATTATGTTATCTAATGTGCTAACATTTTAAATTATCACCATATGCTTGCTCTACTTTCTTGTTGAGAACTTGTTCCAGGTATAAAATTTTGAGTCGAAGTGCTCAACAGTGGGCACATTCAAACATTGGAATGAGGTAGGCTTCTTTCTTATCTCGCTTGCACATTGGTTTATATAGCATATGTTGGAATTGAGTAGATTTCTATAGTCATACCTGTCTGTTGCAGTTTACCCTGGCCATAGAGAGTTTTTCCCTCGTAACAGTTGGAGGATGAGACTTAACTCTTTTGATATGTATGCCAAATTTTCTTTAATCACAACTTGTTTTATCTATTTAAAATGGTACATGTGTACACTTTATTTTAAATTTGTACATATATTTTATTGTAAATTTTGAATTATGTTTTCTTTTGCAAGTTTAAATTGTAGGTATGAAGTGATCTATCTTAAAGAGATGGCTTAGAGTCCATAATTTTGGAGTTAAATGTCTTAGTTTTTGTTATCATCCTAAAATGGATGTGGAACCTATTTATTTGGCGGTGTAACTATTCAAACTTTGATTATAATATATATATATATATATATATATATATATATATATATATATATATATATATATATAT
>ML782830.1:5085-20718 GCA_009831015.1 Picea engelmannii
ATCTTGGCCCTGTATGTAGATGAATTTATCACTGCAGGTAGTCCTAAGTTCTAACCAACTCAAGCTGTGGTGTAAGAAGATCTTAACTAGTGAAGCTGACATGAAGGACGTAGGAGGTTGGCAGGTTGTTGATGAAGTTTTCCTTGTACAAAGGATTTACACCTTGAAGATTCTGAAGAGATTGCAAAGTTCAAAAGGGTGCAGTGATCCTAGACTATGTTCCTTCAGATTCGTAGGTTGCAGTCATTTTGATGAAGCCCCTTGCTAAGGGGAAGTTTGAGATGCTGTGGGCTGGTTGAGAACACTTTCCTCGCAAAGAGGGAGTGTTAGAGTATCTACCTGTTGCTCCAAAAGTTCCTCCCCAGTATATGTGTAGCAGTCTATAGCAGCAGGTTGAGGGTGCACTAGTAAGCCTCTTAGAGGCAAATTGGTTGTCCTTCAGTAAATAGAAGAGCATTCATGAACCAGATCTGGAGGTTTCCCAGTATATCTCTTCCTATTTTTAGAACAGAAGTTATATTTCTCTCTCATTGTTTCTTTTTAGCGTATTTGCTATTCAGATATGACCAAGTCAAGGATGACAATTAAAGGAGGCATTGTGCATAAGCTGGCCATTATTAGACTGGGTAAGCTTTCCTAGGAATGGTAGCGCATGCTTTCCCTTGGGTGTTCTAATCTAGGCATTCCTCCTCATATAAGCAGGGCGCATTCTCCTAGGTATCTAACTGTTTGATTAGGTCCACTTTGATTGTAACCCTTTGCACTCTACTTCTGTTATAAAAGCAAGGCTTAGAGAGTAGTTTAGTTAGTTCAGTTTTTCAGCTTATGTGAATAAAGTGATTTTTTGTAGTGGCTGTAGCAGAGTTTTCTTTCAGAGATAATGAGAAGACAGTAGCAGGTTTGACGGTCCAATTAGTTCTTGCCATTTATACCTTTTAGTATGATGTATTTCAGTTTATAGCATAGACTAGATCTGTTGTTTTGAGAGTTCTCTAAGTATTCTATGTTAGCTGTTAGGATTTCATATATGTCTGCGGTGAACTGTTACCATGAACTCAAAATCTTAACAGTATCCGTGTTCTAAAAGAGAGTTTGGCTTCACGTCAAAGTTGGCAGGCTAAAAAGTATCTACAATTTCATTACTTTAATTCTCAGAAAAGTAAGAAAGCTTCTGCCATGTACTCCAAATGAAATTAAAAGCAAAAAGGGCGGCATGTGGTAGTAATCAAGCAGAGTGCATAAAGCACCCCCGATCTGATCTTCTAATGTATTGATTAAATGGCAATCGTGTAGTGAAATGGTTAACTCGTACTTGTCTCATGAGCTAGTTAGTGATACCGTGGTCACACTAGTGGCTTGTGTGATCACACGATTTGCTATTTTCATTTTCATGGTTTGTTGGTTATTGTGTCATGGAAAGTGTGTTTCTACATAAATAATCTTCTTCTATGTTTTAAGAGGTTGTTGGATCTCAGTTAGACGAGAGATGCTCTCCAACAAAATTGGTCCTAAGTTTGGGATGTGTAGTTGAATCGTTTAGAAATCTCTCAATCTGTCTCTCCTCAATTAGAAAGTCTCTCCTCAGTTAGGAAGTGATTAGATGTTTTGTTGCATAAATATGTACAGTGATTTGGTGAAATACAATCACTTGTGAAGTTTTGAGGAAACACTATTTACTCTCCCTAGTTTCTAACACCTAGAAAGGGATGCCCTCAAGTACAAATTGAAGCCACGCCAAACCCTGTAAACTTCTTCTTTGTGATGAACTTTACTGGTTTAGACTGTCTGTTTCCCCCATAAGAGAGCCACAAAAACTTGTAGAGTATAATATGTGCAAGAATAGTAGCTTCTGCCTATGTGATATCCCTTGGGGCACTAGACTTGATCAGGAACACTCAAATTCTCGCGTTTTCCCTCGCACCCAATGTTTTGTTCGCAACACCCAACTCACCTAAGCATATAATTGGCATAACAACTCAGACGCTTAAGTTTCTGTACTTCCAACAGATGAAATCGCTTCAGATTTTTGTGTGTAATCATGCCATTACATATCTAGCGCCTACATAATTCACGAATGAAAACGATATAAATAGTGTTACCATTTTTGTATAGACGCCCACAACGGATATTCCAGCAGATTCATCCAGAGCCAATCTCACAACAATTATAACTGCTGCCGCCGACTACTGCTGCCGTATCAGTGCAACTGCAGATAGTAATCTCCCCTGTTTATCTTCTGAAACGATGATGGGGCAGTTCTACTGGGCTTATACAGGGACTCAACTCTAACCCAACGAACAGGAGTAAATTGCAGTGAAGACGATGGCGTGTAGATCTTCAGTACATTTGACTCTTATTTTTTCAAATCCCCAGTCAAAGAGGATGATAGAAACAATGACGGCCATGAATGATTGGATAAAACAGCTATGCTACTACTCTTGGAATCCTGATACCAGGAAACTTTCATGATTTCCACCCCTTGCCAACTGGGTGCCCACCAGGGCTTCTCAGTGGGGCCGAGGGGCATGGACTTTTTTGTAGTGTTTGTGTGACCATGTTAAAATTAGTATATATTTCGTAAATTCAGTTCGGAAGAGGTTAAATATTCGTCTCTGAATGTCAATGTCTGTATGAAGAATTAGTAGGGCCGAGTGACATTGACTTGGCTGGAGTGTTTGTGTGAACATGTTAAAATTAATATTTATTTCGCAATAGATTCAGTTCGGAAGAGGTTAAATAGTATGTATGAAGAATTATGTAATTATGTGAATGTCTGTATTAAGAATTATGTAATTATACGAGATTTAGTGTGGAATATTAAAGTGATTAGGTTCAGTATTGAATTTTTTTTTAAATTATTAAAAGATGTATGGATTTAATATTTTATCAAAATTAAATTATTTAAATTTTTTTCCTCATCATATGAAGTAATTATATTGAAAATTCAATTTAATGGGATAAAATTGAATTTTCAATGTAATTACTTAAGAGTGAGCTTAATGGTTAAGAACAAGTGTTTTCTCTTAAGAGGTCATAGGTTCAAATCCAGAAGGGGTAGGGTATGTATACCTTCGTAGACTTTGGGTATGTATACCTTTGTAGACTTTATTAGTCAAATCATTGGGCCGTGCTAGTGATGACCAAATAAGGACACTAAGTATTTGTCAATAATTTTTAGGATGAAGATCGTCATTTTGGTCACAAAGTATCTAGTCAATAATTTTTAGGATGAAGATCATTATTTTGATCATAAAGTATGACATAACCCTATGTTTAGTTCGCTAAGAGCTCGTATTAAACATAAGAAAACATGTTAACCCAAAAGTACTTATAAAAAATGGAAATCAAGACCATTGGCCTAAGTACTACTCACATTTTCTTGAATTTGGAAAAAAAAAATATTACTAATTCAATATTATTTTTTGTATTTTTATCCAATTATATGAGACATTATTTTGTCATTTTGTCATATGTGAGGAGATATGTTTGGCATTCATATTATTTTTATTCAATTATATAAAAACATTTTTTTTTTTTTTTGTCATATGTGGGGACATATATTTGGAAGTCGTATTTTTAGAATGGGATATCGACTAGAGAAAATCTTTAGTCATGTGTGAAGATAAGGTTGGAAGTAAAAAAATAAAATAAAATTATTAATACTTTAAATTTATTAATAAAATGTTTTTGTATTATATTGATAAAGTATAAAATAAGTTAATAAGTAGAAAAATTTTAAGTGAGTTTATTTGAATTTAAAAAAAGAATTTACACCCAACAAAAATAAAATCTGTTTACTTATAAACTTATTTTATAAAATATTATCTATACAAAAAAATCAATATTCAAATCTCCATCCTATTAAACTAATACTAATAATATTCATTCTCAATTCAATTGCTAAAAAGTTATTGAAATTTAATGGTCCAAAGGATGGAATTTGACGTAAAAATGTGTAAAAATATTAGTATCAATAAAGTTTTCTACATGTCGTATTATTCCTTATTATCATTTAAAAATAAGTTGGCCAAATAATTGAAAGGTTCATGGAATAAGAAATTCATCTTTCTTTTCTTTCGTAATTGAGTAAGACTTCATTTTTTTACTTCAATTTAGGTGGAAGAGTGCAAGTGCCTCACTCTTTCCAAAATACTGATAAAAACTTTATATTAAAGAATAATTATCTATAAAGTGATAATAACTATATATTAAAGAATATTTATCTCTAAAACAAGCATTGTTGGAATTTGAAAGCATCTTACTCGTCAAACTAACAAGTTTGTTTGTATAATTAAACATATTCACGGTATAGTATTTTTGTTTTATGAAGGGTTGTTTGATTTTTGGATTGCAAATCAAAATGCTTCAATTAAGACTATTTTTCTCTTTACTTCAATTTAGGTGGAATGGTCCCCAGATGGGGTGTCAACATGTCATCATTATAGTGTGTCTTGTGCGAAGGTGATGGCTCTTAACCCCATGCAATAGGTGGCAGCTCACACAATAAGGAAGTTGGGGGATTTGTACTTCAGCAGGGATGAAGCGTCATAGTTGTTAATGGAGAGGATCGAGTGGATAGAGGGTATGAGTGCTTGCACAAGTTGGAGACTCGGCTCAGGCCCTCGCATAAGGGTGATGTTCATGTCTAGGTCGCGCAATCAGAGCCCGATACATTTGCAGGTGGAGGGCATTTTGGTTCCAATGTAGATAAATAATAAGGAGAAGGCCATGGTTGTTGTTTTGTTGTGGCTCTACTACCTCAATTGGTCGAGCTCTATTTTCATCATGATCATGCTTGGCTCTTCAACGTCTTTGTTTTGCCTTCGCATGGCTCCTTGTGGTCGCAAGCACCATCCCTCTTATGTTGGTCTGTTGCGGGCTCTTAGGGCTATTATTGTTGTAGTAGATTTTTACCATGATTTTGTGCCTGAGGAATACCAAGAGACCATGATTGTGTTGGAGGTTGAGGTCGGGTTGGTCGAGGAATTTAAGGACAATGAGGATGTTGAGCAACAGGTGGGTGGCTTAATCCCAAACCTGAGCTATACTAGAACTTGGAACTCCAAGTTTGATAGTACCTTGGAACTCTATTGGCACACCAAAACCATGGTGGCTCTGAGCACGCTGCATAATGATAAAGAATTTTGTCAGTTGGCACCGTATGGAGACTCTTGAGGAGCATAATGTTTATCTTATGTTGGTGGTGACCTGGATAGCTAAACGTCATGGAGGCACCTTTCAACCTCCTACTGTGAATCGACTGTGGGGAGAGTCCTCTGTTGTAGCTCCTCACCTAGACGTCATGCGTCCATCTTTCTCTCAGGTTCCTCATGCAAAGGAATAAAATATTTCACAAAATTTTCAGTTTCTTTTTATACCAAGTTTTTTATCTCATAGGAAGTCTTGTCAGACCTTCTAGACATAGTTGATCACACAAACTTTATATTTTAAGACAAATTATACTTTTCCTAGCCCGGTTTCCCCTCTGGGACAAACAAGTTTTCCTACTCTCTTTTTTACTGCAGAAGATTGTTACGATCTTTCTAGCATCTGATACAGTTCAGGCATCTATGTATATATTGTTCATATTAATATAGCTTTTTATTACTTACAAAAAAAATTAGGTGGAATGGTACAACCTCACTCCTTCCACTTAATACACTAGAGCCATATAAAGCAAGGTAGTGTTGAAATTTGAAATTATCCCTACATACTTGTCAAAATGACAGATGTGTTTATATAACTAGCATGGATCCATCATAAACTCGGATCTATTAAGCACCAAGAGGGATCCAAATTAAGGTGTAAATTTTTTCATTATTATTTCATTTCACATCAAGTTTTACACAGTATGTGTAATTGTTTTTTTTTAATTAAGTCGACATTATTTTTATTATTGTAATTTTTTTTTAATTGAATCAACTTTATTTTTTTTAAATGGATTGTTATCTAATATAACGTTAATACCTCGTAACACTAACACCTCAACATCTCCCCATAAATATACTTATACTTTTTTTATTTTTTATGAAAAATTATTTAATTTTTTATTATATTTAATATTTAACAATTAAAATTTAATGAAAAAATCAAATAACATTTCATAAAAAATTTAATTATATAAACAAATCAATCATTCTAATAAACAAGGATACTTTCAAAATTCAACGTTATCTTCTTCTAAAGATAATTATTCTTTATTACAAAATTTCATGGCTATAGCATATTAAATCTTCTTCTAAATATAATTATTCTTTATTACAAAATTGCATGGCTATAGCATATTAAATGAGAAGAGGAACTTGCACGCTTTAAGATAGATTCTTAAAAACAAAAGCTTTTAAACTTAAGACCAATTTTTACTTTAATATATTTCAATGTAGTTTGTCAACAAAACGCGTCACTATAATTAATGCAAATCCATGAGAAAACAGAAATAAAATAGTATAAAATCTACAAAGGTATAGTTATACAAAAATGGGGCCAGATGAGAGCACAACTCATGGTCTTATCTGCTTGCTATGCTGCTGCTCTGGTGAAGATGTCCATCATCTTTTGATCCATTGTGGATTTGCGAGGGAGGTCTGGTCTCGACTTCTAAAGCATCTTTCTCTTCCTTTCTCCTGGAGCAGAGACACACTCTCTGCTTGCATTCATTTGTGGATCACTCAAAAATCTCCTCCAGTCAGCCTGGCAGCACTCGTTTGTTGGCGCCTGTGGATAGAGCGGAACAGGGTTACATTTGAGGACCGGCCTCCAGACTTGCTAAACGTGATAAACAAAGTTCTGTTTTCATTTCACTAGAAACAAGCTCCGGATGTAGTCCACACTCATAAAGCTATCAATCTAAATCTGCCAGAGGGATTTACGCTAGCTTGCTTCGACGGAGCTGCACAAGCTGGATGCTGTGGTGCTGGTGGATTCTTCAAATCACACCATTCAAGAATCACTAAATGGTTTTTTAGTTGTGGGGGAGGATCGAACACCAAAGCTGAGCTCTTGGGGCTCTGGACTACTCTCTATTTAGCCACTTCGTGGTCTATAAAACACTTAATTGTGTTGGGAGACTCGAGAGTCGTCCTCGATTGGATCAATAACAGATCCAATCTCCGCTCTGTCCACATCGAATGCTGGAAATTGAAAACGCAGGTGCTGCTTAAACTCTTCGCCGAGATCAAATTTCATCACATTCCGAGGGCACTAAACGGAGAAGCGGATGCTCTCTCCAAGAGAGCTCTAAAGGAAGTGACAGGGAGGCTCACCATTTTTCACAGTGACAAAGGAGTTGACAGTTCCATGACCCATCTAAACATTTTTTGATTGGGATTGGCTGGCATTAATTGGTTCTGCAATGTTTTATTTGATTGCTGGATTGTTGTCTATTACTCGATCCTGTGCCTACGGTGTAATTTGATTTTTGATTTACTGTGCTGGTATTCACACTTGGTGATGAAAGACGACAGATTACTGGTTTGTTTGACTGCTGTCCTATTCACATTCTAGTGACTGCTATGTTTAATTTGGATTTGATCCAAAGCGTGGTTATTCTCATTTGTGAAGAAGGTGGGCAGGCAATACTAGTTTTGGCTCGTTTTATTTGCTGTCCATTACTTCCTGCGACTGTGCGAATTGGACATGATCCACTGTGCCGTTTTACATACTCTGTGATGGCAGTGTAGTTGACTTGAACCACTGACCGATCCTTTGACAGCTGGTTTGCCTATGTAAATGAGTTTATACATAATATAAATTCGAGATAATTTTTCTCCTGGAAAAAAAAACTCATGGTCTTATCATTAACACATTTGGCAAAAACTACATCCATAACGTTGTTGTTTCAACTCTAAATATTAAAATGAAAACAAGCAATTGTGTCCCTTAAAAACCATGAGAGCTTGACACTATAGCATTATTTAATGCGACTAAGGGTTAATTTTTTAAATGTATTTTTTTTATTAAAATTTTAAAGTGAAGAAATTATAATTAAAATGAGCAAATGTGTTTTAATCATATTTATTTTATATATATATATATATATATATTTTAATTTATTCAATTATATTATTATATAATTTTATTTTTTATTTTTTTCTTAAAAAAAAATTTACTCAATTATATTATTATATAATTTTTATACATCTCTCAATACATCAACAAGTCAAAAAGAAAGATTCAGATACATGCTTTCCTAAAAGCAAAATATGAAAGTGTACAGTCCTATAGTCATATCTATCTAAACCATAAGAGGTTGATAGTCTACAGTGTTTTTTGTCCTTGCTATGTAAGGAATATAGTGATATAGTGTTTATCTAGAACGTCCGACTCTATTGACTTTACATTACTTATAAAAAAATTGAAAAGTTTGATATAGGTTTTTAAAAATATGTATTGAAAAGTTTGATATTTACGATACTTATAAAAAAATTCAAAAGTTCGATATAGGTTTTTTCAAATATGTATGGAAAAGTTTGATATAGGTTTTTTTTAATATGTATGGAAAAGTTTGATATAGGTTTTGGTTTTTTCAAATATGTATGGAAAAGTTTGATNGTTTTTTTTAATATGTATGGAAAAGTTTGATATAGATTTTTTCTTTATATATTTTTAGATATGTATGGAAAAGTTTGATATAGGTTTTTTTAAAGTTCGATATAGGTTTTTTCAAATATGTATGGAAAAGTTTGATATAGGTTTTTTTTAATATATGGAGGAAAAGTTTGATATAGGTTTTTTTTTTATATAGTTTTTTTTTAAATATGTATGGAAAAGTTTGATATAAGTTTTTTTAAATATGTATTAGAAAAAATAAATTTGAAAATAGGTTTTTTTTTTTTTCTTTTTCTTTTTAAATTAGAATACAATGATTTTAATTTTTCATTGATAGCATAGATTGATGTGATAAAATATCTTTGGTTTAATGGGTATTCGTCAAATATAAATAAATAAATTTAGATTTAAAAATTTAAAAATAACTACGTATAGAGGGGCATAAGGTGGTTATCAATTGAGAATAAACAAAAATAATTATTATTCAATCTGCTTTAAGCATTAGTTATGGGAAATGTGTTTTAAAACAAAGAAACGTGGAATTAAATCATTGGTACATATTTTTCAACTTTTCACAACTTTAATCATGGATTGGGTGTTTGGGACGTGATTAGGCGAGGGGGCCATTCCTCAAGGTCCGATGACAGTTGTCCCCCTCGTGTTCCCTCCTCGAACACTTGGCTCGCTCCTCCCTCATTAAACTTCATGCACCCTCAAATTTGTGTACGCTCTTGCTTGCCAACATCCTTTCCTTGCTCTTCACTCCACTTGCTCGTCCTCCTCTAGCTCCTTGTACTCTAGCGATGTTTATTGCTAGCTATGGCACTTGAGGTGATGATTGTGGGATCACTCATGTTTTGTCCCGCGTTTGAGTGTTCCGATGGATTATTTTTTCCCCTTCATTGACTACCCCCCCTACTTCTCTCTTGTTTGGCTCTAGTTCCTTTGTGTCTCACCTGAACTCTTGCCTCTCCCGCACCTTTTGCCTCCACCCTACTTCATTTCCTTGTTCGGCTCCCCTCTCCTTCGGATTTCGTGGCTTGTGGGGCTCACATAGATGCTCACGAGGAGATCGTGGCCAAGCCTCGGGCTCACGAACTATCTCTGCTGCAAAATCTCTAGTTGAAGCTTAGCATGCCCACACCCCCCTTAAAATTAAGGTCGAAATTGACCTTGTTGAAGTAGACATCCGAGTTCTTGGGAATTTTATCTCCAATCAAGAGGTAATAGACTCCACTCAATCCTGGGTACCCGATCCTAGTTCTACAAGGGCTCGAGAGTCCAAATAATTCAAAACTATTAATCTATATTGGCACTTAAAGATGTTCATGGGTCGAGTTCTGGTAGAAAGGAACGAAGCTCATCGGGAAATCCTCCTCCAATTGGATGATATGAAACTCTAGGTGAAGTTGGTGGACCACAAACTAAATCTTTTGGCATAAAAGGTGGTTGGATTGGACTTCACCAAATTGGATTTTCCTTAGCCATAGGTCCCTGTAGGTGAAGATTGTCCTCCTCTTATTTAATTTGCTTATGGTTTTTACTTTAGAATATATTTTTTCAAGATTCCGAGGAGTGGGTGCCCTTACCCCACCTCCTTTTAGTCATCGGGATGATGGGCAGACTCGGTTTAGACTATCTTTTGATTTTTGTTATTTTCATCTCTATGGTTTTGAGAATTATTTGTTTTAAAGACTACCAAACTTTTGTTGTTGGTTTGGTTTCCCTGGTGGCAAACCAATAACAAATTTCCTGTACATTTATTTCTGAAGCTAATACAATGATGTGGATAATTAACAAAAAAAAAATCACAACTTTAAATGAACAATCTACATCTATCCTATATTCATTTATTCATCCGCGTAGAAATTAAAATGTTATCAAATATTTTTTATATGGGTGTTGATTGACATTGTTTTATGCAACTATTATCTCTTCTTATAGATTGTGTTGCATTAAATGAGGGAGTTTGATCCAGGTGGATATTGGTGGCCACCCACATGTTTCACTAATTCATAATGGTTCCACATCTTGGCAGTTTTTCTACAGTTTTTCGGGTCCCAAACTTTTGGGGTCGTTTTGAGGCCCTAAACGACATTTTTTGGGAGCTAAACGACATGTATTTCTTGACTAGACCTTTCCAACGGGCTACTGAGCACCCCAAACAATGATCATATGCAAAAGTTACGCCCCCATGGAGTTGGCATATCAACTAACCACATCGGGGCCCACAAACCTTTTGGCGTTTCATCTTCTGGGGTTAGGGTTTTGGATGTTTAGGGTTTTATCATTGATACTTTATGTTAAAAGGCCTTTTCAACCCCTTTGTAATCATCTTCTTGTGAATGAGCATAGTCGACACATCTCTCTCTTCAAGGATAAACTACCACCATTCTAGGTAGTTTGTGTGCTTTGCATTTTACAGTCTTTTGTATTCCATTCATTAATATAATATGAGTTAAACTATATTACTATGTTTATTGCAATATTTTTGTGGGTTTCCATCTTATATCTCTTCCTTCATTTCGTTCTCAACATAATCCAAATCAGTGGTATCAGAGCAATTTTCTCTTTGTTGTTTCTTTGTGCATGTCCCCGACGAGGTCAGGCTATCGAGAATTGGGTCTTGATCTGGTTGAACTTGGGGAAGAGCATTCCCACAGGCCCAAGCAGCCTCCCATGGCAGAAGAAAGATAGATGACAGAGTAGGAGATCCTATCAAATTGTTGCTTGAGGAATCCCTCACGCAATAGAGGAACGAGATGATGGATAATTTCACCTAGATCCTTCGATGGTTGACAATAACAATGGAGGCACCTTCAACTACCAGTCACTTCAGAGGTGTGATGCCCTTCAAGGTACAAGTTGACTTTGATATTCCTTTATTTGAAAGCCAGATAGATGTCAACGCTCTGGAAAAATGGTTAAATTTGCTAGAGGGTTATTTCTCTATCCAAAAATTTTCCAATGGTGAAAAAATCACCTTCGCACTCCTTAAAGCCCTTCCTCATGTCAGACATTGGTGGGAAACTTACTATGAGCAACATGTTGGAGATGAGTCTGCAATTTTTGGGTCAGAACCCACTTGGGAAACTTTTGTTGATGCCATTAAGGAGCATTACTACCATGTTGGAAACTACGATGGCCAGTACACGAGATGGCCAACTCTGTGTCAAGAGAGAGACCAGACGATGTCGGAATACACCAACATCTTCCATACCTTGCACACAAAGCTGGGTATTAAAGACTCTGAATGACACATGGTTTTGAAGTACCGCAATGGCCTACATAGGTACATCCAAACAAAGATGGAGTTCCTTGACATCTCCTCACTAAGAGATAAATCCACCTTCGTGAATGGATAATACTAAGAGTTGACTAGGCCATCCATCTCTTACTTTGTAGGGTAGGAGCCTCGCCTCAAAATTGAATGAATCCAAGGAAAGGAAGTTTTTTGTCCCTAGTTTAAGGAGTTCCAAATATTGATTGGGTTAAGGAAAGATGGAAAAAAGAAGGGGTTCATGAACTCTCTTATATATGTGAAAACACCTCATAGTGATTTGGATTTTCATTCAAATCCCCAACCTCCCCTCTCATTCCTTAGGATTTTTCTTACCGATATGTTGTCAAGAATCAATATCGAGCAAAAGTTCAAGCAAAAGAATGTAATGGCCTCCTCGTTACGACAACAACTCTGATAACAGGTGTCAATTTTTTTTTTTTGTTTAAGGTGTGTGCACTCGTGTAAAAAGAAACAGACACACTGGACTCTACGACACCACCCAACGTCTAACAAGACGCACCCACGAAGATCACAATAAGGAGACACAAGGCACACAACAAGTAACAGAAAACATTTAACGACATATTGGGTTATG
Organism: Picea engelmannii; assembly: GCA_009831015.1. Classification (NCBI taxonomy): domain Eukaryota; kingdom Viridiplantae; phylum Streptophyta; class Pinopsida; order Pinales; family Pinaceae; genus Picea; species Picea engelmannii. Next base: position 17,511 of record ML782830.1, read on the forward strand.
CACAGTGCGAACACCGAAGGAAGAATCCATAGTGGTAGATTTTACTATTTCTGCACAGGAAAATAGGGCGTTTAATCTTAGTTCTCTGCTCCGGAGAGAGAGAAGGTCAGATAGGCTCCTGGCCGACTGCTCAGGCAGAAACTAGTAATCTTCGTCAGGTGTGTCGCAAGAGTGGAAACCCTGCCTTTAAAGGGCTCGAGACTCTTGATACGGCATTGAATTCTTTACACACAAAAAAATCGCACACACTGACTCATATACTAGGCTACAAGGAGGTGTCTACATCCCGCCCGACACAACTGACCCAGTATTTAATGACTCATCCAAGTACAACAGTAAATAACCACATGATCGCAACCTCTATGGAAGGCGCAAGGCAGAAGGATTCAGACAACGACCCACCCAGTTCAGCATTAAATAAATGAACAAGAAACCTCATTACTAATTCATAATACTCTATGGTACTTAGATCAAGGAACCTCATATTTTATAAATCATCCATAACTAAAGATTCAATGGTACTATGATAAGACCATGATGCTATTGTATTTCGTATGATATCTAACACTAACATTTCCCTGTAATTTATATGGACATAACATCACCCTTACATATTTCAACAATATATTGCATTGACATTACTCCTTCCACATCACCATGACAATAAATTACAGTAATGTACCAAGGCCATGACACAATGTTACTATAACTTTGCAAACTAGATAGCCATCAAAATTACCATTATATGTTATCTAACCCTAACAATACCTTTTTATTTATCACAAGCACATTGCTCTTACATAATTCAGGACAATATATTAAAATGGCCTTACCCATATAACTTGCAACCACGACCTAAAACAAGGGAGTTTCCTTCTTTAATTAGTACATATAGCAGATCCTTCTTTAATCGAAAAACCTAAAGCAATTCCTCATCCCACAGTAACCATCATGATAATTCATTATTATTAGAGAAAGTACTCATTGCCCTAATATAATAATCCAAGCTTAACCATTCCTACCATTCCTAACAAACGACAATGGTAAAAACAAAGCCATAATATAGTAATCAACTTAACCATTCCTACCATTCCTAACAAATGACAATGGTAAAAATAAAGCCATAATATAGTAATCAACTTAACCATTCCTACCATTCCTAACAAACGACAATGGTAAAAATAAAGCCATAATATAGTAATCAACTTAACCATTCCTACCATTCCTAACAAATGATAATGGTAAGAATAAAGCCATAATATAGTAATCAACTTAACCATTCCTACCATTCCTAACAAATGATAATGGTAAGAATAAAGCCCTAATATATATTCAAATCTTAACCTTATCATTACTTCCAAGTTATAATAATGTTTCTGTGGAATAACCAGGACGTTTGGTTGTATTGTGATTACTAACAACTGAACTACAATGACGAGACCAGAATTAGCCCCCTCGATACCTTTACACTAATAGTATGGAAAATAAAAAAAACATCAAGGTCCCTACCCTTACTGGTTACAGCAGCAACATATAAAGTCACCAAACTCCAAATAAAAGATACAATGACTACGCCCTTAAGCCGCGTAACAACCGAATTCTGTCACCCTACAAATATTAAATTATGTTTTTATAATGCCTTAACGTTCTACTTCACATATTATCCATAATTTATTATAGTGGCATTGCAGTTACGCCCCACTTTAACAGTTATGTGAACATTTTCAATAAGGTTTCAAGGAGTCAATAAAACCACATGATCTCTACCCTAAATGGCCAGACCTATCAATAAATTTGCCCCAAAAAGGACGGTGAACAATGACAGAGCTGTCCAGGCCATCAGGCAAAGGAGTCGTTGTCAGATGAAGTAAGGAGGGGGGGAGGGCGTGTTTCAAGGAGATTCTGTTTCCCCAAAAGGCAAAATCGCTACGCAGCAAGGGGACAACAGCTGTAACCAAGGGAAAATCGTCAGGTAGGTGGTACCTCGGGAAAAACGCGTGGAGGTAACTAGCAAACGCAGAAGGAGGATTTCTGAAAAATACACGTAAATAAGATTCAGTATCCAACACTGAATCATATTCTGGAAGGGGAAGGGTACATCGGTGGTTACTGGAGGCGAAATCGAAGCTGCATGGTCAGGGTCTGAAACGGAAACACCCAAAAAGTTTGCAACCCAAAAACATTTATGCACGCTACTATACCAACACAGTAATAAAAACACAGTAATAAATGCCCACACCGAAAGAAACAATCGCGCACTGTAATAGATTCCCACACTGATAGAAGACGAAATGCCCCAAAACGAATTGCCAGAAGTTTACAAACGGAATGCCAATCAATGGCAAAAACAAATGACAATAATTTATAAAACGAAGTGACAGTAACTTTTAAAACGAAATGCCCACAAAATGAAATGCCCACAGAGAACACCAAACGCCCACCAAGAATGTATCGCCCACAGAAAATTTCAGAGAATGATATCCAGCAAGTGCCAGGGTTTAACAATAAATCGCAGAGGTCATACCCAGAAATCGCAGAATAGAGTGCAGAAAATCATCTGAAACGCAGAGATACAAAATCAACCCGTTTGCAGAGTTAAAGACCATTAGCAAAATATGAATCAGACAGGGACAGGCTCGCTGGTAAAGAATAACCAAAGGCGTATGTCTGGTGGTGTAAACCCTTCATACAATCGACAGTTTTTTTGCAGAGATTAAGACCAGTAACAAAGATAAACCAGGATTTTTGGCAAGCACTGGACAAAATTAACATTTCGAATCATCGAAGGAAACGAAAGATACAACAATTATTATATAAAATTTAACTCCAGATTTCTTTTCCAATACCAAGCAGATCTACATCATAAAACCCAGTTGCAGTCTATATTACCAAATTAAAATCATATTGTTGCCTTATAGCCCGCCGCGATGATGTCCGTGCTCCGTGCCGCTCCTGCTCTGTGTCGCTCCCGCTTTCCGACCGTAGAGACTACACCGATACCTCCCAGCCAAATGCTAGGGGTACTCTGCTTCCTCCTTAGCCCCCCGAGCCGCAAAGGGGCCACACACAAACCAGAGGATCTGTCTAGCTTCCCAACTCGCCTCGCAAGGCCGAGATACCACTCCTAACCGAGCTGAGAAATCCCAACTCCTCAGAAGCAATCAATCAAGTCCAAATCCGGCAGCGTAACCCCCTCTAACAAAAACCC
>ML782830.1:22239-33420 GCA_009831015.1 Picea engelmannii
CAAAAGCACCTGTCTACGTCAAGCAGTAAAACATCATGTCATCTATCATAACGCATCATAATCAAGGATAAATGTTTTAACATCATAAAAGTCCAGATCACTTGTGAGCAAGTGTCCTCAAAGAATAAGTTTTCTCAGTGCGCCAGAGCGGGATGTTACAAAGAATAAGTGGTATTTCAGTTATACAAACTCACCGAAGCATAAGCATGGTAAAGGTGGCCCTAACTCCCATAAAAAAGGACAAAGAAAGGATGACCAACCCCAAGACAACCAATCCAAGCCATAAACAAAGAAGGGTAAAATGAAGTTGAAGAAAGACACTAGAAAATGGTGCGAGTTCCACAAAATCCCTTGGCACAACACTGGTGAATGCCACTCTAAACAATCATTGTTGGTTGATATGAAAGCCCCAAAGTTGGATGTCATCTCACACTTTGATTTAGAATCAGATAAGGGAAAACAGATCATTGATGCAAAACCTATTGTCACCATCGCTACCACAAAGGTCCAGCCACATGAACCAAAGGAGCCTGAAGAAATAGAGCGCCTCTTACACTCATAGATGTGGGTGAAGGGCACCCCACTCCATTTCATTGTTGACAGTGATAGCCAGAAGAACCTAATATTAGCAGTGTTCATCAAGAGGTTGAACCTAACAATGACACCACACTCTCAACCATACACCATCGGTTGGCTCAACTAGGGACAAGACATCCACATCAACCAACAATGTCTCCTGCACTACGATATCAAGCCCTTCAAAGATGAGGTATTTTGTGATGTTTCGCCACTTGAAGTTTGTGATGTTATTTTAGGACAACCATATATGTGGAAGCGTTATGTCGTTTAGGAATCTAGGCCATGTAGTGTCATTATTAATTTGGGAGGTCAACTCTATAGGGTACTAGAGGCAGTCCCAACTACCATGGTCTTTTTTCTCTTTGAGAAGCAATACATAAAGGTGATCTCTCAGAACGGGAGATGTGTCCTCTTTATGGTCTAGTCGAAAGGTGAACAAAATATCACTACAACCACCAAAACCTCTGCACGAGGTTTCTCTACATAACAGAAGCAAGTGGACAAGATAGTACAAGAACACAAACATATTTTCCTCACCTACTAGGGTGCCTTTACAGTATCAGGTAAATCACTCAATTGATTTGAAACCCAATGTTCCTCTGCCTAACATCCTTGTATATAGGCACTCTATTATGGAGAATGAAGAAATCAAATGCCAGATCCAAGAGCTAATTTTGAAGGGCCAAATTAGATCAAGCTACTCACCTTGCGGGAGCCCAATTGTTTTGGTACATACGAAGGACGGTCCATGGAGACTTTGTATTGATTACAGAACCCTAAACAAGATCACAATCAAGAATTGATACCCAATCCACCAGATTGATGATCTTCTAGATCAACTCAAGGGGGGCAAATTTTTCAGTAAGATTGATGTGAAGTCAGGCTACCACCAGGTTTCGATTGAGATAATTGATGCATGGAAGACAACCTTCAAGTCTAACGAAGGTCTCTTAGAGTGGTTGGTTATGCCTTTCGACTGGACTAATTCCCCAACCACATTCATGCAGATGATGGATGATATAATGTGGCCATTCACAAACTCCTTTGTGGTCATATATCTAGATGACATCCTCATCTTCAACAAAACTTGGGAGGAACATTTGAATCACATTCAACAGGTCTTAGGCACCTTGCGGAAACACAAGTTATATGCTAATTTGGAGAAGTGTTCCTTAGGCATGCAAATAATTCAATATTTGGGATACATCATGGATGAGTAGGGTGTGCATATGGATCTAGAAAGATCCAAGTCATTTGTGATTGGTCGATCGCAAAGACATTGATCGAGCTCTGCAACTTCTTGGGCCTCACCAACTTCTACCATAGGTTTGTGTTGGTGTTCTCTCATATCGCTTGGGCCCTAAACTAGGTGACCAAGGGTGGGGCCAAGGCCAAGTTTGTTTGGGATGCATCAAAACAAAAAGCATTCGAAGATTTGAAATTTTACCTCTACTCAGCACCGATGGTTATTCTACTAGACCTGTAACAACCATGTGAGATTGAGATATATGCTTCAAATTATGTTGTCAGTGCAGTCATCACTCAACATGGGCATCTGATGGCCTGTCACAGTGAAACATTATCTAATTTTGTTCACAGATACCCCATATATGATTAAGAGATGTAATCCATTGTGCAGGCATGTTGACAGTGGAAGAAATACATTATGGGAAAGGAAATGATCATCCACACCGATCACATGCCTACACAAGGAAAGTTACATAATGATCACCATCAGAAGTGGTCCACATACTTGCAACAATTCCACTTGAACATCAAGTACAAGAAAGGCATCACCAACCATGTTGCATACTGCCTCAGTCGACCCCCGATTGTGGTGCTAACCACACTTCTTAACTCTTGTGGGCATGAGACCTCCGGGTGGCCACAATTATACAACAATGACTTTGACTTTGCTGCTACCTATTAGACATTGAGCACAACCAAACCAATTCCAGACTTTCATCTCCAGGATGGATTGTTATGCCATTTGAGCCATCTTTGTGTTCCTTCAAGAGAACGTGCAAAGTTGAACTGGGAAGCTCATTACAACCAGGCAACATGACATTTTGGTGTAGAAAAAATAGTGGTAGTACTACAAAAGCATTTTTATTTGTCGAAGTTTCGACAAGATGTCCACCAGTACATCAGATCCTGCACTACCTACGCCATTTCCAAGCCCTCCATTAAGAAATAATGGCTATACACCCCTTTTCCTACCCCAGATAGGCATTGGGAGTCCATCTCCATGGATTTCATGTCCAAACTGCCTTTAACCAAGCATGGGAATGATTGTGTCTTCGTGGTTGTTGATCAATTCTCTAAGATGGTAGTTTTGGCACCCTACAAGAAGAGCATCACAGTCGAGGCCACAACCAAGATCTTCTTTGAACATGTCTGGGTTCATTTTGGGCTCCCACAAACCATTATTTCAGATCGAGAGAGTAGATTCATGAGTACTTTATGGTCCAGCCTATGGTCGATCATGGACACCAAGTTGACCAAATTGACTACCTTCCACCCACAAACTGATAGACAAATAGAGGTGGTCGACATGATGATTATTCATATCCCAAGGATGTACAATTCCAAACATCCACACACATGGAATGAGAGATTTACTTATGTTTAACATAGCTACAATAGAGCCCTCCATGACTATATTGGCTACAACCCTTTTCAGGTGTGCTTAGGGTTCCATCCATTGCCCCCCATTGATGTAACTCTACCCATTGCAGCTACATAGGAGGAGTCCTCCCATGCTCAGATCGAGGCTAATTAAGAAACCAAATTTGTTGAACAAATCTAGCACATCCAAAAACAAGTTCATGATATTTTGCAGAAATCCAACTCCAAGTATAAGCGGTGCCATGATCAACATCGGGTACCACACAAGTTTCAATTGCAATATAAGGTATCGTTTCATTTGTATAAGAGTGCCTCACAAGACCCCATCAAAATATTCGCCTACTCCAATATGGGCCTTACACCATCACCAAGGTTGTAGGTGAGAATGCTTTTGAATTAAGTATTCCCCCTTTCCTTGGCTTGCACCTTGTATTTAACGTGGAAATGCTTCAATCATATTTTCCACCCATCCTTGGACACTTCGGACATGACTGAGCACTTGGACCCTACATAACTCAATATTGATTGCATTGAACATGAGAAAGTTGATCAGATCATGGACACCAAGACAAAGGGCACCCGCCAGTAGAACATCCAACTTTGTCAAGTTGTCAAATTAGGGCAACTTCTTCACAAGGGAAAGTGACTCACCAGGAGTCATATTCAACAGAAGTTTCCCCATATGATGGAGGAACTTGACATAATGTAGACCATTTCTTCCTAAGGGGGAGGATTGATCCAGGTGGATACTGGTGGCCACCCACCTGTTCCACTAATTCAAAATGGTTCCACATCTTGGCAATTTTTTGGTCCCAAACTTTTGACGCCATTTTGAGGCCTTAAACGACGTTTTTTTGGCGCAACAACACCATATATGTAGATGAAGGCAGATACTAGGCCATTCAAAATGTGTACTTCTCGGCTTGACCTTTCCAACGGGAACCCCAAATGGAGATCGTATGCAAAAGTTATACCCCCAAGAAGTTGATGTATCAACTAACCACATTGGGGCCCACAAATCTTTTGGTGTTTCATCTTTTGGGGTTAGGGTTTTGGATTTTTAGGGTTTTGTATTTGATACTTAATGTTAAAATGCCTTTTCGGCCTCTTTGTAATCAGCTTCTTGTGAATGAGCGTAGCTGACACATCTATCTCTTCAAGGATAAGCTACCACCATCCTAGCTAGTTTGTGTGCTTTGCATTTTACAATCTTTTGTATTCTGCTCATTAATAGAATCTGAGTTCAACTATATTAATGTGTTTCTTCCAATATCTTTGTGTGTTTCCTTTTATATCTCTGCCTTCATTTCATTCTCAACATAATTCAGATGAGAGACACATATTAGTGTGGTGCTCTGTACAATAATTGCATTTTGAGCTTCTTTGAAATTATTTCACATGGTTCATGTAGCTCCGTTGAAAATCTTTCCCCTCCTTATTGTTTATGCTTATGCAAAAAAATATTCGCTCATCTTCTAGCTCTCAACGATCACTTGTGATTATGCAAGATGAACACAGAATAAACGAAAAAATAAACAAATAAATTGCAATAATAGCCCGATGGGTTAGCTCGAGTGGTTGAGTGTTGTGAATTACAAGTAGGAGGTCATGGGTCAAGTCCCCTAGGTGGCATGTAGATATTATTGGGCCTCACTCAATGTATCCACCGAGTTAGGTTTTCAAATATGCAACCAAATGGTTTACCTCAAGTACCATTCTCTAAGTAGGGAAGTGCCTAGAGAGTTTCCTAGGATGTGTATTTCATTGGAAAAAATAAATGAAACATTAAACCACTAAAATATGAAAGCTTACTTTTTGTTAGATTATAAGGCTTACTTATGTAACACTATAAAGTTGTTAGCCATTGAGTTATTGTTAGATGATGGTTGAGATAATCACTCAACCACCTCCTCTTTCATAAGTAGTTAGATCTTATAACCATTTGCAGTTTCTATAAAAGAGAGATATGTTATTGTAATGATAACCAAAAGCTAACATTGAATATCTTGGTTGGGTTCATCTCATTGTTCATTTTCACTGTGTTTTTCATTTGTACATCATAATATTATATGGTCCCATAGCCACACTTTGATTAAAGAAACCTATATCCATGCGTGTTACCCGTTCAAGTGAAGAGATCGATGCCTTAGTCTTATTTGTGTGAGTCATTGTTGTGGAAGGAGGTTGTGTTTTTTAAAATCGCCCCAAGCTTCTTTAGTCCAAGAAGAATATTGTGTGTTCCATGTGTCCAAAGGAAATCAATACACCCTTGGAAAGAAATTTGGATTTTGATTTAAGTGTTGTATTGTTCTTGAACTTGGACCTGTGATTAGCTCCAATCTTTGGTAAGAATGAGGAAATGCAGACACACACAGGAAAAATACAATCGATTTTAGAGATTGGGTTATTGGGGTGTTTTTACATTATCCTTGTGGCACAATTGCACATTTCCCATGTTGCTATGATTTGCTAGAAAGAACAAGTTGCAACTTGAAGGCTCTTGCTATCTAAAATAAAATCTGATCTGGAATTTCCATGTGGAAAAAAGGTGTGACCTGGAATGGTGTTATCATAGAATTGGTGAGATTTGGAGTGAATTGATGCAATATGGAATGATTGGATATGGAATGTTATCTAAAACTAGTGATGGTTGCAAGGGAGAGATATTTATGTCATCGATGATTATAAAGGGAACCAACTCCTTCACATAACCTCCCTCATTGCTTCCACCTTAATTGATTCCTACGATGTTAGTGTTATCTCTCATGGAAGGGTTTTTCAATTTCACTATATAGTTCATAGTTTTGTCGCAAGCATAGTTGTCACCACTCTAAGTGGTCATACCATACTTGTAAGAACTCTATTTGAGTGGATACCGTATTGTATTTGGAATTGTACCGTACATGAGTGGGTACTGTATCATATATGGAATTGTACTGTATCTAGAGTTGTACCATATCTGGGTGAGTACCATACCTGTAACCACACTCAGTAGAGTTAACGTTATTCTAAGGATGTCATTAGAATGGGTAGGCATAATATTCGACTCTAGTAAATGGGATTTCTCAATGATCATAAACATAGTCTAGATCTTGTCTACACTATTGTAAAGGTTGGTCAGGCAACTCTGAAAGCAATTTGACAACACAAGCAATTGGAAATGTGAGAATATAAGAAAATTTGAATGGTGCAATGGTTTTTGTAAGACCCCAGGGTAAACATTCACATGCTTGATCAACTTGACATTGTGGTGACCTGCACGGGTTGGGGTTGTCGAAAAAAGTGAGTGGTAGGAGTGCACTTAGACATCACGAAGTGCCACGATGATGTGTTTATATGGAGTGCGAGTAGGATCCCCTTCCTACATGATGGAGAACGTGTGACCCAAGAATACTTGTAACCCATACTTGCATAACACATAGGTCTGCGAGACAAAGCATGCGATAGAAGGTAACTCGACATATGAGTTGGGAGAGTTCAAATTGCACAAGTCACGAGCGGGCCTACTTGACTTAGACAAGATGGGGTGATTTGGTGACATGTTGGGGGCTTGGGAGCACCCTTGCGACAAGATGGTGAATCGAAAAATGAGGGGTCGACTTGGCTATATGAAGAGACACACCCTTGTGGTAGATGAGGGGTTGGCTCGGGGCACACCAAGAGACGCGGTTGTTCATCTCACCTCATGGGGACATACAAATAGCGGGAGGCATATAGCCAAAGGAAGACAAGCAAGGAAGTGACAACTTGGGTTGGAGAGGGAGCTCTATAGCTTGGGAAAAGGAGACGAAGTGTGAAGAGGCGCAACCAAAGTGAGTGAGTGCACAAGACAAAGAGTGTGCAAACAATCGAGTAGTTGGGCAAGTGAATATGTGTGATTGAGGTGAAGTCTTGGTTGTGAAAAAGATAGTTGGGCGAGTAGTTCTGGTTGCAACAAGGAGTTCGGTCAAGTGAGACAAGTGAATTTGTGTGAAGGAAAATACAAAGGTGAGTTGTGAGATGACTCCGCCGAGAATTGTAATTTTCTTTGTATGAATTGCGGTTATGTTGTAAACTCTTTGTATCATCTTGTATAAAAGTATGTGTATAGTTGTTAGGCACACATTCAGTTTCCCATTCATATTGTGTCTCTTTATTGTGGTTGCATGTTCTTGGTGTCTTTTTGGCTAAGTATGATAACATTGTAATTGTTTAAGTAAATAACACAAGTGTTGGAGTGAGTGGTTCAAGATAGAGTATGAGTGCGTCCCAAGTGAGGTGTAGTCCGGACATAGTAGGTTTTGGTTTGGTTAGGCCACCGAAACGAAGCATCGCAGTGCCACTATTATGGGACTTATTGGTAAATGCGGACATAAATAGATCTCCTTAGATCCACCTAGATCTAGAACAAAACATAATAGGATATGATGCTTTCCCTAAGATCTAATCATTGAGTTTATTATCTAGCAAGAGATGAGTGACATACCTTTTAAATGTTGCTTCCTCTTGTCGTCATCCTAGATACACTCCAATGCTCTTGTGATATTGAATCTGCAAGGGAACACAAGCCAACTAAAGTGAAAGCAATATAGTATACTTTAAGAGAACTTATGCACGTGATCAAGGAATCATACAATAAAACAAAGTGAGTTTTATGGGAAAGAAACATATCACTGTGTTATATTAAAGTGAAAGAGGAGATTACAACCAAAGCCTTGATGTTGCAAGGTCCCCTTTCAGTGACCCTTCTCTCCAACACACACACTTTCTCCGACCTTGAATGAAGAAGATCCACAATGACTTGATAAACTGAAATGAAGCCCTCAAGTATGAACTGAAGTAGAATTCCTCATCCAATTCTTAGCTTATTCAATATTAATCTTGCTTGAATCAACCTTAGCCTTTTCCATGAGAAATCCCTCTTTATATAGGGGAAAGAGAGATGGTTGAAGAGATTAGGATGATCCCACCAAATTAGAGATGCGAGTAGGATCCCAACCATATGGACACCACCTCACCTTCTAGAACTTTCGTGAAGCTTAACCTTTTCTTAGTCTCTTGACATCGTCACACCCTAGTTGTGGAGCAACCTACGGAGACGTCGCATCCCAAATTTAGGGCAGAGGGCGACGATCAGGCATCGTCACACCCTACATATAGTGCAGCTTGCGATGATCCTCCTTAATAAGATTTTTAGAAGAGAAAGTTAGTCACTTTCCTCACGAAGAGAGGCGTTTTTTGAGAACATGAACACATGTTGTCAGTGGATTACCAAGATAACCAACATAATGTGTAAAAGAATGCCCCCTAAAGTATGAGGCTGGAACTCGTGACAGTCGAAATACTTTGTAGAATGTGTGTATCGGAAACAAAGAGTGCACCGGTCGGGAACCTGCAAACAGTCAAGCATCAACATAATAATATACCATTGCCTGAGGTAGGCATTCCCATACTCAGATTAAAAAGTGTCAAATGAGTCATGGCCACTAAATGTACACTGTGGATCCATGTCAAGGTGAATCGACATAGCCACCTAGAATACACTGTGGATCTATGCTCCAAAACGACTCAAATTCGGACATAGCTGCGGGACATACAAAGTGGATCTATGTGTCAATACAAATCATGAATACTCCATCGTAGCCTGGATCATAATGATATGACCCAGAGTCTTCATTTTTTTCATCCCTAAGTACGAATCTAACCATGCAATTATAGGTGCTGAAGTCGAACATGGCAGAAACTACTTGATTACCGGTCAATGAAGATAACCGTTGACAAGTGTGAGGGAAATAACCATTGATGTCAATGAATTCGAAGGTACCCTAGTACAATCCAACGAGTGTGAATAAAGGAGCTGAAGTCGAACACTCGAGGGAATTTTCCAATCAGGGGCCAATGATGTGAACCCACTTTCGAAAGCTAAGAAACATGTCATTGAGGCATGCAGGCTCTAAGGCACTGAATGATTTCTAAGTCTTGTTCCTGGATAATGAGATGAAGTCGACAAGAAAATACTCATCACAGGAGGGCCTTGATGTATACCCCATCAATGAAATGAAATGAGTAACAGATTTGAGATAGATCAGAGTATGAAATGATTCAAAACTAACATAGGGAAGGCCGACATGGTAGAAAATTTATAACTGCAAATGGTCAACTCAATAGGAAGCTTATTAAGGTTGGACTTCTCTTGAACATATGAATGACATGACAATGGTATTGGAAACATTGACTCAATGTGGACCCAACATATGGACATGTGGATGGTCAAATGAGAGACAAATGGATTTCCCAACCCGGATACAATGATGAAGGGGGGTGTCATGTTCAAGAGAGACTATTACTGCCACTAACATGGATTCAGAGACACATTTCTTTCCCAAATTTTCCTCCACCATTTCTGGAGAGTACCTCTTTATTTTTACGCAAGCTTGAGGAGGATAACATATGCTTGTTGATGTAATCTCATCCTTCGGATGAGTCCCTCAGAGTACATTTAACGAACCCTAAGAAAGAGTGGTTCGGTCCCATATGGGTCTTTCAATGTTTTTTTAACGAGTCCAAAGAGAGAAAACTCAGGGTTTTTTCATGTTTAGAGACTCTGAAAAACACTTAAAGAGAACTCCATCAGTTCCTTTTTCGTAAATTAATCTGATGAGACCAAAAAAGTGATAACCTACCTCTCATCAAATGTTTTCTTTAAATACTTTTATGAGCATGAAAAGAACAAGGTCGATCGGTAATATTTTCATTTTTATGGAGCGTGAAAAGAGCTTAAAGGATACTCCACGAGTTTTGTTTTTTGTGTTACCATTGCGAGTACTAAAAAGCGACAAAAGTATACTCGGTTACATTCTCATTGATTTACGAGCACGAGAAAGAACAAAACTAAGCTCAGACTTTTTCCTGAAAAACTCTAAAAGGATATGTACATCCGACAAATGTATAAAAGCAAACCAAAAAGACATATCCTTGTTCAATATTTTACTCCTAGGCTTTTCATCTGCAAAAAACCAAACACTTGCAATGTCGTTAGAACTTTAGGGTTTAGGTGGAATATATATAAAATAATATAAAAATAAAAATGAAAAAGTAAAAAAGTAATTAAAATGGGTAAAAACTTCATTTTACTATTTCATTGTTACTCCACCCAAACTTTGTTCCCAAAACCCTCATTTACCTCAAATTTCCACTGCGGATTGCGGGAGGTGTGGTTGATCATTTGACGAACGGTCTCTGCAGAACAGGTAATTTTCATCTCCTTCAACTTTTCATGGATTAATTTTTTCTTTTGATTGGTTAGAAATGGCTTGTTGGGTTGCATTTTCAAGGGTACCTGTGCGTGAAGGTCTTCGCAGGTGCCCTATATCATGACCTGCGATGACCCAGGGTCCTCGCAAGCGACCTTTAAGCTAGCCCACAATGACTCCACACTGTATGGGTGTGTAGGCCGACGACGTTCACAAATCAAAAAATGTCTTAGATGAATTTGCCAACAAAAATTTTCCAGGGGAGAGATGAAGATGCTAATCCCTCTTTTACGTTCCATTACAGGTCTTCATAGTAAAAAATGCTGGAGTGATCCAGGTGGATATCGGTGGCCACCCACCTTTTCCAAATGGCTCAAAACTATTTTCTGGCCATTTTGACAATTTACTATTTTTAGCAGGTTTTAACTTCCGGGGCCATTTTGAGGGTCCAAATGAAGTTTTTTGGAGATAGAGGTTCTCAATGATAAATGAAGGCATGATTGAGCCCCCAAAATGAATCTCCTCGACAATACCTTTCCAACGAGCTATCACACGCCTAAAATGAAGATCGTATGCAAAAGTTACGACCCCGGGAAGTTGATGTTAGGATATCTAGACACTTAGGAGTTAGTTAAGATCTACTTGGTCTAATATGTCGTTAGGTAAAAGTGTGTTTCTTTAGTATGGATTAGTATGCATTTGTAGTTAGGAAATCCGACGGTCACGATATGTTCCCGACATA
>ML782830.1:39910-57766 GCA_009831015.1 Picea engelmannii
TATCAAAGACTCCGAACGACATTTGGTTCTGAAATACCGTGGGGCTCTACACAGATACATCCAAACTGAAATGGATTTTCTGGACATCTCATCACTCGGTGCTGCCTATCGATATGCTGTTAAAATCGAGCATAAATTTAAGCGCCAGAACAAATGGGATTTCAGGTCTGCAAATCTACAACAACCAAAGTATGAAAAATATATCCCTAACAAACAGTCTCCCGAAAACCAGTCCAAGCCACAGGAAAAGAAGGGTCATGGGAAGACAAAGAAGGACACTGGAAAATGGTGTGATTTCCACAAAAGCCCTTGGCACAACACTGATGAATGTCGCTCAAAACAGTCATTGGTGGTCGAGATTAAAGACAAGGATTTGAACCCTGATTCAGAATCTGATTACGAAAATACTGGTAAAAGACAGATCATCGACGCAGACCCCACTGCTATTGTCGCGACCACAACAATTCAATCAGAAGAACCAACAGATCCAGAAGAGGGGGAGCGCCTTTTTCATTCATAGATGTGGGTGAATGGGACCCCACTGCATTTTATTGTTGATAGCGGAAGCCAGAAGAACCTCATCTCAGCAGAGGTCGTCAAATAGTTGGGATTGTCAACAACACCACACCCGCAACCATACAACATTGGGTGGCTTCGCCAAGGATGAGATCTTCATGTCAGCCAACAATGTCGATTATCATACGGCATCCAACCCTTCAAGGATGAGGTATTATGTGATGTTGCCCCACTGGATGTCTGTGATGTTCTCTTGGGCCAGCTATATATGTGGAAACGCCATGCTATCTATGAGTCTCAACCCCGTAGTGTCATTATTACTTTGGGGGGTCATCTCTACAGGATACCAGAGGTAGTTCCAACTACTGCCCCACCTAAACAATGCTACAAGGTAGTATCTCATACTGTAAAATTCATCTTCTCCACAATCTGTTCAAAAGGGGAACAAAAGGATATTGCAACCACCACAGCTTCAGCCCAAGCACCTTCTGTCCAACAGAAGCAGGTCAACAAGGTTGCAATCGAGCACAAAGATTTCTTCTGAACACAGTCATATAAAATAGCCAAACTGGTTAAAAAGGTCCAAACCTTCCAGCCAAAGGTTCGTGATAGCCTTTAACAAGCTAAGCAACACCACTTCTCCAGCAAGGGAAGCAGATCACCAAGATTCAGATTCAGTAATCGCTTTCCCCTCTCCCCCGGGAACTCAACGCAATGGAGACCATTGCTTCCTAAGGAGGGAGGATTGATCCAGGTGGATATCGGTGGCCACCCACCTTTTCCAAATGGTTCAAAACAGTTTTTTGGCCATTTTGGCAATTTACTATTTTTAGCAGGTTTTAACTTCCGGGGCCATTTTGAGGGTCCAAATGAAGGTTTTTCAAGATCGAGGTTCTCAATGATAGGTGAAGGCATGATTGAGCCTCCAAAATGAATATCCTCAACAATACCTTTCCAACGAGCTATCACACACCTAAAACGAAGATCGTATGCAAAAGTTATGACCCCGGGAAGTTGATGTACTCACTTACCCAAACGGGGCCCACATGACTTTTGGCGCTTCATCTCCTAGGGTTAGGTTTTTGGATGTCTAGGAATTTTGGCATCCCTATCTATTGAAAAAGGGCCTTCCGAGCCTCATTGTAATCATCTTCTTGCGAATGTGAGTAGCGGTCACATCTCTTCTCAGAGATAAGCTGCCACCATTCTAGCGAGTCTTTCACTCTGTATTTTTACAGTCTCTGTACATTTATTTCATTAATATAAATCATGTATTACTGTATATCTGTGTTTATGTTTTCATCTCTGATATATTTCTGTTATATTACTGGATATACGCGATATCTCTGTGCATTTCTTTATTATATCTCCGCTCTCATTTCGTGCTGAAAATAATCCAGATCATGGAGTGGTGAGAGAGAGAGAATGAGGAGGAAGACTACATTGCCAAGAATGACCCGGGAACAGTAAATGCCCTTCGACAGTGTGGACTGATAAAAAATTTCAAGATCCAGGGCATGAGGGCCCAATTGAGGTTACTGGAATACTTAGTTCACATGTGGGATGTGAACCAACATGAATTTCATGTGGGGGCACACATTCTTACAATAGATATCGAGGATATCTATTTCTTGACCAATTTGTCTCTCTGTGGGGCTCGGGTTACGCTGAAAGGTAGCAGGGGAGGTGGTGAGCCCACGAGTCACTACATTAGTGAACATTACGTACCCCATACTTAGAATCATAGAGGAAAAGTCGCTATCAGAGATGTCCATGAATTGCCTCTACGGATGGTCCTCTACACTATCACATACATGGCAGGGAGTGCAGCTGCCCATATGGCTCTTCAGAGCTACTTCCAGTATGCGTTGGAATGCATGGAGCCCCGAGTTTTCAAATGGTGTGACGAGGTTCTCATAAGCATGAAAAAACAATTAACCAAATGCAGGAATGGTGACCTGAAACAATTTGGATACAGTTTGATTTTGGTGTCCTTCTTCCTAGAGAGGGTCCCATCTTTACGCTTGCAGGTAGAGTGGGGTATACCTGCCCCACAAGACCCAAGAATGAAGAGGCGGGTCGACCTCATGGCATGACATGTGACTGGTCCTATCATGAAGTATAATGATGTTTTCTTTGACTAGTTGAGGACCCAGATGCTTATGGTAGATGACTATGCCTATGTCGGTGTAGACTTTCAAGGTGATCCAGATTTGGTTTTTCCTGAGGGTTCCCAATGGGGGGACATAGGTAATAAGTACATTTTTTTTTTATAATGTTTTTGTGATTTTTGAATATCAAATGTTTTATGTGTTATTTATCCGATACCTAATCAAATTCTCTTTTGATGATGCAGATGTGGGACCTTACTGACCTCCAGGTTCATTCCCCATCCAGAGGTGAGGGGACATAGTTGATGTAGCAGGAGTAGCTGGTGTTGAATAAGAGATTCTAGAGCAGAATCTGGAGGGGATTATGATGAATATCCCAGATGCCTCGATCGACGATATCCCGAGGCATTATCAATGCCATACTGTGGGCGTGTCTGCTTCCATTGGTCGACTGCTTCGCAAGTTAGCACGAGTGGTCGCATGTTATAGCGAGCAACATCCTTAATGCTCTATTTGTATATGAAGCCAAGTGCTTCACATTTTTTATATTTTGTTCTTCGGACAAACATTTTTTGTCAAAATTTTATCGTTATATATATATGAGGCTTCTACCGGCTTACTCGTTGTATATACAAAGTGTGATTGGATTTTATAAATTTTTCAAATGTCTGTCTAACACATAATTGGCTAAAGCATCTATTAACATATTTAGACATCTAGGAATGTGATCATATTCAATGTAATCAAAATGACATTCCAAGAGGCGAATTCATAAAAATACCCTTAATAACGTAGGACTTCGAAAGGAGTAAACATTACTCAATTGTAGGACTACTAACTGTGAATCGAGTCGGACAATGAGATGACGAATTCTGAGTGAAACAATGTCGGTCAATAATTCGATGACTGCACTGTATTCCGCAATATTGTTAGTTGCACGACCAAGGCAAACACCATGAAGACTAACCAATTCATCTGTAGGTGCATAGATTGCCCAAGCAGCATATGCTAAGTTTTGAGTATTGCGACTAGTGCCATCAACGAAGCCAATGTAAGGTAGCGAAGAAACTGACATTTGGAAACCAAGCACAATGCAAGGTAAGAAGCTGAAGGTCGAAACCAAAGAATGAAAAAGAACACAAGAGTATGATACACTAAAAGTACAAGCACTCATGCAAAAATGACTTCAACATAGTACTTATTTAGGTAAAGCCCATTTCTGGGTTCACTCAAAGAGATTCCATCATAATCAACTAGCTCATAAGCTCCCTTCTCCAACACACATTTGATAATGTAAGGACCTCACCACATGGCCTCAAATTTACCGTCCCCTAGCAAATAACGATCATGTTCGTAAAGGAGGACTAGATCACCTTCAGAAAAAATACGTGGCTTGACATGCCTGTCGTATTGGGCTTTAACACGTTTCTTCTGAGTTTCAATAATTAGGGCGACATCATGACGGGTTTCATATAATTGCATTAAATATAAAAAACGCTCTTCTTCGGTAAAGGTATTGGGGAGAAGCTCAACGACCAGTTTCAAAGATGGTATTTCACATTCAATCGACAAGATAACCCTGATACCATAAACTAGTTGGAAAGGTGTAAACCCCATGGTAGACTTAACGGATGTCCGATAGGCCCATAATGTTGAGAACAACATGGTGTTCCAGCTTGTCCTATGAATTCCTATCATCTGTCGAAGCATAGTAATAAGAACTTTATTGATTACTTCAACCTGGCCATTGGCCTGTGGATAATAGGGGGTTGAGTTTTCATGGCGAAGACCCAACTTTTTCATAAGTTTAGACATCATAAAATTCTGAAAATGACTACTGTGATTAGTAATGATAGCTTGAGGGATACCAAACCGAGTAATGATATGGAATTTTACCCAGTGTTATCAAATGTAGGCATCGCCTCGGCCCATTTAGTGAAGTAATCCACAACTACAATGATGTATCCATGCCCCCTGACCGAGTGAGGGTTACATGTCATGAAGTCAATGCCCCATTTGAAGAATGGACCAACGAAAACTACAGGGTGTAAGGGAGCAAGATGAGATCTTATCTTGTTATTATAAGTTTGGCAAGCATGGCATTTCTCAATAGTAGTGATGCAGTCCTTAAATAAAGAAGGCTGAAAATAACCTGCTCGTAAGATATTTTGGGCAGTGGCATACCCAGACATATGACCTCCACATTCTCCAGAGTGACAGTCATTCAAAGCTTTCTCAACTTCATAGTAAGTGAGACATCGTCGAAAAATGGAGTCAATACCGCGGTGTTGAGTGTTCAACACAACCTAAAAGTTCCGTGACCACTTCCTTTTGGGTACCACCTTGTCTTCTACCTTCGGTCATTTTCACTGTGTTTTTGAGCCTGATAACCTTCTTATCTGATATGTTTCATATCCGAGTCTCTCTTGAGCATATTAAGAACCATCTTGAGAAACACCATGACTGATCAAGGAACCAGCGACCCAGTTTTCTCCTGTCTTACTTGAGAAGTTCGACATCGGTGAAAGATTAAGGCAGTGAAAATTGTATGGGAAGTCAAAGTAGCCAAGTGCCGACATTCTTTGGCGTCAGCCGATAAGAGTATCTCTTTTACGAATATAGTCTCTGGAAATATTTCGCCGAATGTCGGTCCTTTCGGCTTCGGCAAAAAAGTGTAATCATATGCGTCACACAAAAGAGGAGTTCCACCACCGACCGTCGATGCTCGAAACATCACCAGTATCAGGAGTTTTATCAAGAAAATAGCAACATTGATAAACAATCTAAAATAGTAGTCGACCCCCGATCCTTATGAAGGTAAGACGTGATGTGAGGTTTAACCCCTAGTTGTGTCAAGTACTCTACATTCAAAGCTTTAGTTAATTCATAGATCGCACATTAGTTACTAGCTCATGCGCGAATCAAAAGGGAACCGTTAATCTCACTGATACAATGCATCTCCATCCTCGCCTCCACCATCAACCAATTATGTCTTAGTGGTAGGAATCCGATAGCATTATATTTTGAAATCTGCATTTATCACCCGTATTAACTGATTGATATGACTGGTAGTATCTCCCAGTTATATTCTTTCGATTCCTTTTTGTGTGACCCCACTCTACGCAGCAAGGAATTCAGAACAAATAGGAGAACAGAGACACCAGTCCAGAGGAAGCAGCCGAAGTCAAGCGGTTTTGATTATAGGGACAATGCCTCCAAAGAAGCCATCCACCGGGAAATCACCACGGGCACCAAAGCTGCAAGAATTAGAAATAGGAGAAGGCTCCTCCCCAATGGTTGCAAGACAACTAGAGTTCGCTCCTAAGTAGGTGTCCTTCATTAAGGAGATCACTAAGGAGCCCTTTGTTCAGCCCCCAAATTTTAGGGATACAGAGGCAAGCATTGGGGCAAAGACGACTTTTCCTCGCTGGGAACAAGTCTTCAAGAAGATCAAGAGAGAAGAGCCCCTCAAATATACTTTGCACAATGACCCTGATACAAGGAAGCTCGATGACGAGGTCCTCCCAAACATTCACAAGGCTTATTTGCACATGGTGGCAAGCCGGTCTCTGGTTTTCCCTTGTGTCGAGCCCTTAAAGTGGCTCATTGATCACACTGATGCACATAAATGTTTGATTAATGATGACAATGGCGAATGCGTCGGGGTTTTCATGCCTTCAGAAGTTCAGAAATACTACAAACTCAATGAGTCCAGAGAAAAGTTGAGCACTGATTTCATGGTGAGTTTCTATGCCTCTCACGACACCAGCGAAATCTTAGCATCCTAGTGGAGGGAAAACAAGAAATTCATGAACCGAACTTTCGGTTGGTACCCGATGGTCAATCTCAGGGAACCATACGCCTATCTCATGGCCCTTCTATGAAGATTACATGGGGAGAAAGACTGCTCCCGGTTTCGGAAGCTTGGATGCCTCTGCCTTTTACAGTCGTTGTTTCGAGTGTCGGTTTCAATTGGAGTGCTATCATCTCCAAACAGTTGAGCACATGCATAAAACAAGCTCAGGCGCCAAAGTAAGGAGATACCCCTACCTTCTACATGGCTTCGTATCTACTAGACGTCATCTGCGCCAGGAATGCTTTTTCCAGGATGAAATTGAATTGGCACCCTTCGGAGCTCGCAGTCCATGTATACTACAACATCTTGTGGGAAAACAGGTACAAGAAATCCTATGCTGTTATTTGTGATCATTTTATTGTGTCCATTTACTTCTTTCTCTAAGAGAGAATGACCTAGATTATCAGACGAAGCAAAGAAGGTCATAGTCAAAATTGGTCACTGGTATTTAGATGAACGAGAAACCTACATCAGGATTTTCGGCGCCACAGGAGTGCCACATTTATTGCCCCTTTATGTTCCCGACCGGCTAGTGTTGGGAGAAATTTGCTATCAAACCATCATACAAGGATACAATGCAACTTTAGTGAAAGACAAGAAGCGAGGTTTCATACCATATGGATTCCATATCGGCTTTTGCATGGTCAAAGACACCGCACATGCTAAACAACTTGGGCTAGGTCAATTGGAATTTCGGTTCCAAATTGGCCGATTTCGCAAACACGATCCCAAGGAATTAGTCCTACAACACGTGTCACAGGATCATCCTGTTGGCCTTATGCCCACAATCGGTTAGAGGATGAAATTTTCACCGAGAATGCTCAAGACTGGCATATGGTGGAGGTAGATCCTAGAGGAACCAGGTTTAGAGATTTGAGCTATGAAGAGCAGGCCACACTATTGGAGCAAGCAATTCAAGGAATTTGCCGACACCCCGAAGCAACAGTAGGATATGAATTGGAGGAAGAAACAAATAACCCCCAAGATCAGAGTTATCAATGAAGATCAAACAACTCAAGAAAGTGGCGCACAACAGTCTTAGCTACTAATGAAACAGATGCAAGATAACCCACATCCTTCCATAAGTCCCAGAATTTCAGTTACCATCCAAAGAGTTCCGACAGAACCTAGCAATCCTGGTCTCACAACCGCCGATGGCACCAATGGGTCAGGTAATCCCGAGTCTACGATATCGCCAATTGATCTCTCAGGAGAATAAACAGCTCAACCAGAGATGGGTCGACTGTCGATAGAAACACAAGCGCCCAATCCCTTAAGCACACTAATACATATATACAGTGACGACGAGAGCACGAAGACTTCTTGTTGCACCCTGGTGCGCATTCAAGAAGAAGAAGGTCTCGAAAAGACCTTTTCCCCAAGTCCCAAAAAGGTCTCTTCCATTGGGCCCGAGGTTCAGGACCAAGGAATCCCACAAAAGGAAGCTGAAGCTGAAGGTAATCTCCACACAGGAAAGTTCGTTGAATCGGAAATAGATGTAGGCCCAAGTGACGAGCCTCTGTAGAAGGAAATCGATAGTTCCATGATCGATGAGAAAGTAAGCGACGAGTCCATACAAGACACCTCTATCCTGCCCAATACTCAGATCCCTGGTGAGCAACAAGTAGAAGTTGGATCTACAAGGTAGAACGAAGAAGTTTGAGAGCCCGCTCTCGAAAAAATTTACACTGCGGGAAGCTTGGGAAACAATCTCACATGGGGTGATCAGCAGATACCAGACCCAGTAGACGAGGTCGTAGACGTCTATGCGATCTCCTATGATCAAAGAGAAAGGCTATCGTTCAGAGGACTGCAAAGAAGAGAAGATTCACCTGGATCAGTCCATCATAGTCGTCAATGAGGAAAATTTAATCGATACAGTAGATGCCAATACGTCAGAGCTGATTGGTGTGGGAAAATCCCTCTCAAAGGCCGCCTAGGGAAGATACAGGAGAGATGAAAAGGATCTTGCTGCCACCCAAAAGGATCTCGAACACTTGTGCCATCTTGCCGATTATTATAAGGGTGCTACACAGAAAACTGTGTATTTAAAAGATGGGTTAGGTAAAGTTTACTATGAGTTCAAGAAGGAAAGACAACTGTTAATCTCGAATATAGCCGAATTCCAGGAAGACACTCTCGTGGCACTCGCGACATGTAAGGAAATGGAGCGATGGTATGAGAAGGTGCAGCAGGCAGTGGAGAGGCTCGAGTTTATTGAGGCAATCCAGAAAGGCTGAGAAAAGGAAGACCACAACATTCAGCTAGTAAGTAAAAGCAATCTCAATCGTAGGAAGCAATCGACTGAATACTGGGCCAAAATGTCTCGAATCCCACACGAAGAAATCCAAGAACAATGGGCCAAATTACAAAAGCACTGGGATAAAATCAATAAAATAATGAAAGATATCGGACTCCCTGAGTATGGTACCCCAATATGTTTATCAACCTAAACGAAATAATCAATTTGTGCACTGAACAAGATGCGTCATGGGTCGAAGAATGTGCAAAGATCACCGATGCAAAGCCTGGGAAAATACAACAGTTCGCAGGACATCCAATCAAAGCCAGAGCCATAATTCAGAAGTTGAACTTCAGCCTCGCAAGATATAGGGCACATGCAATAGACATCAGGGGAAGCTATGCGGCTCCAATGGAACAACATAGGTTTCCATGGGCCAACACATGTGGATAACTCTTTATTAAATGGTCTGATTATGAAAGAGTCCACCCTTTTTAAGAAACAACTCGGATGGACTATTGAAAGACTGTTAGATAATGACGCCACATGGCGATTCTTGATTAGCTCAAATTGTATTTTACTGTTAATTACTGCTAAGACTTTATATTATAAATAGGAACATTGACCGAGGGTCAAAAGGTCGATGGTTGTTGTAAGAACTCTTTTATTTTGGTTGTTGATAATTATTTTGAGATTGCTACGAATTAAGAAGTCCTTCTGGACCGGAGACCAACTATTTTCATTAGATGTATGTGATTGGAGTTGGAGAAGAATTACTTCCTTTCTTGTTCCATGAATGTTGCAGTAAATGAGTAAGAGCAATTAATTCTATTGTCAAGTTATTTGGTACAATGTTTTGATGTTCCTTGCTTTAAATGATGAAAGTAAATCATTGTGCTTCTATGTGATGAATGTCTTGGTAGATGAATTATTTTTCTTACTGTGACATTGATTATAGTTGTGTTTCTTTCTCAATGCTAAGTAGTTTACCTCAGCTATGTGATGAACGTCTCAGTAGATGAATTATTTCGCTTACCCTGATCTTGATCATATATGCGTCCTCTTTCTGCTAAGTAGTTTTCTCAGACAACAATTGGATGCTCCTTCGGTTAAAGTATTATTATTAATCCCTTTGGCATAAGATCGATGTCTGCATGTTCGGGTAGCGGGTTATCCCAAGCTCGACCCCTTCCCAATAGTTAAAACTCTTTTCCTATCTTCGTCAAGTTGGTTTATACTGGCTTGCATCTCTTGTACCTATCCCACTTGAGAGAAAATACATAAAAAACTATTTTAACCAAAGGAAGAGCATTCACCAGAAAACACAAAAGCTCATCGATAATTTGGCCAGATTGTAAGATCTGGAGAACCACTCCACTCCAAATTCCACAGAGTCTAATTGGGCCTCAGTGGCGGGTTTGATTCTTGCTGTTGAATCAGGGGATTTACACCCCATCAACAAAATTGGCGCTAGAAGGAGGGCCTGAGAATGAATGGCTAAATATGTAAGTTATATGATATTTCAAACAACTTATAGATTCGTAAGGGCCCACATGCATGGCTAGTCATCCAATAGACAACCCACCTTTACCGAGTACTCCCGAAGTGGATAACTCACCCCACTCCGAGGAAGGATATCTTCACCCTGAAATACCTTACGCCCTCCCTCATGAGGACATTTAATCAAAACTAGAGCCTACGCCCGAAAAATCGATGCATTGCCCTTCACCCCCATCCTCGCTCGAAGAAAACAACAAAGCAGACTAGTAGTCAGCACTCCCGACGAAGTTCTCATACACTCCATCGAAGACTTAATAGACTTCCCGATCACCGAAATCCAAGAACCTCTTGACTTCATACCCGAGATGCTAACCGACGGTATCTCTGAACTTAACAATCTTTTAGAAGAGGAAGAGCCTAACTCTGACTTTGAAGATATGGAAGAGAACAATGGTTGAGAGGAGGAGAGGGAAGTTCCACTTCAAGACAACCAACCTTGGTTGGCCAGGGACACCATGGCCATCCCTGGACGAGTACACAATCTCCCTCAACACCCAAAAAAGTTGCTCCCCAAGTATGATCCTGAAACCTCAGGATTGCCCGAAGATCATATCAAGTAGTTCATAGTCACGATCAGGCTTATGAACATTCAACATGAAGACGTGGTATGCAGACTTTTACCCTACACGTTTGAGAACTTGACTTCCACTTGGTATTTTAACTTGCCAGTAGGATCCATAACTAGCTAGACTAAGTTCCAAAAGGATTTCCTAGACAAATTTGCCGAAGAAACTACCATGAGAGCCCTTATGGCCAAACTATTCACAACCACCATGACCCCAAAGGAAAGGGTCAAAGATTTCAATCAAAGGTTCACGACTATCCTAAACAAATTTCAGCCTGCGATGAAATCGGCTCAAGAGTTGCAAATCGAGGTCTTTGCCAACACGCTTCCAAACTCTATTTCCATGTTCGTTAAGAAAGCCGCTAAGAAAACACTCGCAAAGAATTTTGAAGAGTCCAACACGATAGAGTTCCAGATGAAAGGGTGTAAAGAAGGCCAGGCATCTCTAGCGAGAAAAGAAAGCCAACCCCCTCTCAGGAGAGGACTCCTCTTGACTAGACTGTCGGGGAAGCCGGTTGAACCAACTCTCGATAAGGGTAATGGAGATATAGAAGAGCTGCAACGCATGGTCAGGAAACTATCAAATGAGATTATAGATATGAAAATAAATGCGGGTGAGGGAAACCAAGGCCAGAGACCCTATAAGCCTTTCTTTAAAAGAAACTAGCCTTTCAAAGCAATTGAACCTCCCCCAGCCAACCTAAACATTGACTTGGGGAATGCCACATTTGATTCTTTCTATACATACCACCAAGAGAACCACTTAGAAAGGGAATGTACTCAATGGGTCCATGCCATGAATTTAATGGCCAATCATTTTCTGGGCGAAGTCTCTCTGCTGATACCACCATATCAGCATGGCCCACCACAAGACACGGCCATGCTGATATGTAATCCCGATGTGATCACGTCTTCGGATGATCTGTTTAAACCTCAGGCACCACTCACAGAGATATCGGTGGTACAAATAGGTAGTAAGGGTCAACCCGACCCAAAAGATACCGATGCCACCCGTGCCTCACAAAGTAAATTAACTCCCGATCGCCCGAGAATGCCTTTCGCTCCTGGTAAAAAGCCTATAAGTATCCATACTCATGATTATCCTAAATTAGATTACAATGTAGTAGAAGATTTGAAGAAGCTGAAAGCCGATGTATCGGTTATGGACATATGTAGAATCCGTCAGCAGAAAGACCTTCTGTTGCAAGATCTAAGTTCGGTAGAAAACCCCACCACCGATAATGGCCAGGAAAAGAATTTGCCCCCTACGGATTTGGCAAGAAAGCCAACGATAAACACCTACTCAAAAGGTAGGAAGGAGAGGCCTTTTGTACCACCTTTCCTTTTAACGTTCAAAGTCTTCAACAAGAATCTCCACAACTGTCTGGTAGACTCCGGGGTATCTTCCAATGTCATGCGCTTGGCCATTTGTAAAAAATTAGGTGTTGTCCCTCTAAAAAGTGATAAGCATGTCATACAACTAGACAGGACCCAGGTCAAAGTCACGGGGGAACTCAAAGATGTGATGATCAGGGTAGCTACTCATGCTAATTTCGTGCAGGTGATTGACATCATTGTGGTGGATATCCCTGAGGATATGGGCTATTATTAAGCCGAGATTGGTCCAAAAAACTAAATGGATACTTCAACACAGAATGGGCACACCTTTGGCCACCGCTGAAGGGATACAAAGACATGATCAGAATCGATACGGAAAGATACCTGAAACATACAGTCACTGACCTGGAAACCCTGAATGAACCAGCCTCTACTGATTTTCCCATACTAGGGAATTATTCTTGTGATTCTCACTTTGGCAATTTTTCTCCTCTCCTGTCCAATGTTTCGCTTACCCAAAGCTCCGAGATGATCTTTCAAGAAGAATTCCTGATGCCAACAGAAGATTCTCTCTTTTGTCAAGACCTAGTGTTAGGTCTTCTGGAAGAAAAGATCGAAAAGCAGAACACTGATTGGAATGGAAATCATTGCTCACAAATTTGGACCCTTTATTTTGATGGATCCAAGTCACAAGAGGGTTCGGGAGTAGGGTGCATCCTCATCGATCAAAAGGGAAAACGCCATTTCTTTTCTTGTAGACTATAATTCGAGTGCACCAACAACACTGCCGAATATGAATCCTTGGTACAAGGGTTAAAGAAAACCATAGATCTTAATGTTAAGGAATTAAAAATGTTTGGAGACTCGGAAATCATTATTAGATAAGTGAGAAACACTATACACTACATCTCCCCTCATCTTAAGAAATACCAGCAGGAGGTGCAGAGGCTGATAGAATGCTTTGAAGCTGTCAATATAACTGCAATCCCTAGAGCAAAGAACATCCTTGTTTACTCCTTAGCCACCGCTGCTTCAAGACTCTCACCTTTAGAAGATTACAAAGCCTCTCGATTCACTGTAGAACTGCTCTACAAGCCATCAGTACCTAATAATATTTCTAATTGGAAAGTATTTGAGAGGGATGAACAGATCATAAGCTTCTTGACTAATCAAGACAACTTCAAAGACCTCACTATTGACGATGAAGAGTTCCAAGAGAAACTAATGGAAACCAGTTCTTGGGAGGGTCAACATGCGTATAAACCAAAGGCTCACACAATTCCAAAAAGGATATCAAATCTAGAGAATTTGTTTGATCTAAAGGAACGATTCAAAGGACCTAAAAACGCAAAGACTGGTAGCTCCTGCCCCCTCCACAAAATTGTAAATCTTGGAACCCCAGACAACCCAAAGCATGTAAATCTCAGCAAAACGATATCTAAAGAGGAGAAGAAAGCCTACCTCAAATTATTCAAACAATACCAGGATGTGTTCGCTTGGTCCTATAAAGATTTGAAAACGCATGATACCTGCATCATTCAACACACCATCCCGTTGAAACCCGAAGTCAAACCTTTTCAACAGAAGCTTTGAAATTACCACCCATTCTTGGAACCCCTAATGTATCAAGAGTTAAGGAATCTTTTAGATGCGAAGATAATTTTCCAATTTAGACATTCCACCTGGGTAGAGAACCTTGTTCCAGTAAGAAAAAAGTCAGGGGAAATCCGATTATGCGTAGACTTTCGGAATCTCAACAGAGCTTCAGAAAAGGACAATTATCCTGTCCCGCTGATGGAGCAATTCCTATAGACTGTGTTGGGCTCAAAAATTTTCTCCCTCCTAGACG
This sequence comes from Picea engelmannii, assembly GCA_009831015.1. Lineage (NCBI taxonomy): Eukaryota > Viridiplantae > Streptophyta > Pinopsida > Pinales > Pinaceae > Picea > Picea engelmannii. The sequence goes on from ML782830.1 coordinate 53,948, forward strand.
GTTTCTCAGGATACAACAAAGTGTTGGTTTTAGAGGAAGACCGATTAAAAACTACCTTCCGGACCAAATGGGGAAGCTTCGCTTATAAACGCATGCCTTTCGGCTTGATTAACGCAGGAGCGACCTTTCAAAGGGAAACAGATGTGGCGTTTCGGGGACTTATAGGTAAGTGCGTGGTAGTGTATTTAGATGACGTAACGGTGTATTCAAAGAATAGAGAGCAACACATCCAACACTTAACTTAGATTTTTGAAAGATGCCGAAAATATGGTATATCACTTAGTCCTAAGAAAACTATCTTCGGTGTTGAAGAATGTAAGTTGTTAGGTCATATTATATCTCAAGCGGGAATTCACATAGACCCCGAAAGAATTAAATCCATAGCTCAACTCCCGCTACCCCATAACAAGAAGGCTATGCAGTCTTTTTTTGGGCAAACTAATTTTGTAAGGAAATTCACCCCCGACTTCGCCGAAATCATCAAACCCTTACAAAAAATGAATCACAAAGATTCTGAGTTTAAGTGGGATGATGAACGAAAAGACTCTTTCAACAATATCAAAGCTGCCATATCCCGGGCCGCGGTATTGTGAAGTCCCAATTTCAATAGAGACTTTAACCTTTATACTTTCGCCTCTGACCAATCGCTAGCTGCAGTGTTGACTCAGAAGGATGACGACAACAATGAAGCCCCAATATCATTCATGAGCACCAACCTTCAAGGAGCTAATCTCAATTACCCCGCCATAGAAAAGAAAACCTATGCGGTCTATAAAGCAGTAAAGCATTTTAGGTCATACATCCTCAAAAATCACACTAAGGTGATTGTGGCACACCTCGCAGTCTGATCCCTTTTTACCCAACAAAAAATGGGAAAAATAAGGGGGAACTGGATGGCGATAGTCCAGGAATTTGATCTAGATACAAAACCCACCAAGTTAGTAAAAGGACAAGGTTTGTGCAAACTCGCAGCTGAAGCTCAAAATCCAGGGTGGGATAATGAAATAGCACTGTGGTGTGGTGAAGCAACATACATTTTTCTAGGACCAGACTCTTGGTACAAGGATTTGGCTCATCTATTACATCACGAGACTTGTCCCGAAAACCTCAACCCTAGAGAAAGGAGAGCCCTCTGATTAAAATCCACACAATATCGCCTCATCAATTTGGTAATCTTCCGGATCAACTATGACGGGGTATTACTGAGATGTCTCAAACGCAAAGACGCCGATAAAGTGTTGAAAGAACTCCATGATGGTCCTGTTGGGGGACATTTTGTAGGGAACACCACCGCTCATAAGGTTCTGAGAGCCGACTATTATAAGCCCACTTTGTTCAAAGACGGTCATGCTTACGCCAAGAATTGTAAGACTTTTCAAATAAGTGTTGGCAAGGAGAGAAGGGCAACGATCCCACTTCAGCTTGTAACCATCTCTAGACCATTTGAGTAGTGGGGGTTGGATATCATAGGAGAAATTATGCCCAATTCTTCGAAATTGCACAAGTATATTCTTACTGCCACCGACTATTTCACAAAGTGGGCAGAGGCCATCCCTCTGACCCATGTAAATGAGAAAATAGTCATCCAATTTATAGAACAACAACTAATTACAAGGTTTGGCATTCCTTCCGTTCTGGTCTTTGATAATGTAGCCTACTTCTCCTCTACCCTATTGACAGAGTTTGCTCTGGACAAAGGAATCATAATCAAGTACGCTGCAAATTATTACCCTCATAGAAAAGGTGTGGCAGAGTCAACCAATAAGAATCTAGTGAGGATACTAAAGAGGACGGTTGTGGATAACCATAGAAATTGGCATAACCAACTCCATAATTCCCTATTGGATGATAGGGTCAAACCCATAGAGGCTATAGGGAATTCCCTGTACTTCCTGGTCTATGGACAAGAATCCATTTTCTCGAATGGGCTGTATCTTCCATCTCTCCAATTGGCCCAAGATTCTAACGATGATAAATCCTCAACCATGCAACAGAGAATCAACACTCTGCTCATGCTGGAGGAAGAGAGGGAAAGGGCTAAGTCTAAATTTTTATCCCATCAACAGATAGTGAAAAGATGGTTCGATAAGCATAAGGCTAAAGAAAATAATTTTGAAGTAGGAGACTTAGTTCTAAAGTGGGATAAGGTAAGTGAACCCAAAGGGAAGCATTCCAAATTCCAGAGCCTATGGCTTGGGCCTTTTTAGGTGGTTGAGAAGATCGGGGTAGGTACTTATCGTTTGCAAAATCTGAGAGGGGAACCTGACGCCCTCCTGGTAAATGACCAAGCCTTAAAGCAGTACTTCCAATAATAACAAAAAAAATAAAAAATAAAATAATAATTATAATAAAAAATAAATAATAATAATAATACATATATATTTCTAGTTGGCACGAATGAAAGAAGGACCGGATATATCTGTTTAATGGGATAGAGATTCTCCGTTCACCCAATGAATCGCCATTTGTTGAGTGCTCAACACACCCTAAAAGTTATGTGACCACTTCCTTTTGGGTACCACCTTGTCTTCTACCTTCGGTCGTTTTCACCATGTTTTTGAGCATGATAACCTTCTTATCTGATATGTTTCATATCCGAGTCTCTCTTGAGCATATTAAGAACCATCTAGAGAAACACCATGACTGATTAAGGAACCAACGATCCAGTTTTCTCCCGGCTTACTTGAGAAGTTTGGCATTGGTGAAAGATTAAGGCAGCAAAAATTGTATGGGAAGTCAAAGTAGCCGAGTGTTGACATTCTTCGGCGTCGACCGATAAGAGCATCTCTTTTACGAATATAGTCTCAAAAAGGATTTTGCTGAACACCGGTCCTTTCAGCTTCGGCAGAAAAGTGTAATCATAAGCATCACACAAAAGAGGAGTTCCATCGCTGACCACCAATGCCCGAAATATCACCAGTATCGGGAGTTTTATCAAGAAAATAGAAACATTGATAAACAATCTAATATAGTAGTTGACCCCCGATCCTTATGAAGGCAAGATGTGACGTGACGTTTAACCCCTAGTTGTGTCAAGTACTCCGCATTCAAATCTTTTGTTAATTCGTAGATCGCGCATTAGTTACTAGCTCGTGCACGAATCAAAAGGGAACAATTAAACTCACTGATACAATGCATCTCCATCCACGCCTCCGCCGTCAACTAGTTAAGTCTCAGTGGCACGAATCCGATAGCGTTATATTTTGAAATCTGCATTTATCACTCGTATTAATTGATTGATATGACTGGTAGTATCTCCTAGTTATATTCTTTCGATTCCTTTTTGTGTGATCCCACTCTACGTAGTAAGGAATTCAAAACAAACAGGAGAGTAGAGCCACTAGTCTAGAGGAAGCAACCGAAGTCCAGTGGTTTTGATTGCAGGGACAGTGCCTCCAAATATGCCATCCACCAAGAAATAACCACGGGCACCAAAGCTACAAGAATCGGAAATAGGAGAAGGCTCCTCCCCAGCGATTGCAGTACAAATAGAGTTCGCTCCTAAGACAATGTCCGTCATCAAGGTGATCACCAAGGTGATCACCAAGGTGATCACCAAGGAGCCCTTTGTCCAGCCCCCATCTTTCGGGGATACAAAGGCAAGCATTGGGGCAAGGACGAATTTTCCTCGTTGGGAAGAAGTCTTCAAGTAGATCAAGAGAGAAGATCCCCTCGAATATACTGTTGATACTGAGAGGGGGGTGAATCAGTATCAAGTATAATTTAAAACCTTTTTCAACTTATACTTAAACCATTCAATTATATCCAATGAGAAATGAACAATAGTATAAGAGTTACACCAATACACCACAATACACC
>ML782830.1:62290-95216 GCA_009831015.1 Picea engelmannii
GAGCATGATGTATACTATCCATCCATGGGTGTTGTATCTTCATTTTCATTTTCCTTCATGTCCAAATAACTTCATCAATCTTCTGGTCCAAAACCCATGACTAGGGTTGACATCAATGACAACAACCAATCTTCCAACATATACGCCGTACAATGACCCTGATACAAGGAATATTGATGATGAGGTCCTCCCAAACATTTGCAAGTCTTATCTGCACATGGTGGCAAGCCGGTCTCCAGTTTTCCCTTGTGTCGAGCTCTTAAAGTGGTTCATTGATCACACTGATGCACATAAATGTTTGATTAATGATGACAATGGTGAATGCGTTGGGGTTTTCATGCCTTCAAAAGTTTAGAAATACTACAAACTCAATGAGTCCAGAGAAAAGTTGAGCAATAATTTCGTGGTGAGTTTCTATGCCTCTCACGACACCAGCAAAATATTGGCATCTTGGTGGAGGGAAGACAAGAAATTCATGAACCGAACTTCTGGCTGGTACCCGATGGTCAATCTCAGGGAACCATACGCCTATCTCATGGCCCTTCTTTGCAGATTACATGGGGAGAAAGACTTCTCCCAGTTTTCAGAAGCTTGGATGCCTCTGGCTTTTACAATCGTCGTTTTGGGTGCCGGTTTCAATTGGAGTGCTATCATCTCCAAACAGTTGAGCACATGCATAAAACAAGCTCAGGCACCAAAGGAGGGAGATACCCCTTCCTTCTACATGGATTCGTATCTACTGGACGTCATCTGCGTCAGGAACGCTTTTTCTGGGATGCACTTGAATTGGCACCCTTCGGAGATCGCAGTCCATGTATACTACAACATCTTGTGGGAAAACATGTACAAGAAATCCTATGTTGTTATTTGTGATCATTTTATTCCGCCCATTTACTTCTTGCTCTTTAAGAGAGAATGCTCTAGATTATCAGACAAAGTAAAGAAGGTCATAGTCAAAATTGGTCATTGGTATTTAGACGAACGAGAAACCTACATCAGGATTTTTGGCTCCGCATTTATTACCCCTTTATGTTCCCGACTGGCTAGTGTTGGGAGAAATATGCTATCAAACCATCATACAAGGATATAATGCAACTTTAGTGAAAGACAAGAAGCGGGCTTTCATACTGAGATTCCATATCGACTTCTGCATGGTCAAAGACATTGTGCATGCTAAACAACTTGGGCTAGGTCAATTGGAATTTCGGTTCCAAAATGGCCGATTTCGCAAACACGATCCCAAGGGATTGGTCCTACGACATGCGCCACATGTATCATCCTATTGGCCTTATGCCCACAATCGGTTTGAGGATGAAATTTTCACCGAGAACTCTCAAGACTGGGATATGGTGGCAGCCAGGAAGGCCGATCCTAGAGGAACCAGGTTTAGAGATTTGAGCTATGAAGAGCATGCCACACTATTGGAGCAAGCAATTCAAGGAATTGGCTGACACCCTGAAGCAACAGTAGCATATGAATTGGAGGAAGAAACAAATAACCCCCAAAAAAATATTGAGGTCGCAGAGGCTCGTCAGGGATCCCCAGTACAAATCAAAGTTTTCCCTGAAGATCAAACAACTCAAGAAAGTGGCACACTTTTATACCAGTAGTCTCAGCTACTAATGAAACGGATGCAGGATAACCCACATCCTACCATAAGTCCCAGAATTTTAGTTACCGTCCAAAGAGTTCGGACAGAACCCAACAATCCTAGTCTCACAGCCGCCAATGGCACTGATGGGTCGAGTAATCCCGAGTCTACGATATCACCAATTGATCTCTCGGGAGAAGGAAAAACTCAACCAGAGACGGGCCAGGCGTCGATAGAAACACAAGCTCCCAACCCCTTGAGCACGCTAATACATATATACAATGACGACGAGAGCATGAAGACTTCTCGTGGCACCTCGATGCGTATTCAAGAAGAAGAAGGTCCTGAAAATAACTTTTCCCCAAGTCCCGAAAATGTCTCTTCCACTGGGCCCAGGGTTTAGGACCAGGGAATCCCACAAAAGGAAGTTGAAGCTGAAAGTAATCTCCACACAGGAAAGTTCGATGAACCAGAAATAGATGTAGGCCCAAGTGACAAGCCTCTGGAGAAGGAAATCGACAGTTCCACGATCGATGATCAAGTAAGTGACGAGTCCATACAAGACACCTCTATCTTGCCAAATACTTAGATCCCCAGTGAGAAACAAGTAGAAGTTGGATCTACAAGGCAGGACAAAGAAGTTTGAGAGCCCACTCTCGAAAAAATTTACACTGCAGGAATCTTGGGAAACAATCTCACATGGGGTGATCAACAGATACTAGACTTGGTAGACAAGGTCGCAGACATCTATGCGATCTCCTATGATCAAAAGAGAAAAGCTATCATTCATAGGACTGCAAAGAAGAGAAGAATCACCCTGGATCAATCCATCATAGTCGTCACTGAGGAGAAGTTAATTGATATAGCAGACGCCCGTACGTCTGAGCTGATTGGTGTGGGAAAAGCCCTCTCAGAGGTCGCCCATGACAGAGCCAGGAGAGATGAAAAGGATCTTGCCACTGCCCAAAAGGAGCTCGAACACTTGCGCCATCTTGCCGATTATTATAAGGGTGCTACACAGATAGCTGTGTATTTAAAAGATGAGTTCAGTAAAGTTTACGATGAGTTCAAGAAGGAAAGACAACTGCTAATCTCGAATATAACCGAATTCCAGGAAGACACTCTCATGGCACTCACGACATGTAAGGAAATGGAGCGATGGTATGAGAAGGCACAACAGGCAGTGGAGAGGCTCGAGTTTATTGAGGCAATCCAGAAAGGTCGAGAAAAGGAAGACCATGACATTCGGTTAGTAAGTAAAAGAAGTCTCAATTACATGAAGCGATCGATCGAATTATGGGCCAAAATGTCTCAAATCCCACACGAAGAAATCCAAGAACAATGGGCCAAATGTCAAAAGCATTGGGATAAAATCAATAAAATAATGAAATACATTAGACTCCCTGAGTATGGTACCCCCAATATGTTTATCAAACTAAACAAAATAATCAGGCTATGCACTGAACAGGATGCGTCATGGGCCGAAGAATGTGCAAAGATCACCGATGCAAAGATTGGGAAAATACAACAGTTCGCATGACATCCAATCAAAGCTAGAGCCATACTTCAGATGTTGAACTTCAACCTCGCAAGATATCGGGCACACACAAGAGACATTTGGGGAATTTGTGCGGCTCCAATGGAACAACATAGGTTTCCATGGGCCAACACCTGTGAAGAACTCTTTATCAGATGGTCTGATTATGAAAGAGTGCACCCTTTTCAAGAAACAACTCGGATGGGCTATTGAAAGACTGTTAGATAATGATGCCACGTGGTGATTCTCGATTAGCTCAAATTGTATTTTATCGTTAATTACTGTTAAGACTTTATATTATAAATAGGAACATCGACCGAGGGTCAAAAGGTCGATGGTTGTTGTAAGAACTCTTTTATTTTGGTTGTTGATAATTATTTTGAGACTACTACGAATTAAGAAGTCCTTCTGGACCATAGACGAGATATTTTCACCAGATGTATGTGATTGGAGTTGGAGAAGAATTACTTCCTTTCCTGTTCCATGAATGTTGCAGTAAATGAGTAAGAGAAATTAATTCTATTGTCAAGTTATCTGGTACAATGTTTTGATGTTCCTTGCTTTAAATGATGAAAGTAAATCATTGTGCTTCTATTTGATGAATGTCTTGGTAGATGAATTATTTTGCTTACCGTGACATTGATTATAGTTGTGTTTCTTTCTCTATGCTAAGTAGTTTACCTCAGTTATGTGATGAATGTCTCGGTAGATGAATTATTTCGCTTACCCTGATATTGATCATATATGCATCCTCTTTCTGATAAGTAGCTTTCTTATACAATAATTGGATGCTCCTTTGAATAAAGTATTATTACTAAGCCCTTTGGCATAGGATCGCTGTCTACATGTTCGAGTAGCGGGTTATCCCAAGCTCGACCCCTTCCCAATAGTTAAAACTCTTGTCCTATCTTCGTCAAGTTGGTTTATTCTAGCTTGCATCTCTTGTACCTGTCCCACCTAAGAGAAAATACATAAAAAACTGTTTTAACCAAAGGAAGAGCATTCACCAGAAAACACAAAAGCTCATCGATAATTTTGCCAGATTGTAAGATCTGGAGAACCATTCCACTCCAAATGCTGCAGATTCTAATTGGGCCTTGGTGGCGGGTTTGGTTCCTACTGTTGAATCAGGGGATTTAAGCCCCATCAACATGTGGCGATAAAGGGAATCACCGAGAATGATGTATTGGTGAGCTTGATAACATATGTAACGATGATCCGTATTAGAGAGGTCGGTCCGGAAAGTTTGAGTCTGGAGATAGATAATGATATCTCCATACCATATGTCATTAGAATTGATCAGAAAAAGGGATTCATCGGGTAAGGAATCCTCTGCCACATTTTATGTTTCAGTGGAGGGAAGGTCACATATCAGTTTGGCGAAAACCAAGGATTTCTTAGACTTATCTCTTTCAAACTCCAAGTCAAACTCCTGGAGAATCACTATCCATTTGGAGTACTTGCCCCCTAGCAATTGTCGCATAAGGATATGTTGCATAGGGTTGAAATCAGAAATAACAGTGGTTCTACTTAGTAAGATATAATGACGAAAATGTTGGAGAACTTGGACAGTCGCCAAGGCCAGTTTCTCCACGTGTAGGTATTTGGTCTCAGTAGTCGTGAGACTCTGACTCAAATAGTATATGACATGCTTGTCATGTGAATCATCCTATTGGACTAAAACCATAGAAATGGTAGAGTCCAAAGTAGCTAAGTAGAGGAAGTAATCCCAGCTATAGTCAGGGGGAAACAATAATGGTGTATGGGTTAAAGAAAGTTTCAAAGCTTCAAAGGCCATGTTAGCAGTATCGTCCCATACAAACTCGTAACCTTTCTTGAGTAGCTGAGTGAATCCTTTCGTCAATTCAATGTAATTGGGAATGAAACGACGTAAAATGTTTGCCTTCCCTTGCAAACTTTGGAGCTGGCGGAGTGTGGAAGGAGAAGATAGATTAAGGATAGCCTCAACCTTCAAAGGATCTACTTGAATCCCGTGTATCGACACAATAAAACCAAGAAGTCGGTCGGAATCCACACAAAAAACACATTTGTGTGGGTTTAAGTGGATATGATAATAACGACAGCGTACGAAAATGGCCCGTAAATGTGTTGGGTGATCTTGACGACGCATGGAATGCATCGGTAGATCATCAAGATAGGGTTGCAAAATGTTCTTAATATCATGGAAAGCATAAGACATAGTGCGTTGAAAAGTCATGCCAACATTCTTGAGACCAAAGGGTAATTTTCAGTAGGCAAAGGTTCCCCAAGGGAAAATAAAAGCGGTCTTGTGTTGGTCCGTGGGTAAAATATTAATTTTATTATAGTCGTAAAAACCATCCATCAAAGAGAATATTTTGTTGTCGACAAAGTCATCAACGATCTGGTCAACAAAAGAGGTTAGGTAATTTTCCTTAGGAAAAGCCTTGTTTATGTCCCTATAATCTACAAAAACATGGATGATACCTTGTTTCTTATTCATCAGAACGAGATTGGATACCCAATCAGTCAAAGCCACAGGATAAACACAACCAACTTTAAGAAGTTTTTCAACTTCAAGCTTGATAGCAACAACTTTGTGTGGGTGTACTGGGTGAAGTATTTTCCAAACGGGTTTAGCGTCCGGGTATGTGTTAATTTTGTGCACAACGATATCAGTATCAATACCTGACATCTCTTCGTAACTCCAGGCGAAAACATCGCAAAATTCTTGGAAAAGGGATTTATATGTGTTGGGCCTTGGGTATGGATTAAGAAAGAAAGCTAATAAAAAGGAAGAGAAAAGATGAAGTGTCAACTGCACGGAAGACACATTGACTGAGATTGGGTCGAAGTGGTCAAAGAAGTAGAAAAGAAGGAGTGAAGTAAGGAAAAACAAGTCGTTGGATGAGAAGATCGAGGAGAACATATCAATAAGAAATATGGATTGAGGACAACTCAGGACAACTCAACAAGCAGAAACAACCACCAATGGATGCTTTGGAGCACCTCGTGAGAAATATGGAAAGACAGGCTGGTGAAGCACGAAAAACGTGGGTCAAAGAGGACCTAGGGTTTTAGACACCTAGGGTTTTGGATCTAGGGTTCTGACACCTAGACTTTTTCATGTAATGTATAAATAAAGGTCTAGACAACCTAGGATGTGTTTGTGTAGAGTTGGATGTTCATTTTGGGTTCGTCGGGGTGGGTTGTTGTTGTTGTGTTTGTTATTGTTGATAGAGTGATTATTTCTAGGAGAGAGAGAAGTGTTGAGTGTGAGAGCCTTCTGGTATTGTAAGATCTTTAGTTGGGTGCGAAGATCAACCCTGCAACTGGGTGTGCAGGGAGGGGAGAGAAAGAGAGAGAAGAAGAGAGAGATCTGCAAGATAAGAGTGCAGATAGAACTGTATGTTTTATATAATATCAAGAAACATAGTTCTGTGGACGTAGCCCTAAGGAGAGGGTGAACCACACATATCTTGGTGTCTGTGGGATTGATGTGTGTTATTTTGCCTTCTAATTATTCTATTATTGCATCATTGTGTTAGATTTGAGATATAACTATGTGAAGTAGGTTTAAGTTGGTAAATGATATCTAGGTGTTGTGTTACTATTGTTTTGGATCCACTTTGCATTTCCTCTGGTTGTAGACACTTATGTCCTACAACCCCCTATCGCTACTTCGGGTGAGACTGCATCTGCTTCGCAGGTGTTGTCGAAAGGGCCAGTATTTAGGGCTTGTTGGTGCGTTGTTAGAGCTGAACCCTAGGTCTACCCCTGTTCCAACAAATGGTTCCATTGTCGGGACCGTGATCTTCTTGAGGGAATGTCAAGGTGGTTCCCATCGAAGACAGAGATTGAGAAGTGGATAGAAGAACAAGAAAAGGAATTCGTGGAAGTCCAGAACAAGAACCCTAATCTTAACATAGAAGACTGGTTGGGAAAGTATATATTTACCGATATACATGAGATTTTCTTTGGAGGAATTCATAAGGAGCTATACGAGTGGTTAGCCAGATTAGCAGATACCCAGTTTGAGATCATATCTAGACCACCTGTGGTTTGGATGTCGATGCTGATCAAGAAGGTCAAGAGAGTTGATAATGCCATGTCAAGAGTAGTATATCACTGGTTTGATAGCACCATTGGAGGGTACATCACCGAGTTTTCTATTGACAGAGTAGAGTCATATAGCCAAGCAAAGAGATATTTCTTTAAGGGGTCGAGAGGAAAATTTTTACACTTTTTGAAGTTAAAGATCAAGATGTTCTTGCATGAAAAGAACGTATTGAAGATACAGTAGTTGGTCAGATTGAAAAGCTAATGTTGAATAATTCAGAAAATGACAACGACAACGACACAGAGATTGGACATGCGTGCAGTGGGAGAACCTTCAGAGAAGTTCCTCTTGAGAACTTGTTTGAGTATAATCACGAACCACTAGCACAGGATGAAGGGTTCTACAATGGAGAAGAAAAAGAGTTACTGAATGAGGAACATTCAGAGTCCGCTTGGGCAGAGGAAGGGTAGACTGAAGAACCTCACCAAGGAGAATAAAAAACTTCAAGAATTGCGCCGACTACCGAAGTAAGTACTATTACTTCTCCTGTTGTTTTAACAATGTTAAGTAACCTGAGTAGTCAGAGTTATCAGAGCACTCAGACACATACTCAATCAGGAAACCTAGGAAGATCTATGGTAGATGAGATGAGGTTACCCACTTTTAGGGGATAAGGATATGAAGATCCTAATCAACGCTGGTTTCTATGCGAAGCTGTATGGAGTATTAAGCAAGTCAACGATGAAGCTATTAAGAGAGATCAGTTTAGTACCACCTTGAGAGACCACACACTGATCTGGTACATGAAATTTGTCCAAGGAGTTGCACAACCGAAACCATTGAATGTCATTAAGACTGCGTTGATTACCAAATTCAAGAAACCCAAGTCAAATCACAGTGCATTACATATCTGAAAGAAATCAAGTAGAAAGTAGTTGAACCTGTTTGGGAGTTTGATCAGAGGTTTAAGACCTTGACAGGCCGTTTGAATTTTCAGATCCCAGACGAGCAGAACAAGGAATGGTTCATTGTTTCCCTCCTACCACACATCAGAGTCCCTTTGATGCAGCAAAAGGTTGCTTTGCAGGCCGAGGCATCGGAGATCGCCATGAAACTAGAGTCAACCCCTATGGGAGAATCTAGCTTAGGTATGAGTCAAATTTTGAGTCAACTAACTAGCTTATCTCTACAGGTCGAATATATGAATAAAGACAAGGGAAAAGATAAAAGAGAGGACATCTAGTGTATCAGATGCAAGTCATAAGGCCACGATAAGGAGCATCGTCCCCTATTTCATGAATGCTTGTCTTTTGGAGCTCTGATCCCTCTGAAGCAGGTTACTCTACCTTGGTGCAAGGTATGTAGAAATAAACATCGCCCTGGTGAATGCTATTACATGCAAAAATATGTTTAGACACCTACAAATCTTTACTACACATTTTGTAAATCTATGGGACATGATGAGAAGGATTATAAAGCTTACGATATCTTGCATGAAAGGTCAAGAGATACATATAGGATTCAAGGAGAGATGCAACAAGAGGGAAATACTACACATTTTAATTCCCCACGAAGAGGAAACTTCAACCCTCATGGTGGATTCAGAGGAAGAGGACGAGGAGGAGGCATGGGTCGAGGTCAAGGTTAGATCATTTGTTATAACTGCGCACAGCTATACCACTTGGCAAGGGAGTGTCAGAACCCTTGTACCACTTGTAGTTACTGCAACTCATTTGAACATGTCATAGAAGATTGTCTCACACTGTTAGCCAAACTTCAGAAGAGACGAGGAGGAAACCAACAAGTACAACTAATCTCAACAGAACCTCGCGGAGAGGATCCCAAAGTCATTGTTATCACTAGAGGAGACACTGCTATAGGCAAAGACAGAGTGACCCCAGGGAAGACTACATAGGAATCAAGGGTCAGAAGAGCTGCAGAGAAAACACAAGAGTTTGATCCAAGGAAAGAGAAACAAACATTTGAAAAGGCAAGAAAAGAATTTGGGAGAGATCATGCTTCTTCATCAAAAGCTCGACCAGAAGTAAGATAATGTGGAATGCCTCTGGCATTTGATCAGTCTGCTTCGCCCAGAGAAGGAAAAGAGGTAAGTAAGCTTATGGAATTCTTATGCACTTGCATTAATTTGATAAAGGATGAAAGCGCTATACAAGAGCTACAAAATTTGATCATACAATATGAGCTAGGGAAGGTAGATCCCTTACTAATTAAAGCAGTACATCAAGTATCTAAAAAGAGAAGGACAAATAATGAACTACATCTTAATGCTCAGATTGGAGACTATGATATAGATTATGTGGTCCTCGACTTAGGATTGAAAGTCAATGTCATGACGAAGCAGACCTAGGCACTGATGGGAAAACCTAAGTTGATTTATTCCCCTATTATACTTAGGATGGCTATTCAACAGGAAGTAAGCCCCTTTGGAAGGTTGGAGCATGTCCCTGTGGACATCGACGGGGTCAGAACGTTTGTAGACTTCAAACTAATTGAGATAGTTGACGATAGTTGTCCTTATCCCACGCTGTTAGGAATTGATTGGGCTTTCAATAATTCTACTGTCGTTGACTTAAATAAAAGAAGAATGACATTTGAAGGTGATGGACTTAGGGTCATTGCACCTTTGGATCCTGATGAAGGTCACAGATACACAGAGCCCATCAGAGAAGAAGACCACACATATGAGCTAGAGAATATATACAAATTGACAACAAGACAACATGATTACATTAATCCTACAATATATGGGAATTTAAGCTGGAGAAGTGACAACGCATGTTCATCAGATTTAGAAGAAGTACTAGAGAACTGGCAGAACAAAATGTATGAAGTTTCTGCATGGAGATGTGCTATATTGACTAGGGAAGTTCACTGGATTGGCACAACAATCAATAATTTGCCCACATTTGATGGTTTAAATCATTTAGAAACATTCTTATTGGAATTTGAAGAAATTGTACCAGTACAACAGATACTGTTGGCATTGGATGAGGCCTTGAAAGCAAAGCCAACAAGATGGTGGGGAACACACAAGAAGAACATCGCAGACTGGGTGCAATGCCACACTTTGATGACAATGTTATTATCAGATCAGATAGAAGGGTGCGAAGTTAGATACATAGGTCAAAGCAGTCTGAAGGACCATGTGCGAAGTTGTGAGGAAGCCTGGAGCAACATTCCTCAAGAGCAGTGGGTGCATAAATTCATTAACATGTTGGACACAACGCCTATAAATTGGTATCTTCAAGCGGAACTGCACCTCACCACTGCAGATTGGCAAGGTATGACTCAGAATTTTGTAGCTACATTTTTATTTGAAAGTCAACACCCTACAGTAGATCAAGCTTTACAAGTTGTGAGACAAAAAGTATTGAGGAGGCACCTAAAATCCCTGTTGAGCAAGATGAGGATGAATGGACTGCACCTCTTCAGAAATTGCAAGGATGTTAGAATATCAATGCTGATGAAGACGATGCTCCTAGGAATGTGAACATCACATAAACAGAAGGACAGAGAGACATAGAAGGACCAGGATTCAAACTACCTTTTATTGGACAACTAATTAAAATCAAGAATGTCAATATTGGGACAGAACAAGCACCTAAGTTGGCCAACGTTGGAGATTATTGGGATGATGCCACTATTGATAAGATCACATAACTACTACATGAATATCAAGACTTGTTTCCAACCAAGTTCACTGACATGAAGGGCATTAAAGGACCCATGAGAGAAATGAAGATCCCCTTGAAACCAAATGCAAGGCCAGTCAAGCAGAGAGCCTATAGACTGAATCCAAAATATAAGTAGAAAGTCAAGATTGAATTAGACAGAATGTTGGAAGCAGGAATCATAGAACCTGTTGAAGGGTCAGAATGGATTAGCCCTATGGTGGTTCAAGACAAGAAGAAAAGAGAGATCAAAATCTGTGTAGACCTGAGGAAACTGAATGATGCATGTTTACATGAGCCATTCCCTATCCCATTTACTGACGAAGTGTTAGATAATGTGGGAGGATAGGAAGTCTACTCCTTCACAGATGGAGTTTCAGGTTATCACCAGATCAAGATTGCCAAGGAAGATCACCATAAGACCGCCTTTGCAATAGAATGGGTATCCTATCAATACACTGTTATGGCATTTGGATTGAAGAATACACCAGCCATATTTTCTAGGGTGGTGGTTGAAGCATTCAAGGAGTTTCTACATAAATTTATGGAAGCATATTTTGATGATTGGACTATTTTTAGCTTATTGCAAAATCATATTGAATGTTTAAGACTAATGTTGGATAAGTGCAGGCAATGTTAGATTTCCATGAACCTAAAGAAATGCATCTTCGTTTCACCCTTTGGAGTGCTTCTAGGCCATATTGTGTGTAAGCAAGGGTTGCTAGTAGACCCATCCAAGATTTCCACTATTGTTGATCTACCCCCTCCTACTTCAGTTAAACAGTTGTGCACTACACTGGGACATACTGGATATTACAGGAAGTTCATTAAGGGCCATGCACATATTACAACACCCATGGAGAATATTTTGAAGAAATATTGTCAGTTTCACTGGATAAAAGAATGCCAACAAAGCTTCGACACACTGAAACAGAAAATGGTTATTGCGCCTATTCTGGTTTTCCCAGATTGGAGTAAGGAATTTCATGTGCATGTCAATGCATCATCTATTGCACTAGGAGTAGTGCTAGCAAAACCAGGAGGAAGAGATATTCACCATCTGTTAGCCTTTGCTAGCAGGAAGCTCTCAACAATTGAGATAAATTACACTACCACTAAGAAAGAAGGTTTAGCCATGGTGTATGCGCTGCAGAAGTTTTGTCACTACTTGTTGGGAGGACACTTTAAGATGTTCACTAATCACTCGGCATTGAACTACCTAGTCAACAAGCCAGTGTTGGGGGGAAGAATATGTAGATGGCTACTGCTATTCCAAGAATATGAGTTTGAAATTGTGGTCAAACTAGGGAGAATGAACAAGGGACTTGGCCATTTGTCTATATTACAACATGGACATGAACCTACTAGTTTGGAGGATACAATACCAAATTCATAGTTGCTGGCCATCAAGAAGGTTGATGATCAGTTCGCTGAGATAGTTCAGTTGCTGTCAATAGGAATGGCACCTCGCGAATATACAATCATTAGAAGAAACAATTGGTAGTTCGCACTGCAGATTTTTCACTTATAGCTGGACAACTATAAAATATGGGACTTGATGAGATCTTGAGGAGATGTGTTATGGAGGCAGAAAGACCACTGATTCTGGCAGAAGCACATGAAGGCATCGTAGGAGGACACTATGTGTAATATCCCTCAGCCGAACCCAATTGTAAATGTAAATGCAAATGTACTTAAGTTGGTGAGCTGTTTGATATAATTTTTGTATGCACCTTTCATGGCATAGTGCGTGCATGTATTGCGCAGTGAAAGGATGAAGTGTGCACATTCCTGGATACAACACACAACAACTTAAGTGTGCATGATGTTGAGGCCATGGAGCCTTTGTGTGTATGCTATGTTTTATAGGCTGGTGAGCCAGTTATTATAAGCTAGGATGCTTATGTTTTATTTATGCCGGAGACCCTATATGTTGAAGGCCAGTGCGCCTATTTTTGTATATGTCTCGTGATTAATATAAAATGCATCGTTGTGCGCAGACCGATCACGATAAAAGAGATGGGGGACCAAAATACACTAGTTAGGGAAAGGGTGGGGGCTAAAAGTTAAGGAAAGGGCTAAGCTAGGGAGCTTAAGACAAAAAGGAATATTATATTAATATTTCCTAAATCATAAAGTATGGATAATTATTTTATCATAAGTTCCAAAGTTGGGGACAAGTGGGCCAAAGTAGCTCCCAACATGACAAGTGTCAAGTTAGGGACATGCATACATATTGTGGGGACTTAGTTCATTTTTCCATCTCTTCGATCATTCAGTCATCCAGTCAATCATCCATGGGCATTCACACACCAATGAGCTATCCTTAATATCTTTATGACTGTATCTGAACCTGTATCCATATCATTCTTTGTTCATGTAGATGTTTAGCTTGGGAGATGGATTGAAGAAGCGGGTTTTCAGGCCCGTGGGATATTGAAGAGGTGGGTTGTCAGGCCCATGAGAAATTTCTCTTCGGGTGAGAGAATTGCAGGGAATTGATTTCCTGAAGGTGCTGAACTGCAGCTACAATGCTTTGAGACTTCCTATCCAGCCTATTGCTGAAGCCCAGAAAGGAAGTGGGGTAGCCAAAGGACTGTTGAGCAGAGAAGGGGCACACTTCTTGGGGTGAGACAGGCATGTGGGGAATGAAGGACTGCAGGCTTTTAGTTTGAGTTGGCACCTGAGACAGGGTCTTTCCTGTTGTCTATGAACCTTTAGCTTGGTTAGGAATCCCTTTACCCAGGTGGAGTTTAGTCCCAGCTTGGGGGTGACTCACTGTTGAGATTGATGAATAGTGTGGTCTAAGGCTGGGAGGTTCGTGGGAGGTCTGCACACAGTTGGTGACATTCTTACCAAGATAAGTACCAATTGTGTGATAAATTTACATGCTGGATTGCTATTTACGTGCTTATTTTATGGGTTATCATATGTGTGGTTATAACTGTGTTTATTTTTTTATGGGTATTTCCTGTATATGCTGCATGTATATGTTTACTGTTATTTCAGTGTGAATATGTGCATTTACAGATGTATTTGGCTATTTACGTTATATATATATGTTCTCGCAAGAGTTTTGTGTGTATATATTTTAATTACATGCAGTTCGAAAAAATTTATGTGGCATAGCTCAGTTGGATGCTGGGTATGTTACAGTATGTTCCGCAGAGAGAACAATAAGCGTTCTCTGGCATAGCATGGCCCGACATGGATGGTCGGGGACATTACAATATGGTATCAGAGCTTTGGTTTTCAACACTGAGCTTGGATGGGTCGAACAAGTTGAATTGACGTGGAATTTCACAGAGGATTTATTTCAAAGTGGCCAAATTTCGAGTTGCAGAGCATCCATGGTAAATTTAGAAACAATGACATAGAATTGGGAAAAGCTCCAATTTCTGTTTGTTAAATTCATGGGAAAATGGAGAAATTTGGCCAAGTGGTGAGATATTAGGGATTTAATATCTATTCTATCAAATTCATACCTAGAATTAGTCGAATTAGAAGTTACAGTGAAGCCATGTCAGTTGGAGCGAGTTTTGTAATTAAAATTCCCAATTCATGAATTGATTTTGGGTATATTCATTCAAGAAATGTCAACCCACAACGATTTGTTGTTATAGAGGTTGAATGGGTGTTATAGGGGTGAAATTGAGGAAATTTTATAGTTGCATAATGTCTATGGTAAATTGGGGAAAAAGTTAGGAAAAATCCCCAATTTCTGCAGCGAAACTCACGAGGAATTGATGTGCATAGGTGGATGCACTAAAAATGTAGGATGCGCAGTAAAATTCTTATGATATGTAAAAATTGGGTGTCATGGGGAAAATGTTGGCGTGTTGGTGCACGCGCTAAATTTTGGCACCGCGCGGAAAATTGTTGGCGTGCTGGTGTGCGCGCTAAATTTTGGCGCCGCACGGAAAAATATTGGTGTGCGGGTGCGCACGCTAAATTTAGCGTTGCACGGTGCTCACATGCATAAGAAGGTGCATGCAATGTACACACACATAATAATGTCACATGAGGTGTATGCAGTATTGGTAGAGTGCAGAAGAATTTGGTTGGTGCACGCGAAATGTGGGTATATGTTGTCATGCAACAATTTAGTTAATGGTGCGCGGTGGGGGCGTACTAAAATTTGGCATGGTACTGCATATAGAGTGGAATTCGCGTGGAAGGTTAGCGCGCGATACAAAACTGTGCGCAACAGGTAATAGTGCAAGAACCGAAACTGCGCGCAGTGGATATTGGCGCACGACACAAAAGTAGTGCGCGCAAGTTAGTAGCGCGACAGAGAAGTGATACATAGTGGTTATAAGTGTGCAAAGCACGATTTACCTTGTGGTGTCACTGCACATGGTAAATATGGGTGTATAGGTTGAAATTTGTGTACGCGAAGTTGTTTGAAGGGTGAACAACAACATAAAACCAATGATTTTCTGCGATGGTTTATATCATTTGAACGTCATCTTTTTGCAGTGTATTTTTGAGGCCATTAACAACGTTTTTAGCAACTTGAAAACCCAATTGAGATCCTATGAAAAATCCAATGGAGTAGGTGCAAAAATGCATAATTACAACGTAGAGTTGTGCCAAGTTGAAAAATGAACAAAAAATAAAATAATAATGGGCAATTTTTAAATAGCCATAACTTTCTTCTCAAGAATCGGAATTGAGCATGGGAGTAGGCGTTGGAAAGGTCTTAGACAGTGGAATCTAAATATACACCCATAAAATTGATCTGAGCATTCAATTTTCTAGGAAATGAAAAGAAATAATTCTGATGTATTATGGAACCAAAATGGTTCATAATTTTCATGAAATATTTGAAACTGTTAGCCTGACAAAGTTTTGTTGGCTGCACATTTTGTAGAGTTAGGAACAATTAGATCAGAGCAATATTAGCACAAATTCTAGAGGAATGGAAGAGGCACAAGGGACTTACAGTCAGGAGGATGAGATTAGAGGGATGGATGTCCATTTGGGCATTGAAGGAACAAACTCCAATGGACATGGAGAAGGAAGGGATGAAAACATGAATATGGCAGAGACCATTAAAAATTTGCAGAAGGATGTCCAAATCCATAAAGATGATAATGAAAGGCTTATGAAAGCCAAGGAGCAGGAGGATGACCTCAACATGAAGTTATTGCAAAGCTTGAACATAATAGAAAATAAATTTGACAAGGAGAGTGGCTCAAGTAAATCTGGAAGTCATAGACCTCCTAATGAGAAAAGAAGAACCATAAGTGTTAGCAGACATCACCACCACTCCTTGAGGCATTCCAACAAGAGAGAACACAATAGCTCGAGTCCATCCCCTGTCAGGAAGCACAAGAGTTCTAGGGTGGATGAACTCCGAGGATAAATGAACAAAATCAAACCTCCTACAGTTGATGGTGAGCACAAGAAGGATGATGATGCAGAGACATGGTTGTTGGGCATGAGAAAGTATTTTCAATTGCATAAGTATTCTTCTCATGCAGAAAGCTGAATTTCCATCTATCAACTCAAAGTAAAAGCATCCTTGTGGTGGGATCAACTTGTGTGGGTACAACACATTAGAGAGAAAAGTGTTACTTGGAGGGAATTCAAGAAGTATTTTTAGAAGAAATACTTGACTAAGAGATACTATGATAAGAAAATGAAAGAGTTATTTGAACTCAAGCTTGGGAGTATGACCATAGATGAGTATGAGAGAAGGTTTTTAGAACTGCTAAAGTATGTCTCTTTCATCAAGGATGAGACAATTAATATTCATAGGTATTTGAGTGGATTACCATCATTCATCAGTGAAAAAATACAGTATGATGATCCCAAGACATTGGAGGAGACCATAAGGTGAGCTAAATGCCTATATGATCAGCAGAAAGCAAGGCCAACTTTCCAAAAAGCTCGGGAAGACAAAAAAAAGTTCAAGATGGATCAGAGGAAGAAGGGAGCTAAGATACCATTCTTCATAAATAATCCACAGGGACAACAAACTCCTAGAGAACCCATAATGATTGAAACATGGGGTCAAAGGCCAAGGCAACCACCTATTCAATGCTGGGGTTGTAAAGGAGATCATATGTATAGAGATTGTCCTCACAGAGGTGAAAAAGTGAGAACTGTTCACAATGTACAGCAAGCTGAAACAATGGAGGACATGGGTAGAAATGTGCCAAGGATTTATGCATCCCTGGACAACAAGCAAGCATAGTATCAAACACATATGATTGAAGTGGAAGATATGATCAACAACAAAATCATTGCTATTTTAATTGATTCAAGAGCTAGTCATAGTTATATAGATCCCAAGATGGTGAAAAGTTTGCATTTGCCAAGAATCAAGCATGGAAAATCTTGGTTGGTGCAGCTGGCTAATGGAGCCAAAAGAAAGGTTAATGAGATGGTTAAGTCATGTCTTTTGGACATGAATGGACTGAACACCAGGGAAGATTTGAACATCTTGCCTTTAGGTTCCTATGACTATCTAATTGGGATGGATTGGTTGGACCAACATCATGCTATCCTAGACTGTCATAACAAGACATTTACTTTCTTGGATGAGGAAGGGAACCTAAGGAGAGTGCAGGGAATTCCCAATTCCCAGGGCAGTATCCATCCGAGAAATTTTAGCATTGCAGCTGAAGAAATGTTACAGAAAAGGGTGTCAAATATTTGCAGCTCATATGGAAGAGACACCTAAAGATAAGGTGCCAAATTTGGAAGATTATGCAGTCCCGGAAGATTTTGATGATGTGTTCAAGGAGGTACCAGGACCACCCCCAAAGAGAGATATTGATTTCTCTATAAATTTAATGTTTGGAGCAACTCCAGTGTCAAAGACTCCTTACATAACGAGTACACCAGAGTTGAAGGAGTTGCAAATGCAGCTTGAAGAACTTCTAAGGAAGGGGTATATATGCCCAAGTGTGTCACTTTGGGGTGCCCCAGTATTGTTTGTGAAGAATAAATATGGAACATTAAGATTGTGCATTGATTTCAGACAGCGGAAAAAAGTGACTATTAAGAACACGTATCCTCTGCCAAGGATTGATGATCTTTTCGATCAATTGAAGGATGCACATATCTTTTCAAAGATAGATATCAGGCCAGGATACCATCAAGTAAGGATTAAAGAGGAAGATATCAACAAGTCCGCCTTCATGACAAGGTATGGTCATCATGAGGTCACAGTGGTGCCATTTGGGTTGTCAAATGCACCAGCTGTTTTCATGTGCTTAATGAATGGTGTTTTCTGAGAATATTTAGACAAGTTTGTCATTGTCTTTTTGGATGACATTCTTATATATTCTAAGTCAGAGGAAGAGCATGAGCATCATTTGAGTATGGTGTTGCAAGTATTAAGGGAGCATCAGTTATATGCCAAATTGAGCAAGTGCTCATTTTACTAGAAGAAAATTCATTATTTGGGGCATATAATTTCAAAGGATGGGATAGCAGTGGATCCTGAGAAGATAGAATCCATTAGAGAGTGGGGATATTAGACTGTGTGTTGGTTTTATAAATATAAATAAGTCTTCCCTCAAAGATAACTACCCTCTACCCAAAATGGATCACGTTTTAGAAAAGGTAGTTGGGGCAAATAGGATGTCGATGATCGACGAGTTCTCTGGGTATAATCAAATTGCTGTAAATGAACAAGATGCAAAAATAATTGTACCACTGAGAATCCATCAGAGTATCTCAGTGGTACAATTATTTTTGCATCCAAGATCTTTTTAACTTCCTTTTCGACCATGGGCAATAAGATAGGGTTGATCTGTCTAAGTTTTTGTCTAAAAGGTTTGACACCAGTTTTCAGGGGTATCTTGTGTTCAATCACCGTGGTGTCATAGGTTCTCATCTCTTCGTAAGACCAAGCGAAAACATCTTTATATTGTCCGAGTAAGTATTTATACTTTCTTTTTACCTCAAGAGGAAGGTACTTTGATATTTTTACCATCCTAGGTTCTTCTTTGGTCCGTACGTCACAGTCTTCAACCTCTTATGGTTGGGGTTGCAGAGTGGATTTCAAGGGTATATCATTCTGATCGAACAGTCTCTCCAGGGGGATCAGTCCTTTCAGAATCTGATTGTTCTTTAGAACCAGCATGCGATGATTTTCAATCTTTTCCTGGAACTCTTGAGGGTCCTCTCCCTCTTGCATGACCCATGTGTGATCATTTTGATTCTCTTGATCAATGTGAGTTTCATAGAAGTCATCCACTGCTTCGAGGAACTTCTTGATCTGTTCGTCATCCTTGAAAACCTGCCAGTTTTGTATGTTGCTCGGTATGGATGGTCTGTTCCTTATCTCTATGTGGTACTTTAATTTAAAATATGTAGGGGGAGCAAACATCGAGGCTGCCTTGGCTAACGAATCGACCTGCAAGTTTTCGGTGCGTGGGATGAAGTGGACATTTACAGATGAGAAGAAATTTTCCATTAGATCCCAGGCACAATTTCTGTACGATCTCAATCTTGGGTGCTTGGCCTGGTATTGTCGATTTATCTATTTGACTATCAACTCTGTGTCTCCATATGCTTCCAGGTTCTTTATGTTCAGCTTCCTAGCAGCTTCCAATCCTAAGACTAAGGATTCATACTCGCATACGTTGTTGGTGTAGTCTATATCCCATTGAATCCTATAAGAGAAAGGGACAACAAATTTATTTTCAGGTGCCACAAAAAGTACTCCTACACCTGCTCCTTCACATGACATGGCACCGTAAAAAAACATTTTCCAGATCCCAGTGCTATGCATATTTTCGTTCATATTTCTGGATTCTTTTTCATGTATGTAATTTTCTTCTGTGCAGCTATCTATACCATCATCAAAAGACAAAATACAATTTCCTAGATCTTGATCGATAATATAAACAGGAAAGTTGTTAGGATTCTAAGGATCGCTCACTGTGTAGGCTAACCTTGTTTCCCTATATAACCGAGTAAGTTGTCCACCAAACACAGGAATTGTGGCGTAAGTCATGTCTAGTTGAAGGGACCCCCCAAGTTTGGCTCCCCATGACCTAGATACCAGTAATCCATACTTTGGGGGTATATCAACAATAACTACATCCATCAGGACGCTTTTGACTGGGACCTGTGCAAGGGTGACTACTAAATATTTTATCATACCCATGCACTTAACTCTTCTTGAATCGAAAGAGTAGAGATCTCCATAAGGCCTGGTAATCTCGAGGCCTAGTCTATCCATAATAGTTTTGGGCATCACATTATGTGAAGCTCCAGAGTCTAGCATGCGGTTATGCAGCAGTCGATCATGCACATTTAGGGTGATATAGAAAGGAGAGATGGTGTCTCTGGCACCCTCGAAATGTGGACCAAAAGTGATATTGGGCTTATCATCTTCCAAGTTTATCACGTCAGATTAACTTTCTTGATCTGAACAACCTATCACTTTTGTTATCTGCTTTTGATATGCAAGATTCTTTGCTAATTCAACCAGAGGGATCGATATTTTGATCCTATTTATCTCATTTTCAAAACTAAAACCTCCACTACCTTTGTCCGTTTCTCTGGTTGAAACCTCAGACTCTTTTTTCTCCAACTTATTTGTCTAAGCTGATTTACTACTCATGAGTTTATTTACCGGTGTGTGTGTCTCAACTGTCTTGATTTCCTTGGTTTGGGTCTCAACCTCCTTCGTTTTGGGATCCAGCGAGTCTGCCCCTTTTATTTTGTTATTAGATGTCTCAGTCTCTTTTGGGGCGGGCACGTATACTTCACCTCTAGGGAGAATTTTCTTGGGTTGAGGAGTCAATGTAGGTTTTTTTTTAGACCTCAGGTTATACCTAGGTTGGACCTTAGCCATTACAAAATCAATCGTTTCTTGACATACAACGAAAGCAGTGTTGTTTATGTTATCATCTTCATTTGATGGTTGCTGTTTGTTTAAGGAATTCTCATAATCTTCTTTAGTTACATAAGGATGAGTGCAGTCGTCACCCAAATTTGTCACATCTTCTTCCAGACCCTCGAAATCTTGCAGGTCATTTCCTCCTATAAAATTTTCATTTTTTAAAGGGGTTTGAATTTTCTGGTCTTCATTTTTAATCTTCCTTTGTTGATTTTGAGGATTGGGGTTTCTTTTGAATTATCTCTTAACAAAAGGATCAACCTTGGATTGGTCTAGCTCCATTCTAGAAATCTTATTCGACAACTCCTTAATTATCCTAGCCATATCATCCATTTTGTCATCTGTGGATCTATTAGACCTTGAGGGTCCCGCTTGTTCCCTAAAACGTCTGGTTTCTCAGTTTCCCGTTTCTACCTTAGATTTCAACTTGCTAGAAGCCATCATGTTAGATTCGATTTCCACAACATTATCCTGCATTTGGGTTACGGTAGCCCCTCTCTTTTCTCTTAAGAGAAGGGAAAAATCGGGTTCGAAATCTCTTGTGAAGGTTACCTTGGCTACAGGTTGGGATGGTTTAACTTCGGCTAGGATCTTATTATACAACTTATTAAATATTTGAATAAATTCCATAACTGTTTCCGAATTCTTTTTCTTTAAAGATCTAAACTTGGTCAAATAATACAAGTGGTCTTTCCTTTCACCCCATTGTCTAAGGAAGGAGTCTTCTAGGGCATCGTAGGATAATATCGATACCATGGGTAGGCTTCGAAACCAGTTTCATACTTGACCTTCAAAAGTTTGAACAAACAACCTCGAATACACGTCTTCGTGCTCGAGACCTATGATATCCGTGAAACGATCAAAGAAGTTTATATGTTCGGCTGCGGTCAAGTCTCCTTCCCTTGTAAATTTAGGTAAGTTTTTTATATAATTTTTAGGAAGGTCATGAAGAGAGATGGGTAGGACCAAAGGCGCATATATCGCAACCACTTTAGCGAAAACTCTGGGAGGTGGGGGAGGCCCTTGGCCTCCCATTCCTCCTCCTGGAGCCCCTCCACCTCCTAAAAATCCTCCACCTCCTCCTCCGAAAACCCCTCCACCTCCTCCTCCGACGGCTGCCATCAGTACTGCTGGATAGGGAAACAATGTATTGT
This sequence comes from Picea engelmannii, assembly GCA_009831015.1. Lineage (NCBI taxonomy): Eukaryota > Viridiplantae > Streptophyta > Pinopsida > Pinales > Pinaceae > Picea > Picea engelmannii. The sequence goes on from ML782830.1 coordinate 84,172, forward strand.
ATAGAGGGTTATGGAACACTAAAAGCGAGTCTTTAGCTTCTTTGTGAGACAAGAAAACCAAAGACGGGTGATAAGGGATGCGAGGACTTGGCTCTTCGAATTTACAAGAAATGTAATCAGGGGAACCTGTGGGCGTGGAATCTGAGTGTATGGTATACTCTTCGAGACTCAGGGAGGTCATGAAATCTAAATGAAGAGTCGGTGGGATATCGACCACTGATAAAATTGCTACAGGGTTTTTACCTTTGTGTACGACAGAGGTTGTCGGATGGATCTCACTTTTAGCCTCAGAGATAGCTAAAGTTGGATTGATGGTTTCGGGAGGGGAACTGTGTGAAGTTGAAGGTTCAAAAGAACTATTGGTCTTGGGTTGTGGGTACTTAAGCTGGTAGACTGTAGTAGTTGGCTTAAGTGGTCTGTTTTCCCTCTGGGTTTTTTCTGGTGTTCCTTCGACCAGATGCCAACTTATTTAAACATGGAGTCGCCAAGTGAAAGATACGAAAATCCTTTAGAGGGTGTTCACTCTTTGTTCACTATCAAAAGGTGAAACTTGTAAGAAATGTCGTTCTCCCAGGGAAAAAGGTTTCGTAACTTCGGTCCCCAACAACGGCGCAAAAAAGATGTTGTTCCAGAGTCTGTACTTAAGGCTTAGAAAGTACAGTATCTAGGCATTTGAAAGTGAGTAAAGGATAAAAAGGGGGGAAGAATCAACCTTCGAGAAAGGAAGCTAAGGCTGATTTCCAGGTTGTCGCTATCTCGCTTCCAACTGTTCCTGGATGTTTATATCCCGTTCAATCGCAACCCATGAACGTTCAAGTTCTACCCAGGTGGTGGCTGTTTTAAGTATGGTATCGAAAAGTTTCAAGGCGATATGTGTTTGGTCTGATAAGCCAGGTTTAATATTAGGTTGTCTTACAATGGGGATAGTCATAGAGGAATAGGAAAAATTAAAGGAGAGTTCAAGGTTTTAGATGCTATCTCAATTTGATCATATAAGAGAAATATTTTTAATCTAATGTTGAAGATAAAGTGCAAACCAAAGGCCTTTTCTTGTAACTGAGTTATCTTTTAAATAAATGGTGTGTGAAATGTGAGAAAAACATTAAGCTATCTATAACGCGAGGCTCCTATCAAGGGAGAATCTCACCCTGTAAACAGAAGAAGAAAAAGATAAGACAAAATTTGACGAAGCATAAATATGAAGATCTAAAAAGTCACAGGTCTTGTACTTGCTAATAGATGATACAGAGGAAAAACTGTAAACGATATAGACGACTAAAAATTGATCACCACAGTAGAGGTTTTACTAATTTGCAGTGAAACATTCATCAGATATATATATGCGAAATGAAATTGAAAATGAAATCACAGAGGAAACAAACTCATAACATAGTCTTGACAGAATCAAGAGTCTTCAGATTGCTTTGTATTAATTTTTGAAAGGAGAGAGTCTCTATTATAATTGACCAAAAATGGCCCAGCCCCTAATCTTTCCTCAAAGTGCATATTTATACAAATTTCTATAGGCTAGAATGTCAATCGTTCTAGAGGTTTTCGGTTACAAAAAAGGAGATTAATCATTTCAATTATTTGTCTTTGTCCTCTTTAGGATGGACGGAACACCTTCCTTTCTTCAAACTTCGAATTCTAAGAAATAGAACATGCAGACACATGTCATTATTTGGTACCCGAAGACTGCCCCTTCGCCTATTGTGTGCAAGTGACACACTTCTCCACCAACTGGGCTATCACCCTGGAAGGTTCTGCTTGATTATTTGCCTCAAAAGTATAACAATCCTTCACTAATTGTGGCAAATTTCTTTCTACCTGTCGGTATTCGGCACTGATAGAACATAAAAATACACTTGGTTTTATTAGCCATATGTCTACTTGGACTATATCCATCTGGGTTACCTGTGATATTTCAGCCAACACTCTTTCCTCATTCTCCTTGATATTGAGCAAGTGTTTGGCCATATCGATCTGGCCCAGTGTCCCAGTGCGACTTTCACTATCGAGATCCAACAAACTCCCATCTACGAAGATGAAAGTTTCTTCAAAAGATTTTCTTACCTCTTTAGCTTGTTGTCTGCCTTCTGATATGTTACACTCCCATTCCTTCAGCAAGATGTTACCGCAGGTCTGCTCTGGGATGGAAATCCTAAAACTACTGCCAGTTTTCCTTTTTGTCGTGGCTATAACAACCTCTTGGAAAGCGACCTGAGCCACCCCAATGTCTTTTTCTCTGAAAGAGATGTTTTCCAGTACTTGATCAATGAGTTGGCAGTTGTTTTGAATAGTTTCCACCTTAGCAAGTAAATATTGCTGAGCTGCCTATACTCTTTTTTGGATTTCTATGGCTTGGGATTGAAATATCCCGATATCTATCACCTGGCTTTCGACAAAATTTAATTTGGCCTGTAGCTACTCTATTAATTCTTCTTGCTGACTTATCTGTGATTGGCTGGTCTGAGCCACTCACTGTGTTTTTTCGAGATTGGTTTTGAGCCGCTTGATTTCCTTTTGATCAGCTGCTCTAGCTTGCTCTATACCTATATTCGCCTGATCTCTGGTAGCTACCTCTATTGTAGCCAGTTTAGCCTCCAAAGTTTTGATTAAGCTATTTTTCCACTTCAACTGATCTTTTAGGGACTCGACAGAATATTGGTTGGCTGTAGCAAAAGCTCCCAATGTCCCTGTTATCTGAGTTACAAATTATTGCTTCTTCATGTCTCTTCCATCGGCTAAGATTTTAAATTTCTTGGCTACTGTGCATGCTTCTTGATAAAGCTCTTGCTTCACAATGACCTTTCTCTTCTTATCGAAGAAAAATTCATTCGGAGGAAACTCTTCTACAGTTATGGGTGTTAGTTTTTCGCTGAAAATCCATCCTGCATCTGGGGTCCCCTTTGTGGACTATAGGGGAGTAACATAAATGATGGGGCTACCAATCTGCTTGTATGATTTCCCCGGGGTAACAACTGAGGCTAACTTGCTTGGAGGGTTGGAGATCTTGACTTCCTGTTTCGGGCCCCTGGTTTGCTTCTCCTTTTCTTGGTGTTCCTCTTGGTCATGTCCTAAATCTTTGGAGCCCTTGGCTCCCATTTACTGTACATCTGTGGTTGTCGGATTCTTACCCTATAAGACTGGGGGAAGGAAACTCCACCGATGTTCCTGGAATTTGAAAAAATTGGCCCTCTCTTCAGGCGACAGGGCTTGTACCCGACTTAATACCTCTGCATAGGATCTCACACCTTGAAAAATATCATCATGAGGCAAATTCTGGTGTTCTTATCTTTTAAGGCCACAAATAGCCATGTGATTACTCACGACCCTGTGTGGGTCATGTTTCTTGAACTCAATGTGGATGAATTTAATATCTTCCAAGGCTGCTACCTCGGTCTTTGCTTGTCCAAAATCTAATAAAGAATAAGTATTCAAATGAATGGGGAAGGGTGGCCATACCTTTTTCGAAAATCCTTTAAGCTCTTTGCTTATGCCATCAATCACGGTTTGCATAGCGATTTCGCGACAAACCAACCTATCTGGTATAAATAATGGTAGAGCATATGGAGGAATAGAGGCGCCAAAAACCCTGATGTATGAAAATTTTGCCTCTACGTACCAGTTGACCACGCTGCTCAAGTTGGCCGCAATGCTATCTAAAATCCTAGGCGGTGGATTACTGAAGATGGTGACATGCATTGACACCATTACCCAATTGAAAATCTTGTATATGAATTCTACGGCCTTATCCTCCCAAAGTTTTGAATGGTAGGCATGGATAGGCTCAACATAAGATGGAGTCTAGCTCCAACTCATTAGGGGAAAAGGTGTCATGAAACAAATGACGTCCATGATGTATGAGGACATAAATAATGAAGCGACCTTCCCATTTTCCCTCTGCGTCCGACATTCTGTAATCTGACTGGTTAGACTGTCTGACAACAGTTTAGCCCAGTCGAAGGAATAGCCTTCAATGACTGTATGAATCAGAGGCACCCATGAGAGAAAGAAATATGTGGTGTACTCCCTCCCATACAATCTACAGGTCATCATTGGTATGTATTTGAATTGCGGTTCTAGGGAAGAGATTGAATAAACTTCGTTACCATCCACCCTGAACTTGGCGGGGTGTGAGACCCAATCTTTGATCAGATCAGACATGATTCTACCGTATTGCTCGCATTCTTTCTACTTAAAACCTTCCATAAACTCGACATTGTGTGAGAAGTTTGGTGTGGGTGACAATTTGTACATCACTTGCAAATGTTCTGGTCTGAATGTCCCAACAGTCACCTTCTACTCGTTGATAATGGTTCTGGTCGAGATATCCACATGATCTAATGCCCATCGTATCATATCATAATATGGAAGGAGTCGTGGCCTGGTCGCTATCTTATGCATCTCTGATTGAACGTCGATTTTGTATTTGGTGGCCAAATCGTCCTTGTCATTATCACTAGAATCATCTGAACAGTTCACCAATTTGGACTGAAGAACCTCAGAGACGTATGACCAGGTTTTGACAGACAACACTTCAGGCTGAAGTATCAGAAACAGTATCTAAGCCTTGCCCTGAAGTCTCAGCAATCACCTTGGAAGCTTTTCGTGGGGCCATGATAGAGGACTCTGACTTAGCTCTCCTGCAGTAAAAATATGTATACATACAGAAATTAGCCTGGTGAGAAAAGATTTTTTGCGCAAGATAGAAATGGAATTTGAAACAATGAGAGAAAGAATTCTATATCTCGACCATTTAAAACCCCGATGTCCTTATGAACAGAATGGTCAAATCATTTTTAGAGAAAGATTTTAGAAATAAAAACAATATCTTTACCTGTCACTTCAACTCATTTCAAATAAATGCCATAAATTTTGACAGGTCGTGATACAAGTTGGCGCAAAACATTTAAATTTACCCGTAGATGGTGCGTGTTAATATTTGTATTAATGCACTGATTAATCTGGCTTAGCTTTTTTAATTAGATTTTCTTTAAAATTTAATCACCCTTTCGGCATTTTCCATATCGGGAGATTTCACTCATATCCTTCAAGCCCCTAAAACCCAAGATCGCAATGACGCGATCTAGTTAAGTAAAAAACGTAATCCAAATTAAGTGTTTAATTAATCAATGTTTAATTGATATTGCGACTTCGCGACTTGGGTCTACGAAGGTAGAGTTTCTTGGAAGAGTGAAAGCTGAGTCACGAAACCCCGACAATGTTTACTTGATATCGCAACTTCGCGACTCAGGGCTACGAAGGTAGAGTTTCTTGGAAGAGTGAAAGCCGAGTCGCGAAACCCCGACAATGTTTAACTATGGTTTAAAACGACTTACCCTTGACACTAACTCGGGTGACTTTTGAAACTATCTCACAACTTCACCTATCAGACTTATGAAGAGAAGACTTTTGGGGAGAGCGATCACCGAGACACGAAACCCCGACAACACTTAAATAAGGTTTAAGGAACTTTACTCTCAGCGCTAACTTGGGTAAGCTTTCAAGGTTGTTTCGTGACTTCGCGCATCAGGGCTTGGAAACCGTGTGACTTGTAACTCTCGAAGCGTGATATCCCAAGTGAAAAAACTTGTTTAATGGTTAAATGGCAATGTCTTAGGATTACAACGACCATCACTACTTCGCATGTCAGGACTACTGAGACTTTCAGTGGGTAAATATCACGAAGTAAAAGCCAGTTTAAAGGTCAACCTTTGATTTTAAAAATTACATTTAAACCAGTTGAAAAAAGGTGGCTCCAACACCCCACACATCCTCTAGGTGGATATAGGTGGCCTCTCGCATAATCCAACTAGCTTATTTTGTATGTTTCATGTAAGCACATCATGTTGTACTTCCAGGGTTGTTTTGGGGCCCTAAATGTTGTTTTTTTTGCTTGCCATAATCAAACTATAGACAAAGTCAGATTTTGATGATGGACTGTGTAGTTATCTGAAAGACCTTTCCAATGGGCTATCACATGCCTAAAATGAAGGTTGTATGCAAAAGTTACAACCCTTGGAAGTTGAGGTGCCAAATTACACCAACTTACCCATAGGGCCCACATGACTTTTGGCATTTCAGCTTCTAGGGTTAGGTTTTTGGATGTCTAGGGTTTTGGCATTCATGAGTAATGTTAGTCCCTAAAGTTTCACTTGAATGTGAGAGGGAAAGCTAGGGCATCATCATATTATTGCAAAAGTTTTTTTAGGGTTCTTATGGTTCGGTTTTTAAATTAGGTGGTTGAAAACTGGCTTAAGGTTTTAAAATAAACAAGAAATTCAGAATAAGAATAGAAGATATCCCATTGACTGGTTAAAAGGTAGTCACATAGATGGATTAGACTAATAAGGAAAAGAGAAAATGAAGTTTTCAATTTGTCAACTTCACATAAAATCTTATCTCAAAATATCATTAAGAAACAAAAACATCAGCCTGAAATCAAAACTTGAAAATAATAACCACAACAAATTCTTTACTGTATAAATTGATAATCAAGAAAACAAATTCATTGCAGTTTGAATAATGAGATCAAGCATGAAGAGAGAAGAAAAGAGTAGAAAAGAGAGTCTAACCATCCATATTCCTTTGCTATTAAGTGTCAAATAGAACAAGAATGTCTTACAAGGAGTTTCAAAATAGGTCCCCTGGATCTCCAATTTTTCGACCCCTAACTTCTCCTTCTACAGAGTTTATATAGAACAATACATAATTATCAAGATCCAAAAGAAATGGATCTGAAAACCTCCTCATATATATTTAGTTTCTTGTTTCAAATAATCAAGGAAAATATCCAATCTGATCTCCAATTCGAATTGATGAGGTGGCTTGTCAACTGCTGTCCATGAGATTTTTTAGGAAAATAAATCTGGCAAATTCCTGAAAAATAGGGTCCAACAATCTCTTTGTATCTCTCAAATGATGATATTTGTGTAAAAACCAAGAGATTTTTTTGTGAAGGGACTTGTTCCCAACAAAAACCTCTTTTTGTTTCCAAAAATTCATCACCAGCTTTTCTGCAACCTCTCCCAAATTTACTGACTAAAACAAGAAATTATTTATTGTGAAATATTAGAAAAATAGGCCTTAAAGATCAATTCGAATCTCTTAAAATGTGATTGCTGTGTAAAAACCGAGAGAGGTTTTTGTGAAGGGGAATGTTCCCAACAAAAATGTATTTTGGTTTCAATAAATTCCTCTCCAGATGTTCAACAACCTCTCTTGAAGAAAAAGACTAAAACAGGTAAAAAAATAGAGTATTTCCTATAGCTTTATCACAAAATTAGGTCTCAAAGATATATCTGAATATCTTAAAATGTGATAGCTCTGTAAAAACCAAGAGAGGTTTTTTTGAAGGGGCATGTTTCCAACAAAAACCTCTTTTTGTTTTAACAAATTCATCTCCATAGTTTCAGAAACTTCTTTTGAAGATAATGACTAAAACATGAAAAACAAAGTATTTCCTATATTTGATTTTTATTTTTTATTCTTTCTGTTGTGTTCATCTTTACTTTTTGAAATCTTGTATCTTCTCTTGCTGTTTGGAATTCCATTGCTCCACCCAAGCTTTTTCTCTCTTTTATTTCTTTACCATTTTTTCCTTTGGCACTTTTCTTACTTGTCAATTTCTGTTTATGCTTGACTGTGGGTTTAATTGGATTTATATTGTAATCTTCATCTGTATCTTCTTCCATTTTAATGTCAATATCAGGAAACCCTTATGCACCAGGAAACATTTCATCTCTGCATCAAGTTTTGATCTATTACCTTTGCTGGTGGTGGCCTTGTCTTGGTTTTCATCTACAAGAGTATAAACAGGAAATTGTTTAGTCTGGTTCTTTCTCTTATTGGTCCTTGTCACCCTTGTTACAGATAATTTCTCTTTGACTGGAAATTCATCAACTGTGATACCATGTTTTTGTGTAGCTATTTTTTTCCCTTTGCTCGTTTTCTATTTTCTTGGCTGTGGATCAGGATTTAGGGATTGGATCAACCAATTCTAGGGTTTCTGTGAATTATGATCAAAGCGGTATACCATTCTTGTCTAATCTAGTTATGAGGAACTCCTTTCTTCCACTCTGGGTTCTATTTGTCTGGTAGCAAGAATTGATTTACGAACTCCATGACTATGTGCTCTTTTTTCTACCATCGTTCTCCCCCAATTACTAATTTGCAATCTTTGGCAATGGATTTCTCTTGTTACCAACATCAACAATTTACCTATCACCACTTCGAAGCCATCAAAGTTCTACGCGAACAACATGGATATCTGTTCGTCATGCCCTTGGAAAGTGGTAAATAAATTGAACCAGCAAGCATCTTTAAAATTTTGTGCCATCTGCAAATAAGATTTGAATAACTCAGCGCCCTCAGGTTCCAATTTGACAATTTTCCCACTTCTCTTAGGCGCCATGTCAATAATACGATGTTGCAACTCGGCGCTGTCGGAAGTTGAATTGAAAACCTGCAACTCTTACTATATAATAGTTTCTTCTAAAGGATATCTGCGCACATAACCCGACAGAATTAGAATAACAAGTGACAATGTTATATAATGATGTTGGAAATTGAACTGATTTGAAGCAGGTCCTTGCAGGTACAGAGAGATCTCATCATGCAACGCTTTGAATTGCATAGTCGATTTGGGCAGTATTGTGGAGTACATGCAGGTATAATCATCCATGATTTATGTAATCATGACAACATTTGGATGGATGTCGCATGTCACAACATGATTACATTGGCGCTGCAGGAATAACGTTATTCCAGTAGCACTATTGATGACTAAGAAATAATTTGAATTTTTCAGGATTCAAATGGGCAAATGATGTGACAAATATCGTAAAACCATGTCTTAAACCTCCAATCTTAAGAAAATTATTCAAAAATGCTAAAATGAAAAGCATAACAAACTCAAAACAAGGTTTAAATTTTAATGAAAACAAACAATGAGGTATAAGCAAGAAGGGCTTATGATTAGAGATTCTCATTAAATCAAGAACACAATTAGAGACTAACACTGACTCCTTCTGGGGGTGGAGTTTTAATGATAAAACTCTAAGAAATACAGACCAATGGCTTTTCCTTACTTCTGATTCATTGATCTCCCTGCATCTGTCAACCTTTATTTACAACACAACTGTATAAAAACAAGTCCATTGGGTATATGGAGTCTTTATTTGGGCTCAAAAATAACAACCACAAAACTACAAGTAGTCTTTCCATTGGGCTATGGAGTCCTTATTCTTGCATATTGAAAACAAATTGCTTGGATGAAAGCTTATTAAACCATTCTACTCTACTTTCCTGCTGAAATCATTTTGATCATGTGTAGGTGAATTTACAATGCAACCATGAAATGATTTCACTTCCAAGAGGGTCTTCTTCCTTCCAGGTAAATAATAAAATGTAGAAAAACTGATATTTTTGCAGCAAAAAATGAATGGGCAACCAATACTTACAGTAGCAATTTTCTTTAATTTCAAACATTGCAAAATTTTGAACCTCTGGAAACACGAACTCCATGTAGAGAGCCACATGATCCTACCAATGGTATTGCATCTCTAGCTGGTACATGAAGCCATATTGTTGCTCTATGATTTTTGCTTCATTTATGAGAGCATAATTCATTTGAAAATCACTGTATTTATCAAAAGCATCTGGAACCTGCTCATATGCTTCTTGGATAACATTGTTCAAAATAACATTATCATCATGACAATCAAGAGTTTGATCCTCACCTTCCACACTGCGTTCAGATGCATAATTATCATACACTGACTCCGACTCTTCATGGACGATGGAATGAATGCCTTCATGAATTTTCTAGTTAGAATTTGTCATATCATCAACATCTGGATCCAGGACTTCAAGATCATAATCATACTCTTCAAATAAGGGCTAATTTGAAAATATTTATGAACTCTGGAAACCAATGACCTATACTTCATGATCATATTGAAAATATGAGAGCATGTATGTTGCTTGATCATCATTATAATTTGAACATAATACGCATATGAAACAACATCAAATACATTTGGAACTGCTGGTTTTTCTTTCTCATCTACAGTATGGTCTTCAACAAGATTTTCTTCAGTCAACAACTGATCTTCAAATAGATTAGGAACATCATTTGTATCATAGTCACTACTATTAGAAACATTCATATTGATACCAAATGCATCTAAAGTATCATTGCTATGAATTTCAAGAGCAGAATACTGAAAATATTCCTGCCATGGAACATATTTAGAAGAAGATGTGACTGATAATGAATCTTCTTCCTCTTCCTCGATGTAATCATCCTCTTTATTTGTACTGCTAGAGGAATCAATTTCTTAAGAATAATATCCTGATTTACATTGCTCACAACAATCTACCAGAAGAAGCTCAACTGGAAAATACTTTTTACATTGTTCATTGAATGCAACATGAAATTCTCTTAAAGAAGAAATGTTGGAAGCAGGAAGAGATCTGTACCAGACACATGCATCACCCTCCAAAGAGTACATAAACGTTTTCATCAATGCATCTTCATGATGAATATTCAGCTGATCCATGCATTGATGAAACTCAATCAAATGTAGTGCCAGATTTTCCTCATCCTTTTCTCTAAACCGTGGAAGGCAATCTCCCCATATATCAATAGTAGGACCATCATTAGGGAAACCAACAATAGCAAAGAAATTAAATGGTGCAAACCTCTGTGCCAAAATAGCTTCCATAGCCTTTGAATTCTTAGATCAATGGATTTGTCAATGGATTCTTCCTTCATGGAGTCGCCAGGTGAATGATATAGTCAGAAAAAGTATCCAACTCATGTTCATCATCAAGATCTAGAATTGATCGTTGTCGTTCTCCTAGGGATAAATACTTTGTGTCTTCATCCCCGACAATGACACCAAAAGATGTTAGTCCCTAAAGTTGCACTTGACTGTGAGAGGGAAAGCTAGGGCATCATCAGATTATTGCAAAAGTATTTTGAGGGTTCTTATGGTTTAGTTTTTAAATAAGGTGGTTGAAAACTGGCTCAAGGTTTT
>ML782830.1:102981-155190 GCA_009831015.1 Picea engelmannii
GCGACATGTTGACAAGGTGCTACAACTACTAAAGGAGCAACAACTATATGCCAAACCATCCAAATGTTTCTTTGGAGTAAAGGAGGTAGAGTATTTGGGTCATATTGTATCTCATGAAGGTGTCAAGGTAGACCCTAACAATACTAAGGCCATGATGGACTGGTCGATTCCCAAAACATTAAAGAATCTTCGAGGAATTTTGGGTTTGACAGGTTAGTACCGCAAGTTTGTTCGGAACTATAGAAGAATAGCATCACCTTTAATGGAACTAACTACCTTATAAGGGCCATAGTACTTTGGTGATAATTTATTATCCTTCTTGTCTTGCTTCAGGGGCATCTGTTTGTATGGTTGTAGTCTTAAAAATACCCAATCGCCTACTTCAAAATTTCTTTCACTACGATGTTGATCTACTTGTTGTTTCATGTGATTCTGTGCCATGGTCAGGTTGTCCTTTAAGATTTGGAGAACTTGTTGTTGATTCTCAATGTGATATTCCACTGCTTGAACCTTAGATTTTTCTTTTAGAGAATAAGTGATGGAAGGAGGGTGGTATCCATAAAGTGCCATAAATGGTGTCATTTTTGTTGCAGTATGAAAGGAAGTGTTACACCACCATTCTGCCAAGGGTAACCATTTGAACCATTGTGTTTTTTTATCAGAGACAAATCAACAAAGGTAGCCTTCCAGAAATTTGTTCACTATCCCGGTTTGTCCATCAGATTGAGGATGATAGGATGAGTTATGAGCCAATTGAGTACCCAAACAAGAAAATAATTATGTCCAAAAATGTCCAGTGAAGATGGGATCTCTGTCACTTACAATAATCTTTGGGCTGCCATGTAGCTTTTGAACTGTCTCCATGGATGCAGTGGCAACTGTACTAGATTTGAAGGGATGAGAGAGTGCACAAAAGTGTGTGTACTTGGTCAGTCTATCAACAATCACCATGATGACACTCTTTCCTTCATATTTTGGTAACCCTGTGATGAAATCCATGGAAACCTCCTCCCAGTGTTGACTTGGGATGGATAATGGTTGTAAAATACCTGGGGTCTTAATTGTTTCCACCTTATTTTGTTGGAAAACCAAACATTCTGCCACAAACCTTTGAACATCAGTTTTAAGGCCATCCCAAAAAAAACCCTTCTTGACTCTATGGTAAGTTTTCAAAAATCCCGAGTGCCCTCCTACTGGAGAGGTGTGCAATTCCAATAGTACCTTTTGTTTGAGTTGGGAGTTCTTACATAAATATAAGCGATATTTGTACCATAGTGAATCATTTTTCGATGTAAATGTATCTGATGCACTGGAATCCTGCTGCAACCTTTGAATGAGAGTCCACACTTTTTCGTCATTCTTCCATTCATCCCTTGCTTCTATTATCCAATCAGGTTGGATGGTCGAGATAGCATAGAGAAAGCTTTAGTTGCCTCTGGAGTCCATGAAAAAGATTGGTACCATGGCATACAAATTGGAGCTGCCTGCATCTTCACGAGTACACCTAGTTTTCCATGTTTCATGCTTAAAGAAGGTTATAGGCGATAAGATCCCAGTTCAAACTATATTTCCAGAACTTGACGAAGAAGGAAAAATCATATTGGAGCCTGAATCCATCACTTACACAAGAATTCGCCAGATGAGGAATAGATCCATTTCAGAGTATCTCATTAAATGGAGGAAACTATCAGCTGAAGATTCCACTTGGGAAGATGAGTCTTTTATACAGAAGCATCCAGAGTTACTCAAGTGTTAAGGACAACACTTGTCTCAAGGGGAGGGGCATGTTAAGCCCTAATATTGGCTCATTACCCCTTAATTGGGGCATATTATATTAGTAATGTTATTTTATTTATGTCGGCTTTAGGCCATTAGTTGTAATTATACCTCCTAGTCTCCTATATATACCAAGGAGACATTTTCATTTTGAATCATCTTTTACTTGAACATTTAAGTGGGGTAAAAGGAGGTTCCCCCCTCGAAGAGTCTTATTATCTAAAATTATCTCTATTTCAAGGCGTTGAGTACTTTTTCTAAGGTTTTTCTATGCTATATTGATATTTGGTTCTTAACAGACCCCCAACGCACCTGTTGGTTTAGGGGAACACCTAGGGTTCAACTCTAACAATGCACCAACAAAACCTAATTATTGGCCCTTTCGGAAACACCTGTGAAGTAGATGAAGTCTCACCTGAAGTAGCAATAGGGGGGTTGCAGGAAACAAGTGTCTACAACCAGAGGAAGTGCGAGATGATTCTAGAATAACAACACAAGATAACATAGATATTCTTAACAATATTATACTTAACTTCACGAAGTTAGTTATATTTCTTGTCTTCAGTAGGGAAAACAACAATGCAATAACAATATAATCAGATAGAAAATAACACATCATCAACCACATAGAACAACAATATTTTACATGGTTCACATGGTTCACCCTCCCCCTTGGGCTACATCCACAGACTTGTGTTTATTGATCACATATATGAAAATATATAGTTCTATCTGCACACTCAATTGCAAATTCTTCTCTCTTTTCCTCTTTCATCCCCGTCCTTGCGCACCCAGTTGCAGGGTAGATCTTCGCACCCAGCTAAAGATCCAAAAATACAAGAATGCTTTAAGACTTAATAATTTTTTCTCTTGATCTCTCTATCATCCCCCTCTCAACTCTTCTAAGACCTCTATTTATCCTTATATGACTCTTAGAAACCCTATACCGAAGTCCAGGTGCAAAAACCCTTGGTACCAAAACCCAAGGTCCACATAACCCCCATTTTAAGGACTTCGCCGACTCGTTCTTCCTTCTTCTCCGCGAGGTGCTCAAAAGCACCCATTAGTATCTTCATTCACTTGTTGACTTGTCCACGATCTATCCTCTTTGCTGCTCTGTCTTCCTTGATCTTCTCTTTCAATGGCTTGATTTCCCTTACTTCGTTCCTTCTTTTATGATTCTTTAATCACTTCAACCCCTCCTTGGTTTGTGTGCCTTCCGCGCACTTCATACTTTGTCTCTCTTATTCTTTAATCTTCGCTTTCTTCCTTAATACCTAACCAAGGGCTAACATGCCCCCAACACTCACATATGACTTGTACCAAGTCAATGCAGGGTCAAGCATCCTATATTACTTTGGTTGTAGACCGCATGGAGCAGCCCGTGCTTTCTACTCTGTCCCTCCTATCATGGGAAGAATGTATTTTATGTTTCTGGTACCTAATTTCAACTGCACCTGGTACCTAGACCCTTCTTTCGTGCTTTTAATGAGATCTGTGAGGCAACTGGTTGTCATAATACAATTTCAACCAACTCCCATTTACTAAACCATCCTTCCATTCTTTATTAAGGGTCTTCAACTACACAACTCCACCCTCTGTAACATAGGCAAACTCAAATGGCCCAAGCCAGTGTGTCCTGAACTTTCCTGGATGCTTCATGAACTTGTTGTTGTATAAAAGTACCAAATCTCCTTGTTTAAATGCTTTATTCTTGATATGTCTGCCATGGTAAGCCTTTTCTTTTTCTTTTTGTACCTGCTGATGAAATCATGCAATGAACCTGTCTTCCTCTAGTTCCATCAACTGCGTGAGCCTATCTTGAACAACACCGATGTCATCCATGCCTATGAATGCTCCAATTCTTAAACTAGGAACCAAGTAGTCCATAGGTACCACTGCTTCCAAGCCATAAACTAACTTAAAGGGAGTCTGCATTGTTAGATTTTTACAAGTAGTTCGATAAGCCCATAAAACTACTGGAATTCTCAAATCCCAATAATCTCTGTTAACACTGCAAATCTTAGTCAACGCTGTCTCCAAGATCTTATTGAAAGCTTTGACTATACCATTCGCCTGTGGGTGGTATGGTGTGCTCTTTTGATGGTGAACTTTGAACTCCTAATTCAAGCCTTCAATAGTTTTGTTAATGAAGTGTGTGCCTTGATCGCTCATAAGGATCTTCGGGCATCCAAATCTGGTTATGATATCATCAAAGATGAATTGCGTAGTTGTAGTTGCACTGAAATCTTTAATTGCTCTGGATTTTTCCCATCTAGTCAAATACTTTGTAGCAGTGATAATGTATCGAGCCCCTGTGCGCTTTCCTGGTGGGTTGATAGATCCCACAAATTCAATCGCCCATTTCTCAAATTCTTGTAAAGTTAGCTGAGGTGCTAAAGACATCTCATCTCTTCTGGATGGCTTCCCTACTCTTTGACATACATCACAGGCTTTGTAGTATTCCTTAGCATCCTTATGTAAAGTGGGCCACCAGAGGTCGGCTCTGAGAACCTTCTGTGTTGTTTCTTTCCCTGCATAATTTCCTCTTATGATGCCTTCATGTGCTTCTGCAAGGATCAATGGTATTTCAGACTCCATAAAACATCTTCTTAAGATCTCATCTGGTCCCATCTTATATAATTGTCCAGCTATAAGTTGAAAATCTGCAGCCATACTACCAACTGTTTCTTCTGAATAACTGTATACTCGCGAGGTGCCATTCCCATGGACATGAATTGGACTAGCTCGATGAAGTGACCATCGAATTTTATGATGGCCAACAACTGTGGATCTGGTAGTGTATCATCCAATCTCATAGGTTCCTCTCCATGTTCTATCCTGGACAAGTGGTCAGGTCCCTTATTCATTCTTCCTGGCTTCACCATGATCTCAAAGTTATACTCTTGAAATAATAGTAGCCATCTGCATATTCTCCCCCCCAACACTGGCTTGTTGACTAAGTACTTCAATGCAGAATGATTAGTGAACATCTTAAAATTTCCTCCCAACAAGTAGTGTCTAAACTTCAGTAGTGCATATAACATAGCTAAGCTTTCTCTTTCAGTGGTAGTATAATTCATTTTAGATGTCTAGCAAAGGATATAGGGTGGTCAATATCTCTTGCACCTGGATGTGCCAAACCTACTCCTAATGCAATGGAGGAAGCATAGACATGAACATTGAATTCCTTACTCCAATCTGGGAAAACCAAAATAGACGCAGTGACCATTTTCTACTTTAGTGTGTCGAAGCTCTGCTCACATTCTTCTGTCCATTGAAACTTACTATCCTTCTTCAATAGATTTTCCATAGGTGTTGTTATCTGTGCGTAACCGTTAATGAAATTTCTATAATATCTAGTGTGTCCCAATGTAGTGCGAAGCTGTCTAACTGAAGTAGGAGGAGGTAGATCAACAATGATAGCAATCTTGGAAGGGTCTACCAACAACCCCTATTTACACATAATGTGTCCTAGCAACACTCCAAAAGGTGAAAATAAGATGCACTTCTTCAAGTTCATGGAAATCTGACATTGCCTGCACTTATCTAACATTAATCTCAAACATTCAATATGATCTTTCAATAGACTAAAAATGGTCCAGTCATCAAAGTATGCCTCCAAAAACTTATGTAAAAATTCCTTAAATGCTTCGACCACCACCCTGGAAAAGATGACTAGTGCATTCTTCAAACCAAAAGGCATCACAGTGTACTGAAAAGAACCCCATTCTATTGCAAATGTAGTCTTATGTCTGTCCTCCTTAGCAATTCTAATCTGGTGATAGCCTGAAAATCCATTTGTGAATGAATAAACTTCTTGTCCTCCTACATTGTTTAGAACTTCATCAGTAAAAGGTGTAGGAAATGGATCATGTAAACATGCATCATTCAATTTCCTTAGATCTACACAGATTCTGATTTCTCCTGAATTATTATCTTGGACCACCATAGGGCTGATCTATTCAGATTCTTCAACTGGTTCTATGATTCCTGCTCCCATCATTCGATCTAATTCAATCTTAGCTTTCTTCTTGTACTTGGGATTCAGTCTGTAAGGCCTCTGCTTGAAAGACCTTGCATATTCTTTCAAAGGAATCTTCATTTCTCCTATGGGCCCTTTAATGCCCTTCATGTATGTAAACTTGATTGGAAACAAGTCTTGATACTCATGAAATAATTCTGTAATCTTACTAATAGTGGCATCATCCCAATAGTCTCCAACATTTTCTAACTTAGGTGTGTGCTCTGTTCCAATGTTAACTTTCTTAATTTTAATAGGCTACCCAACAAAAGGTACTTCAATCCTTGACCCTTCTATATCTCTTTTTCCTTTAGTTTCTGAAATGTTCACATTCCTTGGATCATCATCCTCATTAGCATTAATATTATAAAAACCCTGTAACTTCTGAAGAGGTGCAGTCCATTCATCTTCTTCTTGTTCAAGAGGGCGGTTAGGTACTTCCTCAAAGACCTTCTATCTTACAATTTGTAAAGCCTAATCTACTGTGAGGTACTAAATTTCAAATAAGAATGTAGCTATAAAGTTCTGGGCCATACCATACCAATATATAGTGGCTAAGTGCAGTTTTTCTTGAAGGTACCGGTTGATAGGCGTAGTATCTAAGGTGTTAATGAACTTATGTACCCACTGTTCTTTAGGAATGCTTCTCCAAGATTCCTTACAACTTCACATATGGTCCTTACGACAACTCTGACCTGTGTATCGAACTTCACAGCCTTCATCTTGGTGTGAAAAGAGCACTGTCAACAAGATGCGACATTGTACCTATTCCATGATGTTCTTCTTGTGGGTTTCCCACCATCTAGTTGGCATTCCTTTCAAGGCTTCATCTAGTGCCAACAACATCTATTGTATTGGTACAATTCCTTCAAATTCAAGTAGAAATGTCTATAAATTATTCAAGCCATCGAATGTAGGAATATTACTTACTTCTGTGCCAATCCAACAAACTGCCTTGGTCAATCTGGCACACCTCCACGTAGAGACTTCATACATTATGTTCTACCAATTTTCCAATGCTTCTTTTGAATTTGACGAGCATGCACTCTCACTTCGCCAACTTAGATTTCCATCAGCTGTAGGATTAATATAATTATGTTGTCATTTTTTAGATGTTCTATAGCTCGTAGGCATGGTCTTATTCTCTTATAGGTTCTATGTATCTATGACCTTCATCAAGATCAAGAGGTGCAATGACCCTAAGGCCATCACCCTCAAATGTCATTCTTCTCTCTTTTAGGTCAACAACAGTCAAATTGTTGAAATCCCAATCAATACCCAACAACACAGGATAAGGACGACTATCATCAACAATCTTGATCACTTCGAAGTTTGCAAATGTCCTCACTCCGTTGATGTCCATGGGGACATGCTCTAGTCTTCCAAAGGGGCTCACCACCTGCTGATTAGCCATCCCGAGACTAGTATGAGAGTGAATCAATTTAGGTTTTCCCATCAATGCCCAAGTCCGCTTCGTCATAACATTTACTTCTGATCCCAGGTCGAGGACCACATAGTCCAAATCGTAGTCTCCAATATGAGCACTAAGGTGCAGTTCCTTGCTTGTCCTCCTTTTTCTAGATACTTGATTCACAACTCTACTCAGTAGAGGATATATTCTTCCAATTTCATACTGTCTTATCAGGTGTTGTAGTTCTTGCGCAACTCTTTCATCTTTAATCAAATTGATACAAGTATACAACAAGTCCACAAGCTTGATTACCTCTTTTCCTTGCCTAAGTGGGACAAACTGATCAAATGTTGGTGGAATTTCACATTCCCTTACTTTTGGTTGTGCCCTAGATGAAGAATCCTATTCACCAACAAATTCTCTTCTTGCTTCTTCAAAAGTATGCTTCTCCTTCCTTGGATCAAACATTGGCACCTTCTCTAAATCTCTTTTGATCCTTGACCCATCTATAGTCTTTCCTGGAGTCACCCTATATTCTCCCGTGACAATGCCTCCTCTAGCAATAACAATGACTATGAGTTCCTCACCGTGAGGTTCAACTGATATTAGTTGAACTTGCTGGTTTCCACCTCGTCTTTCCTGAACTTTCACTAACAATACTGGACAATCTTCGATGAAATGGTCAAATGAATTACATTAGCTGCAAGTGATGTAGGGGTTCTGACAATATGTTTCCAAATGATCTAGTTAGGCGTAGTTATAGAAAATAATCTGGCCTCGACCTCGACCCATGCCTCCTCCTCGTCCTCTTCCTATGACCCACCACGAGGATTGAAGTTTACTCTTCTTGGGGAATTGAACTGCACAACGTTCCCTTCTTGCTGTAATTCTCCTTGAATTCTATTTGCATCTCTTGACCTTTCATGCATGAGGTCATAATCCCTACAGTCCTTCTCATCACGCCCCACAGATTTGCAGAATGTACAATAAATATTGGTGGGTGTCTGGACATATTTCTGCATATAATAACATTCACCAGGGCGATGTATAGTTCTACATACCTCACACCATGGTAAAGTAGCCTGCATCAAAGGGTTAGGGGCTCTAGAGGTCAAGTATTCATTAAATAAAGGACAATGCTCTTTGTCATGGCCCTCTGCTTTACATATGATACATTAGATGTCTTTTCTTTTCTCCTTTCCTTTATCTTTCTTCATGTATTCAACCTATAAATATAAACTAGTTAATTGATTCAAAATATGAATCATACCTGGGTTGGATTCTCTTACAGGGGATGCTTCTAGTTTCATGGAAATATCTAATGCTTCAACCTATGAAGCGACCTTTTGTTGCATCAAAGGAACTCTAATGTGTGGCAGGAGGAAAATGATGAACCATTCCTTATGTTGTTCGTCTAGAATCTGAAAACTTAAATGGCCTATCAAGGTCTTAAACCTCTGATCAAATTCCCAAACTATTTCAGTCACCTTCTGCTTGATTTCCTTTAACTCCATAATGCACTATGACTCCGAATTAGGCTTCTTGAACTCTGCACTCAATGCAGTATTGATGTCATTCAACGGTTTAGGTTGTACATATATTGTAACAAATTTCATATACCAACTCAATGCACGATCCCTCAAGGTAGTACTAAAATGATCCCTCTTAATAGATTTGTCGGTGACTTGCTTAATGCTCCATACAAGTTCACTTAAGAACTAGTGTTGGTCAGGATCCTCAGATCCATCTCCTCTAAAAATGGGTAACCTCATTTCATCTGCCATGGATTTTCCTTGGTTTCTCAATTGAGTATGTACTAAACTGCTTGTAACAGTGATCTACGTGCTTTGATTACTTTGGTTACTATGGTTACTTACTGCTGCTAAAACAAGAGGAGTAGTGATACTTACATCGATAGTAGGTGTAGTCCCTGAAGTTTCTGGTTCTTCTCTACGAAGTTCTTCAGTCTTTATTTTCTTCGTCTGATCGCCCTACTTCTTCTCCCTTGTAGAAATCTTCGTCTTGTTCCGATGGCCTGTAACTCTACTTAAACAGGTTCGCAAGAGGAACATTTTTGAATGATCTCCCACTACACGTGTGTCCAACCTCTGTGTCACTGTCGCTATCTAAATTTTTGAACATTATCTTTAAAATCCAACTTATTACTGTATCTTCAAGATATTCTTCTCATGCAATAAGATCTTAATCTTCAGTTTCAAAAATTGTAGAAACTTTCCTCTAGGTCCCTTGAAGAAATACCTCTCTGCTTGACTATATCATTCTACTTTATCGGTGTAAAACTCAGTAATGTACCCTCCAATAGTGCTATCAAACCAGAGATCCATTTCTCTAGACATAGAGTTATCAACTTTCTTGACTTTTTAATCAACGCCACTATCCAAACCACAAGTGGTATAGATCTGATTTCGAACTGAGCATTTGCTAGTCTGGCTAGCCACTCATACAACTCCTTGTGAACTCCTACAAAGAAAATCTTGTGAACGTCAGTAAAGATGTACCTTCCCAACCAGTCTTCTATACTAATGCTAGGGTTCTTGTTCTGAGCTTCGACGAAGTCCCTTTCCTGTTCTTCTATCCACTTCTGAATCTTTGTCTTTGATGGAAACCACCTTGACATTCCATCAAGAAGATCCCGGTACCGACAACTGAACCATTTGTTGGTTCAGGGGAAGACCTAGGGTTCAACTCTAACAATGCACCAACACACCCTAACTACTGGCCCTT
This sequence comes from Picea engelmannii, assembly GCA_009831015.1. Taxonomy (NCBI): domain Eukaryota; kingdom Viridiplantae; phylum Streptophyta; class Pinopsida; order Pinales; family Pinaceae; genus Picea; species Picea engelmannii. The sequence continues at coordinate 112,938 of ML782830.1, forward strand.
TTGGGAACACCTTCGAAGTAGATGAAGTCTCACCCGAAGTAGCAATAGGGGGGTTGCATGACACATGTGTCTACAACCAGAGGAAGTGTGAGATGATTCCAGAATAACAATGCAAGATAACCTAGAGATTCTTAACAGTATTATGCTTAACTTTGCGAAGTTATTTATATTTCTTATCTTCAGTAGGGAAAACAACAATGCAATAACAGTATAATCATATAGAAAATAACACAACATCAACCACATAGAACAAAAAGAGTTTACATGGTTCACCCTCCCCCTTGGGATATGTCCACATAAATGCGTTTATTGATCAAATATATGAAATTATACAGTTCTATTTGCACACTCAGCTGTAGATCCTTCTCTCTTTTCCTCTTTCATTCCCTCCCTGCGCACTCAGCTGTAGGGTAGATCTTCGCACCCAGCTGAAGATCCAAAAATACAAGAATGCTTTAAGACTTAACACTTTTTCCTCTTGATGTCTCGATCATCCCCCTCTCAACTCTTCTTAGACCTCTATTTATCCTTCTATGACTCTTAGAAACCTTAGACCGAATTCCAGGTGCAAAAACCTTAGGTCCACATAACCCGCATTTTAAGGACTTCATCAACCTGTTCTTCCTTCTTCTCCACAAGGTACTCAAAAGCACCGATTAGTATCTTCTTCCGCTTGCTGACTTGTCCACGATCTATCCTCTTTACTACTTTGTCTTCCTTGATCTTCTCTTTCAACGAATTGATTTCCCTTACTTCGTTCCTTCTTTTATGCTTCTTTAATCACTTTGACCCCTGCTTGATTTGTGTGCCTTCCGCACACTTCATACTTTGTCTTTATTCTTATTTAATCTTCACTTTCTTCCTTAATACCTGACCAAGGGCCAACAACGCCTCTACCTAATGGACCAGTATATCGACACTCACTGATGGAGAATGATGAAATCAGGCATTAGATCCAAGAGCTTATTCAAAAGGGGCACATCAGACCCAAATCCTCCCCTTGCGGAAGCTTGATTGTACTGTTGCATAAGAAGGATGGGACTTGGTGACTCTACATTGATTACAAAGCCTTAAACAAAATCACAGTCAAGAACCGCTACCCCATTCCTAGGATTGATGACCTTCTTGACCAACTCAAGGGGGAAAATTTCTTCAACAAGATTGACCTAAAGTCTATCTATCACCAGGTTCCCATCAAACCAACTGATGTATGGAAGACAACCTTCAAGTCTAAAGAAGGTCTCTACAAATGGCTAGTCATGCCCTTTGGCTTAACAAATGCACTAGCCACTTTCATGAGGTTTATGGATGATGTATTGAGACCCTTCACCAACACCTTTGTGGTAGTATATTTGGATGACATCCTCATATTCATAAGAATGTGGGAGGAGCACATGAAGCATATTCAACAGGCCTCTGGGCAACTTGGAAAAATGAGCACTCTGTAGCAGCAAAAGCTTTATGCCAACATGGAAAAATGCTCTTTTGGCATGAACATGGTCTAATACTTGGGCTACATTGTTGATGAGCATGGGGTACATGTTGATTAAGCTAAGATCTAATTCATTCATGACTTGCTAGCTCCGACCACATTGACCGAGCTTCTGAGCTTTTTGGGCTCAACCAACCTCTACCGATGGTTGGTGTTGGGATTCTCCCATATTGCATGGGCCCTCAACTAGGTGATCAAGGGTGGTGGTAGGTCCAAGTTCGTGTGGGAGAAGGATAAACAATGAGCATTCGATTATCTGAAGCATCACTTGTTCTCAACTCCAATACTCTCCTTGCCTGATCTGCAACAACCATTCGAGATTGAGACTGATGCATTTGACTATGATATGGGCATATTTTTCACTCAACACGAGCATCCGGTGGCATACCATAGCGAGACACTCTCTGATACTGTCCGAAAATACCCCACCTATGACAAGGAAAAGTATTCCATTGTACAAGCCCGTCGTCAATGGAAACATTACATTCTCGAGAAAGAGATGATCATACACACTGATCACAAGCCTTTGTAGTTCATACAAACATAAGGGAAATTGCAGAATGACCACCATTATAAGTGGTCCACCTACCTGCAACAGTTCCATATCAACATCAAGTATAAGACATGTATCTATGATCGTGCCACTGACTTCCTTAGTCGACCTCCTATGGACATGAAGAATCCGAGTGGCCCCAACTTTATTAGCAAGATCCAGACTTCGCCACCACCTATTGGCTCTTGGGTACATGCACAACTGTCATTGATTTTCACATTCAGGACAAAATCTTATGCCACCTAGTCCATCTCTGTGTTCCTACAAGCAAGCATGCAAAGCTGATTTGGGAAGCTCACTATAGTCGGGTGGCAAGACATTTTGGCATGGAGAAAACTGTGGTCGTTCTTTAGAAACAGTTTTTTCCAAAACTTTGACAGGATGTCAGGAAGTATATCAGATCTTGCACTGCCTGTGCCATTGCCAAGCCAACCATCAAGAAGAAAGGCTTATACACCTCTCTTCCTATTCCTGAGAAGCCTTGGGAATCCATCTCAATGGATTACATGTTTGGCTTGCCATCCACCAAGCAAGGAAATGACGGTGTGTTTGTGGTCGTTGATCGGTTTTCAAATATGGCCATCCTCACAACCTTTAAGAAGAATGTCACAATGATAGATACTGCTAAGATCTTCTTCAAATGAGTGTGGGTCCACTTTGGGATACCACATACCATCATCTCCGACCAAGACAACAGGTTCCTCTACACCTTTTAGTCGAGTCTCTGGTCTTTGTTGGACACCAAGCTCACAAATTCCACTTCTTTCCACCCCCAAACCGATGGCCAAACATAAGTTGTCAATTGGATGATTGTGCACATCTTACGCATGTACAATTTTAAGCATCCACGTTCATGGGATGAGAGTCTCCTATATTTCCAACACAATTACAACATGGATCTCCATAGTTCCACCAACCATAGCCCATTTTAGGTGTGTCTAGGATTCCAACCATTGGGACCCATTGATGTTGCACTTCCTCTTGACACTGCATAGACAGACTCTTCCCCTCATCAACATGTGATCGAAAAAACCACTAGATTCATTGAGCAGATTCAACACATCCTCCAACAGGTCCAAGAGATTTTGCAGAAATCCAATGCTAAGTACAAGAAACGCCATGGTCAACACAGGGTACCACACCAGTTTCAGGTTGGTGACAAAGTCTGGTTACATTTGCAGAAGGAGCGTCTCACCAGGCCCCATCGAAAGCTTCACCCACTTCATTATGGGCCTTACACTATCACCAAGGTTGTGGGTAGCAATGCTTTTGAGCTCAACACTCCACCCTTCCTTGCATCCAATATTCAATGTGGACCTTCTTCGGTCATATTTTCCCCCATTATTGGACATCTCCGAGATCGTAGAGCAACTAACACCAACATAGCTCAACAATGACTGCATGGAACAAGCATCCATTGATCAGATAGTGGACACACAGGTCAAGGGCACATGCTAGCAATAGATCAAACTTTATAGGGTTGTTAAGGTAGGGAAAATCCTACACCAAGGAAAGTGGATTACCCATGGCCAAATCCAACAGAAGTTTCCTCACCTGATGGAGGAAGTCAACGCAATTGAGACCATTTCTTCCTAAGGGGGGAGGATTGATCCAGGTGGATATTGGTGGCCACCCACCTCTTCCAACTGGCTCCTTATGTCTGTTTTTTGTTCAACACGTTCTTCTGTATTGAATTGTATTTGTGAGTTCTACACTTCTGGGGCTGTCTGAAGCCCCACACATCCTCTAGGTGGATACAGGTGGCTTCTCTCCTAATCCAACTGGCTTATTTTGTATGTTTTCATGTCAACACATCTTTTTGTACTTCCAGGGCCGTTTTGGGGCCCTAAACATTTTTTTTTTGGCTCACCACAGTCAAACTATAGACATAGTCAGAGTTTGATGCCAGAATGTGTAGTTCTCCAAAAGACCTTTCCAATGGGCTGTCACGAACCTAAAACAAAGGTCGTATGCAAAAGTTATGACCCTTGGAAGTTGATGTACCAAATTACACCAACTTACCCATAGGGCCCACATGACTTTTGGTGTTTAACCTTCTAGGGTTAGGTTTTTGGATGTCTAGGGTTTTGACATTCATGAGCAATATATAAAAGGCCTCTAGAGCCTCGTTGTAATCCATTTATTCTCAGACGGATGCGCGTAGTAGCCACATATCTTCTCAGAGATAGCTACCACCATTCGAGCAAGTGTTTCAGTTCTGCAGTTTTACAGTTTTAGCCTATTTCATTATTTAATAGAAGATATTATTCAATGGATATTTGTGTTATTCTTCATATCTCTGTGTTTATTGTATTCAGTCTGTTAATCAATTCATTCTTCTTCTAAATCTGGATCATTGTGTCAATGTGTGTTTTCTTTCTATGATTTTTTGTTTCCAGTGGAGTAAGCCTTAAGAGGGGTTGTTAGATTATAAGGCTTACTTATGTAATACTATCAAGTTGTTAGGCATTGAATTATTGTTAGATGATGTCTGAGATAATCATTCAACCACCTCCTCTTGAATAAGAAGTAGTTGGGTTTTATAACCATTTGTAATCTCTATAAAAGAGACATATGATATTGTAATGATGACCATAAGCTAATATTGAATATCGTTGTTGGGTTCATCTTGTTGGTTGTGGAGCCTGATTATCTTCCTGATTCAGAGGTCTTTGTTTTCAGGCATGTTTATACCTCATGAAGACTTTACACCCCAGAATAATGTACACTCCTCCACGTGGGGGAGTGCAGGGGGGGTTACCCCCCTTGTGGGGTCAGGGGGGTCCTGGGGAAAACGGGCCCCCGACTGGGATTCGGGGGCCATCGTTCCTCAATGGGGGTACCAGGGTGAAGCCTTCGAAGGAAAAATTATCTTGTAAATGTATAATGTAATTGCATAGTAAATATGGACCGTCATTATAAGGTCACAGATCTGACGGTAGAAGTTATGTTAGGGTTTTTTCCCCTAGAAGGCAACCCTATTTTATGAGGGAAATGTATTGGGGCTATGCATCATTGTGAATATTGTATTCTGAGTGAGGATACTGTGAGAAAAAGAAGAGGAAGTTACAATGGGTGTGTTGTAGGTTGTATCCCTTTATTTGTTGGATAATAATAAAGGAAGGACCTGACAATTTATTTGGTGGACGTATCCCACACTGGGTGAACCATGTATATCTGTGTCTCTATTGTATTGTGTATCTTCTTTGTTTTATTTCCACATTTGTTTTATTTTATTTCTCCACGATCCCATTTTTATAACAACTGGTATCAAAGTGAAAGGTAACTCGTAGGAAAAAAAGGTTCCTAGTTCGAGTGGGAGCAATGGCAGAAGAAGGAAAGTTTAGGGTCGAGAAATTTAATGGCCAAAACTACTAGTTATGGAAGATGGAGACGGAAGATTATTTATATCAAAATGATCTATTCCTACCATTGGGTGGAATAGTAAAGAAGCCGACGGCCATGAAGGATGAAGAATGGGAGATTCTTGACAGAAAGGCTCTAGGAACGATACTGTTGAGCCTGGAAACGTCAGTGGATTTCAATATTTCGAAAGAAAAGACAACAAAGGAGCTGAAGGATGCATTGGCTAAACTGTATGAAAAAACCTCGGCGTCCAATAAGGTATTTCTAAAGAAGAGATTATTTAATATGAAGATGTTAGAAGGTGGGTCTGTTGCAGATCATTTAAATGAATTTAATATGGTTACTAATCAACTAAGTTTTGTAAAAGTGGACCTTGATGATGAGGTCAGGGCTCTTCTAATCTTGTGCTCATTGCCAAAAAGATGGAACGGCTTGTTCATGGTTGTAAGTAACTTCATCTCTAGTTCAAACACTTTAAAATTGGATGATGTTGTTGGTGTTATCCTTAGTGAGGAAATGCGACGAAATATCATAGGCGAGACATCAAGTAATGCGTTGAACATGGAGAATAAGGGAAGACAAAAGGATAGAGGAAAGGGCTTAGGAAATCGTGGGAATTCTAGGAAGGGAAGATCCAAATACAGAATAGAAAACATAGAGTGTTGGAATTGTGGGAAGAAAGGACATTTGAAGAAAGACTACACAACTCCAAAGAAATAAAGAGATGGACAACATGAGAAAAATCAGGAGGCAAATGTAACAGGTGATGTGTTACAAGATGCTTTGATTCTTTCTGTAGATAATATTTTTGAGTCTCAGGTAGTAGATTCAGGGGCTTCATTTCATTCCACACCCCATAGGAAACATTTTTAAGATTACGTTCAAGGTGATTTTGGATAGGTTCATTTGGGTGATGATGCACCATGCGAAATTGTTGGAATGGGAAAGGTAAAAATAAAGCAAAGCAATGGAAACCAATGGTTGTTGAAAGAGGTAAGACATGTTCTATATCTAAGGAAAAATATAATTTCAATAGGGTAGTTGGCAAGTGAAGGTTGTATATCCATATTTACAGATAAGGTGTGGAAGGTCACCAAAGGATTATTGGTGATAACAAAAGGAGAGAAGGTAGGTACATTGTATTTATGTACTGGTAATACTGACTCTTCTATCTCTTTAGATTCTATAGGAGTGGATACAACACTGTGGAATCATAGGCCTGGACACATGAGTGAGAAGGGGATGTAGATACTTCACAAAATAAATTTGTTTCCAGATCTTAAACAAATTGATTTGGATTTATGTGAGCATTGTGTTTATGGAAAACATAAGAGAGTTATATTTCTCAGAGATGGAAAAGAAAAGAAGAGTGAAAGGTTATAGCTTGTGCATACAGATGTATGGGGACCAACTTAGGTATCATCTCTTGGTGGCTCTCGTTATTATGTTACTCTTATTGATGATGAAACTAGAAAAACTTAGTTTTATTGCATTTGAAAAAAATCTGATGTTTTTGATACTTTTAAGAAATGGAAAGATTTGGTTGAGAATGAGATAGGAAAAAGGTTAAATCATCTCAGATCATAAAATGGAGGTGAATATTGCAACAAAGAGTTTGATGATTACTGTTCATACTGTAGGATTTGTAGAGAGAAAACAGTTCCATGAACACCACAAGAAAATGGTGTGTCGGAAAGGATGAACAGGACAATCATGGAGCATGTAAGGAGTATGAGATTGCATGCTAGTTCGCCCTTATAGGTCTGGGTAGATGTTGTAGATGCCGTTGTTTACTTAATAAACATAGGTTTTTCAAGTTCTTTGGATGGTGGAATTACAAAGGAGGCATGGACAGGTAAAAAGGTAAACTATTCCTTTTTGAAGACTTTTGGTTGTGGAGCATTTGTCCATATTGATAAAGAAAATAGAACAAAGCTTGAGGCAAAATCCAAGAAGTGTACATTTATTGGATACAATGTTAATGATTTTGGTTATTGCTTATGGGATTATGAAAATAACAAAATAATTAGGAGTAGAGATGTCATATTCAATGAGAATGTCATGTAGAAAGATTAGTTGCAGGGAAAGAAACAAAAAAAAGAAAAACCAGAATACACAGTGCTTGATGAGATCACTAAAGAAGAAATTCCAAAGGTACCCGAAAATCAAAATGTACAACAAAAGGATTAGCAGGTACCTCAAACTCCTGCAAGTGTTGTTAGAATATCTACTAGGTTAAGTAGACCCCTTGAACGATACTCTCCTTCATTGTATTATTTATTGTTGACTGATTCTGGTGAACCAGAATGTTATGAAGAGGCAATGCAGGTAGACACCAAAAAGAAGTGGGAACAAGGCATGAAAGAGGAAATGGATTCCCTAGTAAATAACCAGACTTGGGATTTGGTTCAGTTGCTTGCAGGAAAAAGAGCATTGCAAAATAAATGGGTTTACAAGTTGAAGGAAGAAGATGGAGGCAAAAAATGGTACAAGGATATAATTTTTGTAAAGGGGTTTGCACAAAAGAAAGGCATACATTTTCATGAAATATTTTCTCCTGTTGTTAAAATGACTTCAATTAGGACTATTTTAAGTCTTGTGGTAGTAGAATATTTGCATCTTGAATAGTTAGATGTAAAACAACTTTTCTCCATGTGGATTTGGAGGAAGAGATTTATATGCAACAACCACAGGGGTATGAGGTCAAAGGGAAGGAGAATTTGGTATGCAAGTTGAAGAAGAGCTTGTATGGCCTAAAGCAAGCTCCAAGATAGTGGTATTTGAAGTTTGAAAAGTTTATGACATAACATGGTTACGGTAGATGTCATTCTGATCAATGTGTTTATTTTAAAAGGGTAGAAAATGGAAGCTATATTATCTTGCTATTGTATGTAGATGAAATACGTGTTGCAGGGTCAAATATGCATGATATAAATGTGCTCAAGAAGAAATTAGCTAATTCATTTGCAATGAAGGATTTGGGTGTCGCAAAGAAAATCCTTGGTATGAGAATAACAAGAGACAAGGAAAATCACAAATTGACATTGTCTCAGGGTGAGTACATAGAGAAGGTGTTGGAGAGGTTTAGAATGCATAATGAAAAACTAGTTAGTACACCTTTGGCCAACCATTTCAAATTAACGAAGGAAATGTGTCCCAAGACACATGAGGAGATACAATACATGTCCAGGGTGCCTTATTCATTAGCAGTTGGCAAATTGGTGTATGCGATGGTTTGCACAAGACCAAATATTGCACTTGCAGTGGGAGTTGTGAGCAGGTATATGAACAATCTAGGTAAAGAACATTGGGAGGTAGTAAAGTGGATTCTCACGTATTTGAGAGGTACTACTACTCATGCATTATGTTGCGGAGGTTCAGACACTGTTCTACAGGGATATGTTGATTCATATATGGCAGGTGATAAATATAACATGAGGAGCACCATAGGGTATGTTTTTACTATATGTGGAACAATAGTAAGTTGGATTTTGAAACTGCAAAAGTTTGTTGTACTTTCAACAACAGAAGTAGAGTATGTTTCTGCTACAGAGGCTAGTAAAGAAATGATTTGGTTACAGTGGTTTATGGAGAAATTTGGAAAGAAGCAGGAGAATAGTAGGTTGTACTATGACAATGAGAGTGCCATTCATCTTGAAAATAAATCAACCTTCCATTCGAATACTAAGCATATACATCTAAGGTACCATTTCATACGATCCATCTTGGAAGATGGACATTTAAAGTTGGAAAAGATACACACTAGCCAAAATCCTGCAGACATGTTAACTAAAAGAGTAACCAGGGAGAAATTGAGTTCCTGCTCAGTTTCAGTTGGTCTTCAATAATGAAGGTGAAGATGATAAATTTTCCAGGTCCAAGAAGTATCATAGTCCAACATATACAACAACGATGGAGTTGTTGAGATCAGTCTCCAAGTGGGAGATTGTCGGTTGTGGAGCCTGATTATCTTCCTGACTCAGAGGTATTTGTTTTCAGATGTGTTTATACCTCATGAATATTTTACACCCTAGAAGAATGTACACTCCTCCATGCGGGGGAGTGCAGGGGGGTTACTCCCCCTACGGGGTTCGAGGGAAAGCATGCCCCCAACGGGGGGGTTCAGGGGACAAGGTTCCTCGATGGGGGTTTCGGGACGAAGCCCCTAAAGGAAAAAATTCCTTGTAAATGTATATTGTAATTTCATAGTAAATATGGACCGTTCATTATAAGGTTGCAAATATGACGGTAGAAGTTATGTTAGAGTTTTTTTCCTTATAAGGCAACCCTCTTTTATGAGGGAAATGTATTGTGGCTATGCGTCATTGCGAATATTGTATTATGAGTAAGGAGACTTTGAGAGAAATAAGAGGAAGTTACAACGAGTGTGTTGTAGGTTGTATCCCTTTATTTGTTGGATAATAATAAAGGAAGGACCTGGCAATTTCTTTGGTGGACGTAGCCCACACTGGGTGAACCTCATATATATGTGTCTCTATTGTATTGTGTATCTTTTGTATTTTATTTCCGCATTTGTTTTATTTTATTGCTCCACAATCCTGTTTTTCTAACACATCTCGATGTTTATTTTCATTATGTTGATCATTTGTACATCATAGTCTATATTTCTCTATATTTCTTATACTTCTGTCCATTTTCTTGGTGCGCACCATGATTTCCCTAGTGCAGGTACATGGTCAACATTATTATCACTTATTTCAATTACTATACGAATTGTAAGATCTCTATCATATTTGTGCTTAGTTCTTTGAAGATAATTATTTTCATTTACTTTTCAAATACATACAAACCCTTGAAAGAATGTCTATGTACTAGCAATCATTGTGAAAATTTGGGTTCAACTACTTTTATAAGAAAAAATCACTTATGTTTGATCAAATCTATAATAATTAGGAAAGTATGTAGAGTAAGCAATCCTTTCTATTGGAACCTGAAAAAAATTAAAAGGTTTGAATCTAAAAATTTAATCTTACAATGACAGTATTAAAGAGCAAACTTAATTAATTTTGATAACAATATGATTTCTTATCCACATCATTGTATTTAACAATTTATTTTTAGAATAATACCCATTAGTTTTAAGGCATCATCAATCTTCCCTTCTCTTTGCAAAAAAGTTATGTGATCATATGTGAAGAGTATAATCATGAACAAAAATAATAAAAAGTGCACATACACATTAAGATCAGATGAATTGTTTTCAATGGTTATCTTTAAAAACAAAAACACACCTTCACCATATTGCATTTGGAGTAATCAACTTCCTAGATTCTATAGAAATTGTAGCTTTTGCAATATTTGTTTTATCTTATTTGGTTAGCATGAGAACAAATGGCTCACAAAGATGTTCAATTTTATCCCTTCCGAGCAACACTAATTTTTTTTGACATGTACATATTGAAACAATCAAAATACCATCTCTAACTAGAAAATAATCATTTGGAAGGAAATACTCTTTTGTAGCCTTCCACCCCCCAAAACCACACAATTTATTTGTAGCTTACAACCTACAAAATAATAGTACATGGAATCGCTTGTTATTTAGATTCAAGCCTTGAATCTGAATAAATTTGAACCTCTTGTTGTACTATTTCACAAGTAAGAGACCTCATTAGATCTATAGCTAATAGAAACAAGTCTCAAATCCAACATGTTGGCCGCCCATATTTTAGGTTATCTCGCTAAACCTTTAATTTTGTAAGCACATAAACCATAGAAAATGCAACAATGTCTTGTCCTCTAGAAAACCATAGGAAACAACCAATTAAACAACACATGCCTTCTCCAATCCAAGAATGTTAGCAACCCTCTTCATTATTTCTTCCTTGCTACTACAAATTCTCAAGTCCTTGTCATATCTAGCTTTCAACCCCATCTCCAGTTTCTTGCAATGGATCATTCAGTCTTTCTCAACTCTCATACGGACCAACACATATTTTGGTTGAAACATGAATGGGATCACTTGTATTTTCTCATAATTAATACTAGTAGGAGAGTTGAATCTCTTGAACTTGGATAAAACTTTGGAGACTTGGGCAGACAAATTATCAACAAGAACTAGGAATTCAATGACTTGTTGAATAAAGTATTGTTATTGATCTCAAAAGTAAGTAAGTATTCAAATATAAATGTGAATTTAATAAATACAAAAGTGGAAGTGGATTAGAAAATAAGTTACGTAAAAGAGGAGTAAGCAGGAAAGTGGATTAAAAAAGGTAAAGGAGAAAGTGGAGTTTACGTAAAAGTGGAGTAAACATGAAGATGGATTAGAAAAGGTAAAAGTGAAAGTGGAGTAAAATAACACATGGTATTTGCACATGGATTAAAAACCCATGGTGGTATTTTACCCATGGTATGTTAAAAAGTGAATTAAAAAAAAGGGGGGGGGGGGAATTAGTTATTTTTTAAATAAAAGTCGTGTCTTTTCAAATGAACGTGACTTTTCATGTAAATCAAATGGTAAAATATAAATGGAGAAGAATATTGTGAAAAATATGTGTGTGTGGATGAAAATTTAATATTCCCATGCATATCATTTGAGGAGTGACGATTGGATATCATTAAGGGAGTGGCGATTAAATATTAGCAAAGATCAGATTTGGTGTTCTAGAAAATAGATTTGGTGTTCTATTAAGCAAAACTTGTAAAGGAAGATTCGAGGTAGAAGTAGAAGAAGAAGCAAGAAGATATAGTGAAGGTAGAGTGAAAGAAGAAGGAGTGAGTGCTAAGTTGATCTGGTGAAAGAAAAAGTAGTGAGTGTAGAGCAGATCTAGTGAAAGAAGTAGTGAGTGTAGAGGATATTTGGTGAAGAAAGAAGAAACAAATGGGATTGGTGTATCCTGTAGGTCAGTGCCTACAAACAACAAAGGGGATCAATGTCTCTAGTACGTCGGTTCCTATAAACAACAAAGGGGATTGGTGTCTCTTGTAGGTTAGTGCCTACAAATAGTAGTGGGGATTGGTATCCCCAGTAGGTTGGTGCCTACAAACATTTGTAACCATAGGTTGGTGCCTACAAACATTTGTAACCATAGGTTGGTGCCTACAAATTAATAAAAATAAGATTTTGTGGTTTTCTCCAGAAAGGGTTTCCATGTTAAATATTGTGTCTTATGGTTGTTATATTTATGTGATTTCTTCATTATGGTTTATGAATGTTAAAAATAAAAATATAGCCTTATACTGATTCATCCCACCCCGTCTCAATATAAGTGTGTGCTTAACAATTGGAATCAGAGCCGGTTCCTTCAGAAATAGTCTAACCACTGGAAGGTAGATATCGGGAACACATATGGTCAGTCAGGGAGGTTTCTCTACAAACAGGGCTCTGTTGTGTAATGGAACAAGCTATGCCTTCTGGAGTATCAGGATGCAAACATATCTAATGGCCCTTGGTTTTGATATTTGTCAATCGGTCGTGAGTGGTTATACAACCCCAAAAACTCCACCAATAGATATGGCTATGATCCAGGTGGATATCGCTGGCCACCCACCTTTTCCAACTGACTCAAAACAATTTTCTGGCAATTTTGGCAATTTATTATTTTTAGCAGTTTTTAATTGCCGAGGCCATTTTGAGGGCCTAAATGAAGGTTTTTCAGGATCGATATTCTCAATGATAGCCAAAGTCTCTGATTGAGCCCCAAAAATGAATCTCCTCGATGATACCTTTCCAATGAGCTATTGTGCGCCCCAAACGAATATCGTATGTCAAAGTTACGCCCTTAGGAAGTTGATACACCAAACTACCCAAAACGAGGTCCACAAAACTGTTGGCTTTTCATCTTATGGGATTAGGGTTTTGGATTTTCTTTATGATAAAAAAGGACTTTGGAGCCTCATTGTAAAATCATCTTCTTGCGAATGCGAGTAGCGGACACATCTCTTCTCAGAGATAAGATGCCCCCATTCTAGCGAGTCTTTCACTCTGTATTTTTACAGTCTGTGTACATTTTCGCTCATTAATAGAAAATTGTGTATTGCTGCATCTCTATGTTTATGGTTGCATCTCTGATACATTTATGTTATATTATTGGATATCCAAGATATCTATGTACATTTGTTTATTATATCTCTGCTCTCATTTCATGCGTAAAATAATCCGGATCAGTGGTATCAAAGTAGTCTGCTCTTGATTGTTTTTCAGTGCATGTCCCCAACGAGGTCCGAGTATGGAAAGTTGGGTCTCGAGCTTGTATCTCTGGAGGAAAATCTCTCTCCAATTCCCAAGAAACCCTCGATGGTGGAAGAAAATAAAAATGACAAAGGAGACGATTCTATTAATCTGTTGCTTGAGCAAGCTCTCACACGATAGAGGGACGAAATGATGGATAATTTTTCCCACATCCTTCAACGCCTGATGATAACAACATGTGCGTATTCATCAAGAGGCCACTTTGGAGGCACCTCACCTTTCAAGATACAATTTAATTTTTATATTCCTATATTTGAAGGATAGATAGATGAGGATTCCCTAGAAAAATGGTTAAATCTACTAGAAGGTTATTTCTCTGTTCATAATTTCTCTGACAGGGAAATGATCACCTTCACACTCTTTAAGTCTCTCCCCCATGTCAAACATTGGTGGGAAAATTACTCGGAGAAAATTTACACAGAGGAGTCTGGAATATATGGGGATGAGCCCACTTGGGATTTTTTTTGTGGACACAGTAAAGGAACAATATTACCCTGTTGGCAACTATGAGGAGTAGTACATGAGATGGACCAAACTGCAACAAGAGAGGGGCCAAGCAGTTCCAGAGTTCACCAATACCTTCCATACCTTGCACACCAAGATGGGTATCAAAGAATCTGAACAACATTTGGTTCTGAAATACCGTGGGGCTCTACACAGATACATCCAAAATGAAATAGATTTTCTTGACATCTCATCACTCAGTGCTGCTTATGGATATGTTGTTAAAATCGAGAAGAAATTTAAGCACTAGAACAAACGGGAGTTTGGCTCTACAAATCCGCAACAACCAAAGTATGATAAAGATGACCCTAACAACTAGCTTCCCAAAAACCAGTCCAAGCCATAGGAAAAGAAGGGTCACGGGAAGACAAAGAAGGACATAGGAAAATGGTGTGATTTCCACAAAATTCCCTGGCACAACACCGATGAATATCGCTCAAAACAGTCATTGATGGCCGAGATCAAAGACAAGGATCCAAACCGTGATTCAGAATTTGATTATGAAAATACTGATAGAATACATATCATCGACGTAAACCCCATTGCTATTGTCATGACCACAACAATTCAACTAGAAGAACCAATAGATCTTGAAAAGAGGAAGCACCTTTTTCATTCACAGATGTGGGTGAATGGGACCTCACTGCATTTTATTGTTGACAACGGAAGCTAGAAGAAAATCATCTCAACAGAGGTCATCAAATAGTTGGGATTATCGACAACACCACACCCGCAACCATACAACATCGGGTGGCTTCGCCAGGGACGAGATCTTTGTTTCAACCATTGGTGTTGATTGTCATACGACATCCAGACCTTCGAGGATGAGGTATTATGTGATGTTTCCTCACTGGATGTCTGTGATGTTCTCTTGGGCCAACCATATATGTGGAAGCACCATGCTATCTACGTGTATCAACCCCGTAGTGTCATTATTACTCTGGGGGGTCATCTCTATAGGATACCAGAGGTAGTTCCAACTACTGTCCCAACTAAACAATGATGCAAGGTAGTATCTCATACTACAAAATTAAGCTTCTTCACAATCTGTTCAAAAGGCGAACGAAAGGATATTGCAACCACTACAACCTCACCCCAAGCACCTTCTATCCAATAGAAGCAGGTTGAAAAGATTGCAAAGGTTCCTTCTACACATAGTCATCTCATGTAGCCCAAATGGTTGAACAGATTCAACCCCACCAACAATAGGTTCATGACAACCTTCCAGAAACCAAGCAGTGCATCGTCTCGAGCAAGACAAGCAACTCACCAAGATGTAGATTCAACAAATGATTTTCCCTCTCCCCCGGGAACTCAACGCAATGGAGACCATTTCTTCCTAAGGAGGGAGGATTGATTTAGGTGGATATTGGTGGCCACCCACCTTTTCCAACTGGCTCAAAACAATTTTTTGGCAATTTTGACAATTTACTATTTTTAGCAGTTTTTAACTTTCGGGGCCATTTTGAGGGCCTATATGAATGTTTTTTGGGATAGAGCTTCTCAATGATATCCGATGTCTCTGATTGATCCCCCAAAATGAATCTCCTTGACGATACCTTTCCAACGAGCTATATTTCACCCCAAAGAAAGATTGTATTCCAAAGTTATGCCCTCGGGAAGTTGATACACCAAACTACCCAAATTGGGTTCCATAAAACTATTGGATTTTCATCTTTCGGGATTAGGGTTTTGGATTTTATTTATGATAAAAAAGGCCTTTTGAGCCTCATTGTAAAATCATCTTCTTACGAATGTGAGTAGCGGACACATCTCTTCTTAGAGATAAGCTACCACCATTCTAGTGAGTCTTTCACTCTGTATTTTTACAGTCTTTGCACATTTTCGTTCATTACAAGAAAATTGTGCATTGTTGTATCTCTGTGTTTATGGTTGCATCTCTGATACATTTCTATTATATTATTGGATATCTGATATATCTTTGTACATTTATTTATTATATCTCCGCTCTCATTTCGTGCCGAAAATAATCCGGATCGGTGGTATCAGAGCAGGATGCTCTTGATCATTTTTCAGTGCATGTCCTCGACGAGTTCCGAGTATAGCAAGTTGGGTCTCAAGATTGTCTCTCTTGAGGACAACCACTCTTGCACGCCCAAGAAACCCTCGATGGTGGAAGAAAATAAAAATGACAAAGGAGACAATTCTATTAATCTGTTGCTTGAGCAAGCTCTCACACGATAGAGGGACGAAATGATGAATAATTTTTCCCACATCCTTCAACGCCTACCGATAAAAACATGCGCATCTTCATAAGGTGGCCACTTTGGAGGCACCTCATCTTTCAATATATAAGTTAATTTTGATATTCCCATATTTGAAGGACAGATAGATGCAGATTCCCTAGAAAAATGGTTAAATCTGCTAGAAGGTTATTTCTCTATTCATAATTTCTCTGACAGGGAAAATATCACCTTAGCACTCCTTAAGGATCTCCCCCATGTCAAACATTGGTGGGAAAATTACTGGGAGCAAATTTCCACAAAGGAGTCTGGAATATATGGGGTCGAGTCCACTTGGGATTTTTTTGTGGATGAAGTAAAGGAACAGTATTACCCTGTTGGCAACTATGAGGAGAAATACATGAGATGGACCACACCACGACAAGAGAGGGGCCAAGTAGTTCCAAATTTCACCAGTACCTTCCATACCTTTCGCACCAATATGGGTATCAAAGAATCCGAACAACATTTGGTTCTGAAATACCGTGGGGCTCTACATAGATAAATCCAAACTGAAATGGATTTTTTGGAAATCTCATCACTCGGTGCTGCTTATCAATATGTTGTTAAAATCAAGAATAAATTTAAGCACCAGAAAAAATGGGAGTTTGGGTCTACAAATATACAACAACCAAAGTATGATAAAGACGACCCTAACAAATAGCTTCCCGAAAACCAGTCCAAGCCATATGAAAAGAAGGGTCACAGGAAGATGAAGAAGGACACCAGAAAATGGTGCGATTTCCACAAAATCCCCTAGCACAACACCGATGAATGTCAATAAAGATAGTCATTGGTGGCCGAGATCAAAGACAAGGAGCTGAACCCTGATTCACAATCTGGTTATGAAAATACTGATAGAAGACAGATCATCGACGCAGACCCCATTGCTATTGTCACGATCACAACAATTCAACTAGAAGAACCAACAGATCCTGACGAGGGGGAGTGCCTTTTTCATTCATATATGTGGGTGAAGGGGACTCCGCTGCATTTTATTGTTGATAGCGAAATCTAGAAGAATCTCATCTCAACAGAGGTCGTCAATCAGTTTGGATTGTTGACAAAACCACACCTACAACCATACAACATCGGGTGGATTCGCCAGGGACGAGATCTTCATGTCAGTCAGTAGTCTCGATTGTCATATGAAATCCAACCCTTCAAGGATGAGGTATTATGTGATGTTTCCCCACAAGATGTCTGTGATTTTCTCTTGGGCCAACCATATATGTGGAAGTGCCATGCTATCTACGAGTCTCGACCCCGTAGTGTCATTGTTACTCTGGGGGGTCATCTCTACAGGATACCATAGGTAGTTACAACTACTGTCCCACCTGAACAATGCTGCAAGGTAGTATCTCATACTACAAAATTCAACTTCTTCACAATCTGTTCAAAAGGTGAATGAAAGGATATTGCAACCACTATAGCCTCGCCCCAAGCACCTTCTATCCAACAGAAGCAGGTCGAAATATTGTAGAAAATCACAAAGGTTCCTTGTGCACAAAGTCATATCATGTAGCCCAAATGGTTGAACAAATTCAACCCCTCCAACAACAGGTTCATAACAACCTTCCACAAACCAAGTAGTGCAACGTCTCCAACAAGGCAAGTAACTCACCAAGATGCAGATTCAACAAACACTTTTCCCTCTCCCCTGGGAACTCAATGCAATGGAGACCATACTTCCTAAGGAGGGAGGTTTGATCTAGGTGGATATCGGTGGACACCCACCTTTTCCAACTGGATCAAAATAGGTTTTTGACGATTTTGATAATTTACTATTTTTAGCAGTTTTTAACTTCTGGGGCCATTTTGAGTGCCTAAATGAAGGTTTTTAGGGATCAAGATTCTCAATGATAGCCGAAGGCACTAATTGATCCCCAAAAATGAATCTCCTCGACGATACCTTTTCAATGAGCTATCGTTCTCCCCAAATGGAGATCGTATGCCAAAGTTACGCCCTCGAGAAGTTGATACACCAAACTACCCAAAACGGGGTCCACAAAACTGTTGGCTTTTCATCTTCCAAGATTAGGGTTTTGGATTTTATTTATGATAAAAAAGGTCTTTTGAGCCTCATTGTAAAATCATCTTCTTGCAAATGCGAGTAACAGACACATCTCTTCTCAAAGATAAGCTACCACCATTCTAGCGAGTCTTTCACTCTGTATTTTTACAGTCTTTGTATATTTTCGCTCATTTATAGAAAATTATGTATTGTTGTATGCCTTTGTTTATGGTTGCATATTTGATAAATTTATGTTATATTATTGGATATTCGAGATATATCTGTACATTTCTTTATTATATCTCTGCTCTCATTTCATGCTGAAAATAATCCGAACTAGGCTGGGAAAAAGGCTAGTGAAAATGATGCAAAATCCATGAACACCATCTTGCGCGGACTGCTAGAATCAGAGTTTGTCAAATTAATGCATTGAAAATCAATGAAATAAATTTGGGACAAACTTCAAAATAACCATGAAGGTGATTACAAGGTGAAGAATGCTAAGCTCCAAACTCATAGAAGACAGTTCGAGAGTCTGAAGATGAAAGAAGAAGAAAATGTTGCAGCCTATCTCCGTCATGTGGGAGAAATTTTCAACACCATCATAGGACTTGGTGGAACAATTGCAGAACCAATGATTGTGCAAAAGGTGTCGAGGTCACTTCCTTTAAGATTTGATGCCAATTTTTCTACCATTGAAGAAATACATGATCTTGATAAATTAAAAATGGATGGATTGCATGGGATTCTCACTACATATGAAATGAGGAGTGAAAAAGAAAAACCATAAAAAAGTGAAGCATATTTCAAAGCCTAAAAAAAGATGAAAAATAAAGAGCACAAATCAAGCGATTTTTCCAACTATGAATCAAACACAAAGGAAGCAAATTTTGTGAGAAAACTAAAAAAGGGATATGGAAAATATAAAGGCAAGTTTCCCTTTAAATGCTTTAACTATGAAAAGTAGGACACTTTGCTGCTAAGTGTCCATATGAGAAAAAATGAAAGTAGTGATAATGAAGAAGGCTATAATTTAAAGAGAAAACATCATTAACATAAAAATATCCACATATAAGAAAAACATGAAAAGAATAAGAACTCTTATAAGAAGAAGAGGAGCCTTTACTAAAAAAGGGTCAATGACTCGTCTGAAGAAAGCAATGAAAGCAGTTTCAGTAGTGATAGAGAATAAAATCTCTGTATGGAAATCGAAATAAAGATTGATGAAGACAAAGAAATGATAGATTCAAAAGAAGAGGGAAACACTTAAACAAATGGAGAAGTGGATCTTGAAGAAGAAATCATCTGCTTCTTAAGAGAAATAAAGAAGCTAAGGAAGAAGAATTTGAAACAAAAGGAGCATCTGCATAAATATGAAGAAAAGGATTGTGATTCAAAAGCCAAAATGTCACGAAGCCTTGAAGAATTATAAAATATTATCATAAGCCTAAAGGTTCAGTTAGAAGAGGCAAGAAAGATATTAGAAGTGGTGCGAATTCAACTGAAGGAAAAGAAAGAAAATTGTGAGAAGCTAGAAGCTGAACTTGTTTCCTTAAGAAATGATTTGGAAAAGTCAAACTGCTTAGTTGAACAAAAGCTTGAAGTTTGAAAAGAGTACCAAAACCTTAGATCATATTATCAATTATGAAAAATCACCATTTATTAAGACGGGTCTTGGTTATGATAAGAATCAAATGACCACCAAAGAAGATCCAGAAGGTGCAAGGCCATCAAAGAAAGTAAATGAAGAAAAATCTAAAAGCTATGTTGATATACTCAAAATTTCCATGAGTGATGAAGACAACAAGAAGAAAGAAAATAATGTTCCATAGAAAGTTGACATTTCTCCTGAGGACAACAAGGATAGATTCAAAAGATATTTCCCACCAAGGTGGCCTCACATGAATTGTTATCAATTTTTTTCTTTTTCTATTGCTTCTGCTGTAATAATTTTGGTCATAAAGAAATAGATTGTAAAACACATACACAAATAATCATGTATGGAATAAATACATGAATGCTTATGGATTCTCAAACATCAACTATAATACATTTTCCCCTTTATTTGATTACAATTTTGTATGCTATAAATGCAAAAACTATGGGCACAAAGAACATTTTTGTATAAGTGACCTTGTGGAAACTCCTAGACAAAACAAGGATGTGGATACCCTTGTCAAGCAAAATAAAGAACTCACAGGAGTTTGGAAAAGGAATCAAGAAGTAGATATACAAAATAAGTAAGAATATATGCTTGTGCAAACTCCCCTTCATGCTCAAAACAAACGAAACCAATAGTACATTGACAGTGGATGATCAAGCCATATGACAGGTGACAAGAGCAAGTTTCTCACTTTGAAAGAATTTAACAAAGGAAATGTGACATTTGGAAGCGATGCTACTGCAAGGATATCTGGAAAATGTACTCTAAGTATCAATAATGGAAAGACTAAAACATAAAATGCCTTGTATGTTTATGGTCTGAAACACAATCTTCTCAATGTTAGTCAAATGTGTGACCAAGGACACAATCTCACATTTAATTATCAAGGTTTTGAAATAAGGAAGGAAGGCTCAAGAAGATTAGTGGGAAGTGCTTATAGAGCATCAAATAATGTGTATATCCTTAATGAGATCTAGGGAGAAAATGTTATATGGGACAAACATATGAAATTTGGTTATGGTATAGAAGAATGGGTCATATGAACTTTGATAATTTGGTAAAACTCAACACTAAACAAGCAGTGAGAGACATGCCAAAGATTGTTAAACCTTCAAACACTCTTTTCAAGCAATGTTAGCATGGAAAATAGACAAGAACAAGCTTTAAATCAAAGGAATACTCAACAACGAATCCATTGGAACTCGTTCATACAACTCTTTGTGGGTCTACAATAACACAAAGTCTACAAGGCGAAATTACTTCATGTTGCTCATTGATGATCACTCTAGAATGACATCGGTTACGTTCCTAAAAAAAAATATGAAGCTTTTGAGAAGTTCAAAGTATTCAAAGCTTTGGTTTAAAATGAAACTGATTTGAAAATCAAGTGTTTGATATCAGATAGAGGAGGTGAGTTTATCTCAAATGAATTTGAAGAATTTTGTGAGACTCATGGGATAAAAAGACATTTCTTAGCCGCAAGATCTCCACAGCAGAATGGAGTGGTAGAAAGAAAAAATCAAATTGTACAAGAGATGACAAGAACAATGTTGAATGAAGCCAAGATATCATACCATTTTTGAGGAGAAGCAATCAACAACACAATTTACATTCTGAATAGAGGGAAAATCAAAGTCAACAACAACAAAAAACCTTATGAATTATGGAAAGGTAGACCAACAAAAATTAAATACTTCAAAGTTTTTGGATGCAAGTGCTACATAAAGAGAGATGATGAGGATTTCGGAAAATTTGACTCCAAAGATGATGAAGGTATATTTCTTGGTTATTCATCAAGAATCAAAGCCTATAGATGTTACAATACAACATTACACAAAATCATAGAGAGTGCCAATGTAAAATCTGATGAAGCAGGGCATGAGAAGGTGAAAACACAAGTAAATGTTCAAGTGGATGAGCCAGGCTACAAAGAATAAAAATAAGAAGAAGGAGAAGAAAATGAAGAAGAAGAAACATAATGCCAAGATACAAAGACACCATCTAGATTTGTTCGAAAGAAACTTTTGGAAAATCTGATTCTTGGTGATAAAGATATGGGAGTTCAAACTAGAACAATACTAGCTACTGCACCAGAATATGCAAACTTCTCCTTGCTATCTAAAATAGTGCCTAAGAATTTTATAGAAGCCAATGAAGACACACATTGGATTGATGCTATGGAAGAAGATCTAAATCAAATTGAGAAGAATGAAACATGGGATCTTGTTACAAGGCCGACATATAAAAATGTAATTGGAACCAAGTGGGTTTTTAGGAACAAGTTGAATGAAGATGGGAAAGTAATGAGAAATAAAGCTATTATATTTTGTAAAGGCTATTCTCAAGTTGAAGGTATTGATTTTGAAAAAACCTTTGCCCCGGTTGCTAGACTAGAATCTATCCTAATGTTTTTGGGATTTGCATATTTCAAGAACTTCAAATTCTATCAAATGGATGTCAAGTCTGCCTTTCTCAATGGTAATTTAGAGGAAGAAGTATATATTGAACAAACAAAAGGATTCTTGTTATCATAAAATAAGGATTATGTCTGAAAATTGAAGAAAGCACTTTATCGACTAGAACAAGATCCTATATCCTGGCATTCAAAACTCGATAAATATCTACAACAACAAGGCTTCAAAATAGGAATTTCTGACAATAATCTCTACATCAAGAAAGTAGCAGAACATTAGTTGATTGTTTTGGTTTATGTAGATGAAATTATTTTTAGAGGTAGTATGAAATAAATTTTCCAAGAGTTTGCAATAGAAATGCAAAAGGAATTTGAGATGTCTATGCTTGGTGAACTATCATTCTTTCTTGGATTACAAATTTCTCAATATGACAAAGGCATATTCATTTCACAAACCAAGTACATCAAGGAAATGTTGAAGAAATTCATAATGGAAGATTATACACAAGTCAAGACACCTATGGTCACAGGTTGTAAATTGATAAAAAATGATGAATCTCTGGAAGCAACTCAAACATTGTTTAGGTCAATGATTGGAATCCTACTATATGTGACGACATCAATGCCAGACATTATGCAACTGATAGGATTGGTTGCACAATTTCAAGATGCACCAAAATAAACGCATGTGCAAGCAGTAAAGAGGATATTCAAATGTCTAAAGGGCACCTTGGACTTCGGATTATGATACTCAAGAAGTGAAGATTTTAATCTAACAACATATACAGATGTAGATTGGGTAAGCAATGTTGATGAAAGAAAAGGTACAAGTGGAGGATCATTCTTTTTGGGTAATAGTCTAGTGTCTTGGTTGAGTAAGAAACAATCTTAAATATCTCTATCCACAATAGAAGCTGAGTATATTGCAACAATGACATGTTGCACACAAGTTCTCTGGATGAAGAAAACACTGCAAGATATCAAGGTAGAATATGATCAACCAATCTCAATCATCTTTGACAACACAAGTGCAATCAAATTTCAAAGAATCTTGTTATGCACTTAAAGACGAAGCATATTCCCATCAAGTACCACTTCCTAAGAGAATATGCAGTTGAAATAAGTGTCAAGATGGAATACATTTCCACCAAGGAACAAGTTGCAAACATTTTTTCGAAACCCCTTCCCAGAGAAACATTTGAATATCTAAGAGAGAAGCTGGGAGTGATATCCCTCTCATCTCGTTAGTAAAGAAGCACAACTCAGTGGGAGCATACCTTTTCCATTGATGTCAAAGGGGGAGAATTACAGATAGGGCAGAGTTGTAGATAGAGGAGGAGAATTATAGATAGAGGGAGAGTTCTAGACAAGGGATAATTCTTTCTATTTATGGAGGATTACACATTTTTTAGTACATGGTTGCCATCAATGAAAAATGGGGAGATTGTTGAATAAATTATTGTCATTGATGTCAAAGGTAAGTAAGTATTCAAATATAAATGTGAATTTAATAAATACAAAAGTGGAAGTGGATTAGAAAATAAGTTACGTAAAAGTGGAGTAAACATGAAAGTCGATTAAAAAAGGTAAAAGTGAAAGTGGAGTTTATGTAAAAGTGGAGTAAACATGAAAATGGATTAAAAAAGATAAAAGTGAAAGTGGAGTAAAAGAACACGGTATTTTTGTTGGTTTTTCTAATTTCCAGATATGATAATTATTACCTTATGCTTCAAACATATTTTAATGCCACTATTATCATAGAATAATTACAAACTGAAAATTTCAACCGAAATAAAACTGCAGTGGAAATAATAGAATCACAGCGAGATAGGCATGCACAATAGACAAAAAATTTATTTGGGAAAACCCAAACTTGGGAGAAACACCTAGCAAAATTTTCTCTAGAAGAAATTTAATTTAAGTTCAAAAACACATTACTAGAAATATGAAGAGACCCAACACAAGCTAAGTTTTCCCTAGTATGAGGAAAATCCCTCAAGGCTAGCGAACCACTAGACAAAGATAACACACCTCAAAATTTGCGCAACTGGCAACTACAATTGTAACTGTAATTGGAAACTGCAACTGCAACTGGAAACTAGCACAAAGAAATTGGGCAATGCACATTGGAAGAGGAGAGCTAATGAGATGTGTAATAATGAAATGAACTTGCCTTTATTTATACTAGTCAAGTCACCTTAGTTTACTGGTAGGGCTGACTTGTGATTTTAGTCTTTTAACTTTATTTTATTTCTTTTGTTTCCTTTACAAATATTCCAATGGGACGACTTGGTATTTTTTTCATTTATTTATTTATAGTGCATTCTGGGGTCTTCTATAATGGGTTCCTTGTATTTTCTTATGGAGAATGACTACCCAAAGTTGCAAAACTTCAACAGTCCCTCTCAACAAGAGATATATTCTCCATACTTGGATTGCTTCTATCATAGAAAATTTTCTTCATGAGCCATTTTGATGATCCATCTCCACACAACTGTTTCCAGCACCTTGGGTCTCAATTAAGACCACACATGGAGCATTCACCTCTACAAGTACACCCTTGTGAGTGAATGTCACCACAGGTAACCCCTGAGAGTGAATATACAATTATCCACTAGTTAAACTACCAATAACGCGAGAATGACATCCGATGCTATTTGAAACATGGAAGAACCTCAAGCACCTCGAGTCCACGGGTAAACTATTGTAATTAAGGACTACAGATGGGCCCATTTACCCCGAAAGTAAATGTATCCTTCTCCCTAAGGCCATATCTGGGAGAAGGTCTTCCCAATGCTTACCTGGGCCACTCACCACCACATGTACACCCTTGTGAGTGAGTGTCACTTATAGGTAAACCCCTGTAAGTGAATTTGTCATTGTTAGGGTCCTAACCCGCACATAGGTAGAACAATATATTCGGATGTAGTAAAGGTCAATATTAATAAGGCCTTTCAATAAAATAGAATAAGGCGGATGTAAGAAGACCTAATAGAAGCTTTCGCTTCTAGAAGGATCTTCCTCTAGATGCTTCTTTTTAGTATAAATAGGAGTCGAGGGTATGAGAACCCTAGCTTGGATATTATTGTAATAGAGCTCTTATCAACTAGAGGTTGCCCCCTCGAAGAGGCCCATGAACATTGCTTTCAGATTCAAAGTGTTATTTTTGTTGTTATTCTTATATCATTTCCGTGTTATTATGGTGAATGTTCTGGTTATATTGCTGTTATTCTACCATTACTAGCATTTTATTTTAGTTCTGCATACATTTTATATATGGTATATTACAAGTGGTATCAGAGCATTTTCCTCGGCATAAAGTGTGGGTTAATTTTTTTTTCAGGGTAGAGACATATTCCGGTGTCTTTAAGCCACAAATATTTGTTGTTACGCGCATAAACCCGTAGTTGAGGGATTCATACATGCAGGAAATACAAGTGGTACTTAAGTGCACATCTATTGGCCACCCTTGTAACCTTTGTTGGTACCCCTTCAAGTGGTAGCGCATCAGACAACACTTGTGTACGGATCGACCTAGATTACCTGAAGCCCTCTTTAGATAAACCGATCGGCCGCCTGACTACTATAGTGTCACCGAGAACAACACTCAGGAAGATACTCTCTAGTACCTGGGTAGTTGGGTAGTATGGCTAAGGGTACAGTCTATCCTCCTTAGTTAGTGCCCTAAGATATTGGGCCGAGTATTACTGTTGGACCCCGCACATATATCAGAGAGCTATAGCACAGGGCAAACCCTTGTCTATAGAACCCTTGAATACCTAACCCTTGGGGGACATAAACATAAACAAATTAAAACAGACAAGATCTATTGCCACGCAACTGTGTTCAGTTTGCTAAGTAAATACACATTTCTTTCTGGTTAAGCATTTGGGCATTTCCTCTCTGCAGTATTTTTCAGACCAGAGTATAACTTTGTAAAAAAAAAAAAATGAAAGTCTGGAAATTTTTTCACCATTATTTGAGACCTATTCCATTGGATTCATCTCTTTGCCCTTATCACATTCATCCATATCATTTTTTCAGCCAAATTTTTTTACCCCGCCCGCCCCTTTTCAGTTTCCTCATCCTCATGGCCCATACTCGTAGCCAAGACTTGGAAGATCACTTCAACACCTTTCAATCTGGTCTCATTGAGACCCAACAAGAAGTGAAACAACTCAGTTCCAATGTTGCCGCCATCAATACAACCATGTAGTCCTTAATGGGGGAAATCAAACAAGACCTCACCACCTAGCTTGAATCAGTCTTTTTAGCACTCTGCACCAAACTACATATCCCTACAGATAACCCTTCCTCTTCCTCACCTCCACATACTGAAGGTGACCATTCCTCTCATTCCCATACCTTGCAGAACCATCACTTTCAATGTGACCTACACCTTCCGCGGGTGGATGTGACCAAATTTGATGGCTCGGACCCCACTAGTTGGGTAACCCAAATGGAACATTACTTCTCTTTATATGTCATTATAGATGACTTGGCCAAATTTCGGTATGATGTTCTCCATCTAGATCAAGAACGTTGGCAATTGTGACAATGGAGAAAAACTTCTCATCAAGGGTATATTGCTTGGACACACTTTGTGGCAGAGCTTTATGAACGCTTTGACACTGACACCAACCATTTGGGCCATTTGACAAAGCTGAAACAATTATGAACAATGGAAGACTTTATAGCTACCTTTGAGCGCCTAGCTTTTAGAACAGAGGGCATGTTCGATGCCTTTTTCTGAGAGTGTTTTATCAACGGCCTCAAGGATGAAATTCAGGCCCATGTCCTCATGGCTCGTCCTGAGAGTTGGGTGGAGGCTACCAAAAGAGCTAAAGAAGCACAACAGGTTGTATCTTCTCAAAACTGAAAACCCTCCTTTATCCCTCGCCCTAAACCAGTAAATCCCACTACTCCCTCTGCTCCACTAAATATCCAAAAATTGACCAGGGATGAAATGGTTGAACACCAACTAAAAGGCCTTTGCTATAACTGTGATGACAAATATTTCCCGGGCCACAAGTGTAAATAGCAAAAGTTTTTTATGGCCATCTCCGAGGAGATTTCAGAAGAGGATGAAGAAACTCCCTCTATGTCTGAGTCACTTGAATCCACTGACATAACCCCTCCCTCAGACCCTCCCAAAGTAGGACCAGTCATTTCCCTCAATTCTCTCATTGGCTTCTCCGCTCCCCAAACCCTCAAGCTAATTGGTTACATCAAGCATCAGAATTTCATCATTCTCGTTGATAGTGGCAACACCCATAATTTTATTCATCGCCACATTGCCCAAGAAACTCATTGCTACATCCATGCCATCAATAATTTCCAAATCATGATTGCTAATGGTGGTTCCATGAAATGTGGAGGGCATTGTGAAAATGTGCATCTCCAAATTGGTGACTACCACCTGAAATCCCATATGTTTGCTATCGACATGGGAGGTTATGACATTGTGTTGGGTGAAGACTGGATAAGGACTTTGGGTCCCATTCTCATGGGTTTTAAAGACTTAACCATGCAATTCGACCAGGAGTGCCACCAATATAAGTTCCAAGGCATCACCACCGGTTCACCTAAGATCATTAGTTCCCATCACATGGAAAAGCTGCTCAAAAAGGGCCATTCTAGTGTTATCTCCCAACTCCATGCCATACAATAAACATAGACACCCTCGATACCGAAAGACCTCCAAGCCATCCTTTCTAAACATCAATTGGTCTTTTACACTCCCCAATGTCTCCCTCCTTCCCATGGTGTTCATGATCATTCCATTCCCCTTGTTCCTGGAAGCCTTCCTCCCAATATCCGTTCGTATCGTCACCCCTTTTCCCAAAAAAATGAAATTGAGAAAATGGTCCAGGAATTCCTTAATGCAGGCATTATCTGCCCTAGTACGAGCTCCTACTCATCTCCTGTGGTCATGGTCCTGAAGAAAGAAGGTTCTTGGAGAATGTGTCCTGACTTCCGTGCCCTCAAAAAACTTACCATCAAAGGCAAATTCCCCATTCCTATCATTGATGACCTCCTGGATGAATTGAGTGGCACCCAATTCTTCACTAAACTGGATCTCCGTTCGGGCTACCACCAGATACATATGAAAGAGGCAGACATTCCCAAGACTTCCTTTAGAACTCATGAGGGCCACTATAAGTTTTTGGTCATGCCCTTTGTCTTGTGTAATGACCCCTCCACCTTCCAAAGCCTTATGAATCATGTCTTCCGTCCTTTTCTCCGCTATTTTGTCTTAGTTTTCTTTGATGATATCCTCATCTATAGAAAAACCTGGACATACCATCTTTCTCATGTGGATCAAGTTCTTTATCTACTCTCTCAGTACCAACTTTTCCTGAAACAGTCTAAATGTGCTTTTGGCGCCTCAAAAAAGATGGCATCAGGGTGGATCCTAAAAAGATTGAAGCTATGCAAGACTAGCCTCACCCAAAGACTCTTAAGATCTTGCATTGATTTCTAGGCTTAACAGGGTATTATCGCAAGTTTGTTAAGAATTATGGGAAGATTGCAACACCCCTCACCGCTTTCCTCAAAAAGAACTCTTTCACTTGGACTCCAATCGCTTCTCAAGCTTTTCAGACCTTGAAGATGGCCATTTGCACCACTCCAGTCCTCACCCTTCCTGATTTCACAAAGACCTTTGTGTTGGAATGTGATGCCTCAGGGAAAGGAATTGGTGCTGTCCTTATGCAAGAGGGTCGACCTTTGGCCTTTATCAGTAAGCAACTATCTGAAAGAAATATGGGCAAATCCATCTATGAAAAGGAAATGTTGGCTATTCTGCATGCCATGTATCTGTGGCATCCTTATCTATTGGGGACGTTTCCAAATTAAAACAGACTATCAAAGCCTAAAGTATTTTTTGGAACAACTCATTTCCTCCACAAAACAACAAAAATGGGTGACTAAACTCTTTGGATATGATTATGAGATCATTTATAAGAAAGGCAAATACAATGTGGTTGCGGATGCACTTTCCTGAAAATATGAAGACGAAGGATCCCTTTTTTCTCTTTCATTCAATATACCAGATTGACTCCAAGCCGTTCACTAGGAATGGCTACAAGATCCCAAAAGTTCGCAGTTGATCCACCAATTGCAGTCCAAGGCTCCAGCTTCCCCAGGGTACTCTTGGCTCCATGAGGAACTTTGATTCAAAGTCCATTTGTATTTAAGTAAATAATCAAAGCTTAAATCCACGATACTTTCTGAGCTTCATGTTACACCCACAACAGGGCACTTCGAGTTCACCAAAACCTATGACAGGGTCAAATGTTCCTTTTTATGGGATGGTATGAAACAAGAAATTTGTTATTTTGTAGATGAATGTGATGTGTGTCAACGCAACAAGGGAGAAATAGTCAAATCGTCGGGCACACTACAACCGCTCCCGATTCCACCTGCTATTTGGAAGGATATCTCTATGGATTTTATTACCGGCTTAACCAAATCAAGAAATAAATCCGTCATCATGGTGGTTGTTGATCACCTTTCCAAGTATGCTCATTTCTGTGCCCTTCAACACCCGTTTACAACATCCACGGTGGCTCAAATATTCATGGCTCAGGTCTTCAAGCTTCATGGCATGCTGCACTCTATTGTTTCTGATCGCGACCCAACTTTCACAAGCAATTTTTGGCAAGAACTGTTCAAGATACAAGGCACCAAATTGCATCTTAGCACAACTTATCGTCCCCAGACTGATGGCCAAACAGAAGTTGTCAACAAGTGTTTGGAAACATATTTGAGGTGTTTTGCCTCAGAAAAGAAAAATCAGTGGGCTCAATGGTTACCCCTAGATAAATGGTGGTACAACACTTCATATCATACAACTACACGCATTACTCCTTTTGAATCGGTATATGGACATAAGCCACCTTCAAGTCTCTCATACTTACCGGGTGCCTCGAAGGTCCAGGCGGTTGACCTAACACTTACATCTCGAGAGGCTATTCTTTGTACCCTCAAAGATAATTTGGTCATGGAACAGAATCAAATGAAGCAATAATCAAATCAAGGTTGCTCTGAACGTCAATTTGCATAAGGGGATCAGGTGTTTCTTCGACTGCAACCTTACAAGCAAAATTTCCTCAAGGACGAGCATTTTCAGAAGCTAGCACCCAAATTTTATGGTCCTTATACCGTACTCAAGCGTGTGGGACAAGTCACCTATCAGTTAGCTTTGCCTAGAAATTTGAAGCTACATCCTATTTTTCATGTTTCATGCTTAAAGAAGGTGATTGGAGCTAAGTGACAAATTCAAACCAACCTTCTAGAGTTAGCTGAAGAAGGATCCATTTGGCTACATCCAAAAGCAGTTTTGGACCAGTGTGAGCGTTGCCTATGTCAGAGAACCATCAAGGAAGTGCTGG
This sequence comes from Picea engelmannii, assembly GCA_009831015.1. Taxonomy (NCBI): domain Eukaryota; kingdom Viridiplantae; phylum Streptophyta; class Pinopsida; order Pinales; family Pinaceae; genus Picea; species Picea engelmannii. The sequence continues at coordinate 143,797 of ML782830.1, forward strand.
TATAGTGGAAAGATACAACTCTAGGAGACGCCACTTGGGAACCAACTACCATTCTGCAACAATTTCCTCATCTCAAGCCTTGAGGACAAGGTTGTTTTTAAGGGGGTGGACATGTTAGGGTCCTAACCCGTACATAGGTAGAACAATATGTTTAGATGTAATAAACGTCAATATTAATAAGGCCTTTCAATAAAATAGAATAAGGCAGATGTAAGAAGACCTAATAGAAGCTTCTGCTTCTAGAAGGATCTTCCTCTAGATGCTTCTTTTTAGTATAAGTAGGAGTTGAGGGTATGAGAACCCTATCTTGGATATTATTGTAATAGAGCTCTGATCAACTGGAGGTTTCCCCCTCGAAGAGGATCATGAACATTTCTTTCAGATTCAAAGTGTTATTTCTGTTGTTATTCTTATATCATTTTTGTGTTATTGTGGTGAATGTTCTGGTTATATTGCTGTTATTCTTCCATTACTAGCATTTTATTTCAGTTCTGCATACATTTTATATTTGGTATATTACAGTCATTATCCATTGGTTAAACTGACAATGTTGGGAGAATGATGCCTGATGCAACCACACACTGGAGGAACACTAACACCTCGAGCCTTCTGTCCTTCAAAGACTGAGCCTAGGCCATTCACCGCTGGTACACCCCTGTGAGTGAATGTCTACCCGATTCCTACTCCTAGTGAACCATGAACACCTCGAGTCTTCTATCCTTTGAAGACTACACTTGGGCCATTCTCCATTGGTGAAATCACCATGGCCAATCCTAGGAGAATGTATGCCCGATGCTGCTCAAACATCAACACTCCCTCTCAATGAGGGATACATTTTGCATCACACCAATATTTTCCATGAAGTAAACAAAATTTTCTCTAGATAAAGGCTCAGTGAGAATGTCCACTATCTGCTCATCTGTGGATATGTGTTGAATATTCGCTACTCCCTTCTATATCATGTCTCAGATGAAGTGATATTTGATCTCAAGCTCTTGATCAAATAGTCCTGTAAGAATTTTATGAAGCCACACTGCTTCATGACTTGTGACACTGGCTGCTATATACTCCGTCTTTTCTATACCGAGTCCTATAGAAATCTACTTCCTTCTTATCTTGGAAATCATAATTGATCCCAAGCTGAAGTAGCACCATGAGGTGATCAATATGTCTACTACACTCCTTGACTAATCAAAATTTGTATATCCTTGCAACCTCACTTCACCACCTAAGACAAACCATATCCAACTATACCATGTTGGTACCTCAACACATGATTCACTGCAACCTAATGGAAGTGCCTTGGCTTCAACCAAATACTAGTTCAGGGTGCTCTCTACAAAGAAAATATCTAGCCTGGTATTAACCAGGTACATCAATGATATAATCCACTTCCTGTACATCATGGGATCCACAAAACTGTCCATCAAACTCTCCATCGAACCTAGGAAGATACTTATAATGTTTCAGAGGAAAGTCATGAAGGATGAAAGAAAATTTAAGAGGAATGTATCTTTCTTGAATTATTGAGGGTGAAGGGTTAAGAATAGAAGGTACAAACTCAACTTTGGTTTCATTAATCTCACAAGAATGATCATGAACATTATATGGCTCAGAGGAAGGAGCTTGGTGAATATCGATTATACAAGAAGGAGGTATGCCTACAGTTTGCAATGGAGGATATACAAGGGTAGATCTTTGGGCTTCATTTGAATGCAGTAAGTGAAGAAATATTCTTTTGAAAAACTCAGGAAAGGACAAGAAGATATTGATAAAACAAAAAAATACTTCTTGGACTAAAATCAAGCTCGAGTACTTGATTTTTCCATACCTCTCTTCCATATCTTTGTCCACAGGTCTCATTTTCTAGTGGAGTCTTTGAATCACATTCGAAGCTTGATTGGAGTCACCATAAAAACTTTAGCTCTGGATTCTTCTGCCAGTGGAATCATCTTCAATTGATTTTCTGATGTGTAGAGTCTCCAAAGCATAAATACAACCAATATCTACCTAAGTGTCTGCTGCTCTCAGACCTTATAACTAAAACAATGTCGTTCTTCCCAGGGAAAATTTATTCAATTCTGTCCCCAACAATGACGCCATAATGTTAACACTCTATAAATATGTTCGACTGATAAACAAACGACGAAGGTAACTTTTTAAAACCAACTTTGAGACTCAAAACTAGCCTTTAGGATCTGGAGAGGGCTCTGTCAGAAATGGCACAGTCTCCATGCAGGATATGACTTTGGGTGAAATGGCTAGATTTAACACCTTTGATATAATGGGTTCTAGTTGTATTTGTGCAAGAGAGTAAGACTTGGGATATGGAGTCGATTTGAGGAAATGACAGAGACAAATGACTTGGTGATCAAACTTGAGAGGATAAGGCTAGGTGAGCAACAACCTTCAGTGTAAAACTATAATGTGTGGTTGGAGAAATTATAGGAAGTAACTCAGAGCGCCACTGCGGGTGAATTCAGAGTTAGCTTTTAGAAGAAAATGTTTTGTCTAAGTGGCGCGAACAAGGGGCACTGTGCAGTGAATCCACGGGTTCAAAAATTCATTCTGAAATAGACAGAAAAAGATATGAATAAATATGACAGGAAGCACAATACATCTAACTGCTACAACTAGAATCTTTTCATCAAGTCACAGGACCTTTGCATTAAATTTTGGTAAAAAACTTCAGATTACATACAATAGCTATCGTCTACCCAATTTTCCAACCAACCCTGTTTACATGAAAATTATCCCCATATATAGAAATCTAATGTCACCCTTGGCTTCTAGGGTCGAACTACTCCCTCCCAGAATCATAGATCCATTTTCTTTGAAAGAGAACAATAACTTCAACGGATTCACTAAAAATAGAAAACTCGACTTTGCCAAATCATAATCGTAACCGAAATATTCTTTACATTCATTGATCATGATAACAATTCGACAATATGGTTGTGATGATTCATCATGTGCATTTTTGTACACTCTGTCATCCCTGCACATTAAGTCTGCTACGCAACAGTAACCTACAACAAAAACGCAACGGAATGCACAACAAACTGGGAAAATAGGCGTTAAAGATGACATGGTATCTCACTGATAAAAAACTATTTTCTGAAAATGAGAGATGGTTTTGTAGTTAAGATTTTTATAAAGAAAAACCTCTCTTGGTTTCTTGAAATTCATCTCCAGTTGGCCGAAATATGTGTCGCAAAAACATATCTCGAACATGAAATCACGAAAACGGAAAAATAAGGCTCAAAGATTCCTTCGAATCTCCCAAACTGTGACACATTTTGAAAATTTGAGAGAGGTTTTTATTATTTGGTTTGTCCTAGACAAAATATTCTCGGGGATTTCCAAAATTCCTCTCCAGTTGGTTATAAATTGATCTTGAAGTTGACCACTAAACCAGTAATTTGCGCAGTGCGACCTGTAGCCTGTGCGTAGGAAAAACCACTGCGCGACATCATCCTATGTGCGACAGCCTACTATGCAACGAAATCCACTGTGCGACGTAATCCTATGCGTGATAGCCCATTGCATGGGGAAATCCACTGCACGACAACATCCTCTGCGTGACATCATCCTCTGCGCGGTGCACAATGAATTTTTTAGTGCGCAATTGAAAATGGAAATGGGAATAAATAAATGATAAGATTCGTTTTGAAAATGACCCTTGGAGATGTCAGATGTTTCCAGTTACAAAAATAATATGGGTGCTAACATGCATGACTTTTCAAATTGTTGACAAACCTATAACCTTAGCTATGAAAATCATTGTGCTAACAACTGGCTCCAATGGGGATGCTATCCTCCCTGTGAGGTAGCAAAGAACAGTAGACCAGGTGCCAATCCATTTGGCTTCTCGCAAACTCAACTTTCCAACTATAACTCATAACCTGCATCCACTGAAAACCCAAAACTGTATATGCTCCAAACTAAAATATGAAACTAAGCTGAAAATAAAAATTGTAGATTGGTAAAAGAAATGCTCATAGTACCGAGCTTATTCGCACTCCTACCTACCCTAACTGCTGAAAAAGATGTCAATCTAGTGAAATCAAAATTCCAATGCAACCATGCAATTACTTTATCCATTTTTTTCTTTCTTTACACATGCTTGCTCCAAATCTTGTTTACTGACAAGTCATTCAAAAATTTATCTATAAATTCAAATCTCAAAAAAAAAAAAACATTGAGACTATTTTTCGCCTCCAAAAAAACTGCAAATGGATCCTCTAGAATGTTCATAAAACAACAATCATGTTTCACCCCTTCCACTGCATCCTTGTTTTCATGTGATTTAACCTGTTGATCACCACAAAGAGGATGAAAAATCTGTTAGAGACTGCTGGAAGTAACAATCTTCTGACTCAGAAGACAATGTTGTTTGAAATGAAACCCCTAGTGGCAAGCAATCCATATCTAACACTGATGTTGATTTACCATCATATTTATTTCCAAGTTGGTAGTTGATCACATGATGCAAATCTGAACTGAAACAACTTTCCATGTAATCAACAACAGAGTCATTAAAAGTATGAGAAGGTTGTTGGTCCTCTTCACTGATAACAATTTTCTCATGTAAAACAATGTCACTGTGAATGAAGTCAGACTTCCCTACTTCCTCTGTTATCTCATGATTTACTTTTAGCACTTCAAATGAAAAAAAAACATAATGGAGGATAATTTTCATTGGCAAGTCCACCACTTCATTCATATTCAACATAATTCCTGTGGGATTTCTGATTTGAAACATTATAAACATTTTGCTTCAACAATTCAAAAGATGCAAAACACAATGGCAAATTCCTTTCACCTAATTCAAAACTTTCTTCATTTTCTTCACTGCTGTCATATGCATATTTGCCAATTTCTTTGGGTTGCTGAAAACAATAATTTTCAGATTCATCTTTGACCAATGGCTTTAATTTTGAACTGATAAAACCTTCCATATAACAAGCAACTGAGTCATTAAACACATGAGAAGATTGTTGCATTTTCTTGTCAATTGTTTCCCATGAATCAATGTGATTTTGCATCAGCACACATTCCTCTGCCTTAGTGATGATCTTTAAATTTTCTTTCAACAATTTAAATGAAGCAAAGCATAAAGGTAAAGAATTTCGTTCAGCTGATTCGATACTTTGTTCATATTCTTCTTTGTAGCTGTGATATGTAGGATGGTTGCTCTCATTACACTGTTGAAAAGGAACATTTTCTGATAGAGAACGTGCAGCTGGTTGTTATAGGAACTCAACATCATAACCATCATCATATTCATCATATATAGGAAAATCAACAACATCTGCAATGTCATCTAACAAGAAATGTTTTGGGACATCAACTTGCTCTTCAACAAGCTGATTTTCAAATTCATTTTCAAATTCTACAAACAAATACATAAAAAAATCAACCCCGTTCTTATCATGGGATGGATCAGAAGCTAAATTAGCACCTTCTTTTTCAATAAGTGGAATATAACCCTTTGCAAAATCATCATCATTTAAATCTTCAAGAGGACGTATGATATTATTAAGCCTCTTCTCAAGATTCAAATCAACTATTCTTTGGTCATATTCATTGTCATGTTCTTTAGCATTCAACTCCTCATTTCGAATTTGTTTACATGATTGAATATTGTCTTCAACTTCTTGAGCATTGTTGAACATCTGTTGCAAATACATAGACTTACTCTCCATCAAAATAAAAGATAAGTCTGGTTGAAAGGTTGTTACATAATGGAGCATGGCAACAACTTCAGGAGGTTGGACTTATTTCGACAATTTATAATAAAGACTAGCAAACCTCCTACTGAAATTTGAGATGGTTTCATCTTTCATTCTTCGCATGGCATAAAACTCTGAAAGGAGTAGATCCCATGACTTTCTCTCACCCCAAAACCTACGAAAAGATTCCCTCAGTTCATCCCATGAGATAATCGACCGAGGCTGCAAATGTATGAACGATGCTTTGGAATCTCCTTGTAAGGACTAAGAAAAGGCCCTCATATACACATCATCAAAGACCTGAATATGATTTTCAGTTGACTGTCCATCAAACTCTCCATCGAACCTAGGAAGATACTTATAATGTTTCAGAGGAAAGTCATGAAGGATGGAAGGAAATTTAAGAGGAATGTATCTTTCTTGAATTATTGAGGGTGCAAGGTTAAGAATAGAAGGTACAAGCTCAAATTTGGTTTCATTAATCTCACAAGAATGATCATGAACATTATATGGCTTAGAGGAAGGAGATTGGTGAACATCGGTTATACAAGAAGGAGGTATACCTACAATTTGCAATGGAGGATATACAAGGGTAGATATCTGGGATTCATTTGAATGCATTAAGTGAAGAAATATTCTTTTGAAAAAACCAGGAAAGGAAAAGAAGATTTGATAAAATAGAAAAATACTTCTTGGACTAAACTCAAGCTCGAGTACTTGATTTTTCCATACCGCTCTTCCATATCTTTTTCCACATGTCTCATTTTCCAGTGGAGTCTTTGAATCACATTCAAAGCTTGATTGGAGTCACCATAAAAACTTTAGCTTTGGATTCTTCTGCCAGTGGAATCACCTTCAACTGATTTTCTGATGTGTACAGTCACCAGAGCAGAAATATAGCCAATATGTGCCTAAGTGTCTTCTTCTCTCAGACCTTATAACTAAAACAATGTCGTTCTTCCTAGGGAAAATTTATTCAATTCTGTCCCCGACAACAATGCCATAATGTTAACACTCTGTAAATATGTTCGGTTGATAAACAAACGACGAAGGTAACTTTTTCAAACCAACATTGAGACCTGAAACTAGCCTTTCGGATCTAGAGAGGGCTCTCTCAGAAATGGCGCGGCCTCCACACAGGATATGACTTTGGGTGCAATGGATAGATTTAACATCTTTGATATAATGAGTTATGGTTATATTGGCGCAAGAGAGTAATACTTGGGCTATGGATTCGATTTGAGGAAATGAAAGAGACAAATGACTCAGTGACCAAACTTGAGAGGATAAGGCTAGGCGAACAACATAATTTAGTGTAAAACTGTAATGCGTGGCGGGAGAAATTACAGGAAGTAACTCAGAGCACCACTGTGGGCAAATTTGGAGTTAGCTTTTATAAGAAAATGTTTTGTCTAAGTGGTGTGAACAAGGGGTGTTGTGCAACGAATCCATAGGTTCAAAAATTCGTTCCAAAATAAATAGAAAAAGATATGAATAAATATAATAGGAAACACATACGCAAAGAAATAAGCACAATACATCCGACTTCTACAACTAGAATCTTTTCATCAAGTCACATGACCTTTGCATTAAATTCCGGTCAAAAACTTCAGATTACATACAATAGCTACCGTCAACCCAATTTGCCAACCAACCCTGTTTACATGAAAATGATCCCCATATATAGAAATATAATTTCACCCTTGGCTTCTAGGGTCGAACTACTCCCTCCTAGAATCATAGATTTGTTTTCTTTGAAAGAGAACAATAACTTCAATGGATTCACTAAAAACAGAAAACCCAACTTTGCCAAATCATAATCGTAACCGAAATAGTCTTTACAATCACTGATCATGATAAAAATTTGACCATATGTTTGTGATGATTCATCATGTGAATTTTGGGACACTCTATCATCTGTGCACAACAAGTCTACTACGCAACAGTAACCTACAACAAAAACGCAGCAGAATGCGCAATAAACTGGGAAAATATGCGTTAAAGATAACATTGTATCTCACTGATAAAAAACTATTTTTTGAAAATGAGAGAGGTTTTTGTAGTTAATACTGTTATAAATAAAAAATTCTCTCTGTTTCTTGAAATTCATCTCCATTTGGCCGAAATATGTGTCACAAAAACATGTCTCAGACATGAAATCACGAAAACTAAAAAATAGGGCTCAAATATTCCTTCGAATCTCCCAAACCGTGACACATTTTGAAAATATGAGAGAGGTTTTTATTATTTGGTTTGTCCTCGACAAAAAATCTAAGGGATTTGAAAAATTCCTCTCCAGTTGGTCATAAATTGATCTTCAAGTTGACCACTAAACCAGTAATTTACGCAGTGCGACCTGTAGCCTGTGCACAGGAAAATCCACTGCGCGACAACATCCTATGCACGACAACTCATTGCACAAATAAATAAACTGTGGGACTGAATCCTTTGTGTGATAGCCCATTGCATGATGAAATCCACTGCGCAAAAACATCCTCTGCGCGGTGCACAATGAATTTTGCAGCACACAATTGCAAATGGAAATGGGAATAAATAAATGATAAGCTTCCGTTTGAAAATGAACCTTGGAGATGTTAGATGCTGCCAATTACAAAAATTATATGGGTGCTAACATGCATGACTTTGAAAATTTTTGAAAAACCTATAACCTTAGCTATGAAAATCATGGTGCTAACAATAAGATCCACAAAATCTGAATCTGAAGAAGAATCAATCAACTTCTTCAGATTTATATCCATAGGTGTATCCATGGACTTGTAGTCCATCATATTGAATCTCATCAGCATACCCTAACTGCAGAAGATAATATATGATCTTTGTCACACCTCTAATCCCAAGAAATAGTACATCCGACCAAGATCCTCTACCTTGAAATCTGAATCCAACTCTCTCTTACACTTGTCAATGAGCCACTTTGCTCAACATACAATAGTAATATCATTTGATCACTATATACAATCTTGTAGTAAAGGTTTGGATCTACATCACTCTCAGTGAAGCCCAAACTAATCAAGTTTCCATCAATCTGGGAGTACCATGCTCTAGGTGCCTGCTTCTGTATAGTGATTTCTTCAATCTACAAACATGAGAATCCTTCCCATGTGATCTAAAAATGAAGAAGACTTGTATTCTTGAAAATATTTGCAAGTAAAATTTTATGTGTTAAAAGAAAATGGATCAACTTTGCAACACATTATTAATAGGATTTACTCATTCAAGATGCATATAACAACAACATAATCAATGAACAAAAAACACATAACACAACAAATGATAAAGGAGTTCACCCCTCTCTTGGGCTACATCTCCTGGATCATTTTTATTATTTGCTCAAAGTGCTAAAAAATGTGCTTTACAACACTCAAACTGCCAAATAGACTGCTCCAATGGCTTCAGAACGTCCAAAAACCCCTAGCTGGGCTTTTTCGGCACCTCGTTTGGCCAAAAAACGAAGAATATAGGCTTCCTTGAAGTCTCCCCTTCAAGCTTGCTATCTCTGCATCTACAAAACACACCTCCTTTGGCTCAACCTAGCCCACATGCAATTTAAAGCGTGAAAACCTGGAACTGGACGCAACCGCATAACGGTGCAAACTGTAGGACGGTTATGGGCGCACCAACCCCTAACCGCCAAACTCATGGGCATATGGATCCATATGACCTCGGGCTAGCACAAAAGAGGGCTCCCTTTCCAAAGTTTGTTGTGGGCGCGACACGTGTCAGCGCAAAAACTCAACCGTATGAAAACACAACCAAACTCCTGCGTGCTCCGTGTGTTATGGTTGCATGCGTTGTCACATATAACCAAGGGTTAAACATTTGAAAATCCAAACCCACGTGCGCAACCTCGTAAGGTATGGTCGCATGGTAGTGTATGTACGACCGGGGGCTGGGGCTAAGCCCCAGCCCGGACACGCCCCAATTCACATATTAGTTCAATTCAAATGCAATTAAAACCATAGGTTTTACAAGGACCATCGTGTGGGCTAGTGGTAGCCCACACACTACCAAAGCACTGCCAAAAGGGGGAGGTCTGGGGTTCGATCCCCACAGAGTCCATAATGTTTTGAACTAACAACCAATACAATGGTGCCATGTGGCAGCCCATGATTGGGCCACGTGGCACCACACCATTTATAAAAATGATGCCATGTGTCACATCATGATTTGCCCAAATCTTCCAATAAGTGAAGGCCACATCATCATCTGCCACGTCATCCTGTACGACCTATACCACGTCAGCATGTACGGACTGTACGAACTGCACAGTTAGCGTCCCTTTTTTTACCTGTTTGACGATTCGAACAGATCACTATATCTCTTACTCCCAATGTCCATTTGAACCCTAGTGAGTTGCGTTGGGTTCGTGACGACAAGGGCTACACTCCTGTTCGTTTTGAAGCGATTCCGATCACTTTGAATTTTTGAGAAAAATTTTATCCCCTGATCACACCTCCCCATTGGGAAGCTTTTAGACCTCCAAAAGACTATTTTCAGTCTATTTGAAGATGAGGGTATATTTCCCTCAATCTTCCCACCTCAATCCACTTGGCTTTGCTTGGATTTGTTCCTTTAAGACCAACTCGAAGATACTCCACATTTCCTCGTTTTGAAGTTCACATTCTCCTGTCAAGGATGGTGTCTTCATGCAGTTCTGTAAGATATTCTAGGGAAAAATCATCTATAGAAGGAATCTGAACATGCTCTCCATGATCATCAATCAACGGAGGCTCATGAAATTTCAAATTCTCAACATTAACAACTGCATACATTTGCATATAAGGAGGCAAATCTAAACGAAAGGCATTGTTACCAATCTTGTCGATAATCTTGAAAGGACCATATCGAATTGGTTTCAATTTTTTACCTTCTCCTTTAAGCCTCTCCTTACTGATGTAAATCCAAACTTCATCTCCAACTTGGAAACTGTGATCAACACGATGCTTATCATGTCTCGTCTTGTACTTGGCTTGACTCTTTTCCAACTGCTCTTGCACCACTTGATGTATCGATTGAATTTGTTCAATGAACTTTTCTTCCCTATCAATGTCATATTGACCATCGATAGCAATATCCTTCCCAAAGATAAAATCTAAAGGAAATTTGGGCAAATAGCCAAAACATGCTTCAAATGGCGACGTTTGAGTCGAAGAGTGCTTAGCATGATTGTAAGCATGCTGAATGTAGTGTAAATGCTCATCCCAAAGTTTAGGATGCTTGCTGCAATAAGCATGAAGAAGATGCACCACTGTTCGATTTACCACTTCTGTCTGACCCTCTGTTTGCGGATGAAAAGCTGTGCTCTTTTTAATTTTGGTGTCCATGAGTGCCCATAAACTCGACCAAAAACTTCCAACAAATCGAGAATCCCGATCAGAAATAATGGATTTAGGCAATCCAAAATGCACCCAAACATTTTGAAAGAATGTTTGTGCCATTTTTTCAGCTGTAACCTGCTTAGTACAAGGCATCAAAATACACATTTCTCTAAATCAATCAACCACAACATAAAGATAATCATGATTTCGTCTCGACATAGGTAAACCACCTACAAAATCCATGGAAATACTTTCCCAAGGACGAGAAGGAACTGGAAGTGGAGTATACAAACCCAACTTTCGATTGCTAGGTTTACTTG
>ML782830.1:157915-200306 GCA_009831015.1 Picea engelmannii
CTCTTCTCCTAAATTCTTGAGTAAAGCTTTGCACACTCTGTCCTTTAGCTTGTCTAAAATTTTGCCATTCCATAGTAGCCTTTTGCTTATATGCCAATGGATAAAATTGTCTTTTAATTGCAACAATAAAATCATTCCAAGAGGTTAAAATTTTACCATGCTTCTTCATGTCCTCTTGAGTTTTGGATTCCCACCAAATGAGTGCTGCACTATCCAATCTTAAAGAAGCAAGCTGAATCTTAGTTTCATCATCTTGATTTTTTTGTATCCTACAATATACCTCAATCTGACGAATCCAATTATCTAATTTATCAACATTAACTTCTCCATTGTATATTGGCAAATCGAATTTAATATCAAGCTTTAATGAAGGAATTTGCGAAGGAGTTTTACCATGTCTTCTTGGAGAATTCGGAAGAGGTCTTTAACTGGTGGAAGAAGAGGAAGAAGATGGAGGAGAGGGTGGTGGAAAAGCACCATTCCCTCCATTTCCATTTGGAGTTTTATCACCACTGTCTCCCTTATGCTTTGAAGGGTTGGTGTAATGCCCATAAACATATATCTAGCATTTTTATCTTTACGAGCAATTATTTCTTTACGAGCAATTATTTCTTAACAGCATAATACAATATCTATTCAACATAATATTGATCTCCATACCAGCAACTTAAACAATTTAGATTCTTCAAATAATAATGAATTCATAGCAGAATAAATAAATGCATAATTCAACAGGGTACCTGATTCTGATGCTATTTCTGTTGCCAGCTGTTGCTTCTCTCCTGCTACCTGCTACTCAACCTAGTCCTGTTGCAACAAAAAAAAAATTGCCCAAACCATTGTCCACCCTGCCAACTAGGAAAACAACCTAGCTCCAGGATATCTACGGATATCTTGGCCCTCCGAGCCCAAAACCTCTAGCAACCCCGGTCACTGTGTCAATCCCAAACACAAATCTCTCCCTGGTCCAAGACTCAGAGTTCCCCCAAAAATCCTTCTCCCCTCTCGAATGAAAAAAAAATCCAAAATCCTTCTCCACTTCCCTTATGCCTCCTTCACCGCCCTTCCTCCATTAACTTTCCCCACAAAATACCTTATCGCTTTATTAATACCTTATCCATTCATTTAAATATATTATCCCATTTACGTATTGGTTACATTATCCCCTATGGGATACGTAACCCAATTTATCATTATACTTTATTTTGCCCCCTTTGTTTAATACTTAATTAATCAATTAATTAATTAATAATCAAATTAATCATTAACCTTTAATTAAAGAGTTAATCATACTTAAGCTAATCATAGTCAAAAATAATTAATTAATAACATATAATTAATTAAGGTTATATAATAATTAATTATAGTTTAGCTAATTTTTAGGATTATTTATGAAATTATTCATATTAATAATTAAAGGGTCATTACAGTTGGAGCCTTCACCTTGCAACAATGTATTCCTTTGTATCAAGATCTTCATCATCTCTCTCATTTCCATGACAGCCTTTCTGAGATCTTCATCTTCTACAGGAACACGTTCATGACTCTCTTCGTGAGCCATACTTGGTGAATGCCTCCTTGAAACTTGCGGTGATTGTATATGATTCCTCCTTGAAGGATGAGAACTTGGATCCACAAGTTGACCTTCTCCTCTTGTGAGTTTTAACCTTGTGAGCATCAGAAAACAAAACACTTGCAAATACTCAAGTCTTCAAAAACCTATGCTCTGATACCAACTTGATCTAAAAATGAAGAAGACTTGTATTCTTGAAAATATTTGCAAGTAAAATTTTATGTGTTAAAAGAAAATGGATCAACTTTGCAACACATTATTAATAGGATTTACTCATTCAAGATGCATATAAACAACAACATAATCAATGAACAGAAAACACATAACACAACAAATGATAAAGGAGCTCACCCCTCTCTTGGGCTACATCTCCTGGTCCAACTTCCAATGGATCATTTGTATTATTTTCTCAAAGTGCTCAAAAATGTACTTTACAATGCTCAAACTGCCAAATAGACTGCTCCAATGGCTTCAGAACTTTGAAAAACCCCTAGCTGGGCTTTTTCGTCACCTCGTTTGGCCAAAAAACGAAGAAGATAGGCTTCCTTGAAGTCTCCCCTTCAAGCTTGCCGTCTCTGCATCTACAAAACACATCTCCTTTGGCTCAACCTAGCCCACACGCAATTTAAAGCGTGAAAACCTGGAATCGGATGCAACCACATAACGGTGCAAACTGTAGGACGGTTATGGGCGCGCCAGCTCCTAACTGTCAAACTCATGGGAACATGGATCCATATGACCTCGGGCTAGCGCAAAAGAGGGCTCCCTTTCCAAAGTTTGTTGTGGGCACGACACATGTCGGCGCAAAAACTCAACCATATGAAAACACAACCAAACTCCCCCGCACTCCGTGTGTTATGGTCACATGCGGTGTCACATATAACCAAGGGTTAAACATTTGAAAATCCAAACCCACGTGCACAACCTCGTAAGGTATGGTCGCATGGTAGTGTATGTGCGACCAGGGGCTGGGGCTAAGCCCCAGCCCGGACGCGCCCCAATTCACATATTATTTCAATTCAAATGCAATTAAAACCATAGGTTTTACAAGGACCACCGTGTGGGATAGTGGTAGCCCACACACTACCAAAGCGCTTCCAAAAGGGGGAGGTCTGGGGTTCGATCCCCACAGATTCCATAATGTTTTGAACTAACAACCAATACAACGGTGCCATGTGGTAGCCCATGACTGTCCACGTGGCACCACACCATTTCTCAAAATGATGCCATGTGTCACATCATGATTTTCCCAAATATGCCAATAAGTGAAGGCCACGTCATCATCTGCCACATCAGCCTATATGACCTCTTCCACGTCAGCATGTACGGACTGTACAGACTGCACAGTCAGCGTCCCTTTGTTTACCTGTTTGACGATTCGAATAGATCGCGATATCTCTCGCTCCCGACGTCCGTTTGAACCCACACGAGTTGCATTGGGTTCGTGACGATGAGGACTATGCTCCTATTTGTTTTGAAGCGATTTTGAGCACTTTGAATTTTTGAGCAAAATTTGATCCCCTGATCACCATGTATCACAAAGTTCTGAGGTTTCTCTATGTACACTTCCTCCTCAATCATACCATTGTGAAACATGGTATTTCATAACCATTTGATGTAATTTCCAACCCATCACTGTAGCAAGAGAAATTATAGTCCTAATGGAAGTGTACCTAGTGACTGGAGCAAAACATCTCCCTTAATCCACTCCCTCTTTATGAGGGACTCCTTTGACCACAAATATTTCTTTATACTTCTCGATTATACTATCTACTACATGATTGATCTTGTAGATTCACTTGGAAGTCACCACAAACTTCTCGTTAGGTATAAAAAATAATCATGATGGATTGATACTCTTCCACCATGGCATGCTCTCAAATTTTTTGGCCTGCAAACTCATTGGCTTCTCCCTCTGTGACTGAAGAAAGAAAAAACACACCCTAGTTATCTTGTCTGGATTCCTCCTCTGTCATTATAGAAAAGCCTACAGAAACAAGTGGATCCTCCTAGGATGTCTCACATATCCTAGAAGCCTCTTTCCTATGAAGCTTATGTTTGGCATTCTCAACTCATGACACCTATTTGTTAGTCTTGGAAGATGTCTCTCTCGCACATGAACCTGGGGGGGAACTTCCTCGGAATGATAGGCTCTCTCTCTAATCCAATTGACTCTCTGTGAGATCAAGATCACCATGAGTCCACATGATCCCTCTTAAGCTTGACTCCCTTTGAAGTCTAATCTCCTATGAACTGTCCTAGAAGGCTGCTCCTCCCTACTGGATCCTAAGGGATGACTCCCTCTGAACTTTGTCTCCTTATGAGTTGGTACTTGGTGGGTCCATTTGCCTCACCATTGGTGGAGCCACCTGCTCCTCCTCATAACTATGACTCTAAGTGACTCGAGAAACTATGAGATCATTTTCTCTCCCTAAAGGTACCACGGGGAGTTGAATGCCTCTTTGCATCCTACAAAGTATCACGAAGCCAAGCTGGCCTCTTCCTGGTCACTGTAACATCTCTATGTATATCCACTGGCTCGAATAACTCTACTAACTCCTCCTAATAGTCTGAAGGATGAATAACTGGACTAGAGGGATTTGTAGAGTAATCCTTCAGAGCCTCTTTCTCCTCACTATCAATATCTATATGAGACTCTTTGTATCCCACAAAGGTACCCTTCTTTCCAGAAGGTTCTAACTTCATCCTCCTCTCCTTTGGTACATGGATGTATACTATCATGTCCACAGCTCCATGTCTGGATAGTCTTCTCCATGTATCAAACCAGAGACCGTCTAACATGTTGCCACATGCAACTGTCACTATAGTTCCCTCTCAGAGCTATCACCTATGTCCTGCCCATAACAAGAATGGGAACAAGAACAAAAATATTCCAGTTTTGTGACCAATCATTCCTCCACAGTAACCTAGCCAAAACAAGAAAAAAAAGAAGAACATATCCATGGTAACCTCCATGGAATTTAACCTTGCCAAAAGGGGTTGGAGCCACTGTAATATCCATAGGGTTACTAGGATAGGAAAGAGATCAATTCAGCTTGCAAACAAGTGAATCATTAGTATTAAACAATGAGAATTTACATAATGATCACCGTACCAAAAATTTTCAAGTGTTACTACACATTTTATAGTAAAAGTACTAAGGAGTAATAGACCTCTAAATATTGTTTTCCCAGCTACAACATTTAGTTAAGATGCAACAATATAAAATATCAAACCTGATATGCAAACCTAGAGCCTTTCTACTGCTGTTCCATTTGATTTCGATATGTCATACACTATAGGAGACATCACCACTACTGCCTCCAACTCTTAGATAGTACATCATCAATACATGAAGAAATCACAAAATTTGAAAGAGAAGATTCAATGTCCAGGAAAATGTCAATAAGCCTGAAAAACCTAAAATTTCAACTTTGACAGAATGCCAATCTGAGAGCATCAATAGGTGCGTTAGGGAAAGGCAATTTTATCTGTGGTAGAGTTAGTCCCAATGATTTTACAACAAGTTCTCAATGAGCTTGACAAAAAAAAACCATGCAACAACAAATCTCAACAAAACTTTGATACCAGGTTGATTTTTCTAATTTCCAGATTTGATAATTATTACCTTATGATTTCAAACAGATTTTAATTCCACTGTTATCATATAATAATTACACACTAAAAATTTCAAATGAAATAAAATTGCAGTGAAAATAATAGAATCATAGAGAGATAGCCATGCACAATAGACAAAAAATTCTCCTAGGAAAACTCGAACTCGGGAAAAAAACCCCAAGAAACTTTTCTCTAGAAGAAATTTAATCCAAGTTCACAAATACATTACCAGAAATATGAAGAGAGCCAACACAAGATAATTTTTCCCTAGTATGAGGAAGATCCCTCAAGGATAGCGAACCACTAGACAAATATAACGCACCTCAAAATTTGTGCAACTGACAACATACAACTACAACTGCAACTGCAACTGGCCACTGCAACTACAACTACAATTTCAACTATAACTGATAACTACAACTGCAACTGCAACTTGAAACTAGCATGAAACAACTGGGCAAAGCACACTAGAAGAGGAGAGATGATGAGATGTGTAATAATGAAATGAAGTTTTTGTTGGAGATACTTCACACACACATAGGATTTATTTTTCCTAAGGTTTTCCTTATGTTTATTAGTCATTATTCATTCTCCTATAGTTTAGGGAGAATATTCCTCTAGGAGAATATTCTTTTTAGTTCACACTTCAGTTTGATCAGTTGAGTGGAGTCTTGATGCCACATTGGGATTATCACCATGCAACATTGGGATCATCACCATATAATGCACATTGTCCTTGGGATCATCACCATCTAATGCACATTTTCCTTGGGATCATCACTAGACTATCACATTACTCATGATTCCCTGATCTCCTTCTCACTTCACTTTGTTTCAATCAGTTAACTGAAGACTGAGAGACTAGTTAACTTAGACTAGGTGGCAGTTCACTCTCATGACTTCCTGAGAGAGTAGAATAGGTGGCAGTTTACTCCCATAGCTATTGGTGTGTGTCCATATCACTCTATACCACCACTATGGTGCATTGTCTTCTCCTCTAGTGCACATTAGTTGATTTATACAGAGTATATCATGTGTAAATTATCATTCATTCATTTAGTTAATGAGAATTCTTCCATTCTTTCTCTCCTTCTTCTCTTTTCTCATATTTTTTCTGCAAATTGTGTATGTCATTTTATAGCTAGATCTATTATGTACAGGTTCAACACATTTACATGGTATCAGAGCTGATGGACTACAAGGGAAAAGACACACGAGATTATTTTTGCAAGTACCGAAGATTGAAGACAATAGAAAAATGGAATTTCCAAAAGAATTCATTCTTACACCGTACAATTTATTTGCATGGAAGGAGAATATGATAATGCATCTTCGAGGTAGAGGATTATACAGGTTATTCATGGACATAGAGACATAACCCACATTATCCATAGAAAAAACCAAGTATCTAAATCGAATGGATGAAACGTTTGGAACTATTTGCAGTCTCATTTCTCCTAAACTCCTCTTTCACATATCCTCCTGTAAAACTCCCAATGAATCCTGGACCACCATGGAAGGGATTGGAAAATAGGATGATATGACGGGACACATGCTCGAGGTGGAATTTCTCACTTTGGATCCAAAAACCTTTGACAATATCCAAGATTTCTTTACCAAATATAAGGATTTATTGTCGCAACTCAAGGCTTGCGGGGTTGATAAATCTAAGGAGGAAAAACAAATGGTTCTTACCATTCTATCCAAACTTGGTCTGGAATAATCAGTGTTTGTATCTACATTTCTTCTAGTTAGGCTATCCTTTGGAGCCACTTGGACGCTGACCTCTCTTGAGGCCTTTATCGAGTCTCTGGCACGAGAGTAGAACAAGCTCATCAATATGGGAAAAATCAAAGGACCAAAGGTGCATGCACTTACTGTGTAAGATGGTAGAGGTCATAAATATTATAAATATAAAGACAAAGACAAAAGGAAAGCACATGCAAATCCAAAGAAGGAAGGGTACTCAAAACCCTTCAACGATGCCTCCAGATCCAAAGGTGGAAAGGGAAGAAAAGAGGAGAAATTCACTTACTTCCATAAAGGATTC
Source organism: Picea engelmannii (assembly GCA_009831015.1). NCBI lineage: Eukaryota > Viridiplantae > Streptophyta > Pinopsida > Pinales > Pinaceae > Picea > Picea engelmannii. The sequence continues at coordinate 165,157 of ML782830.1, forward strand.
CATCCAGAATATGCATGTATGTAGAAACAAATAGATCAAATGGACCAAATGCTTCAACAAAACAACCTTGGAGATCACATCCCTGAGGGTGCCAAGAAGAAGAAGCTAGAAGATCATAATCTCAAGAAAGACAATTCTATCCTTGCTTTGATTTCCATCAACTCCTCTCTTGATGCTTGGATCATATATTCAAGTGAACAACACCACATGGAAGCCACAAAAGAATTATATTCTTCATTGGATGCATGCAAAGGTCCTCATATTCTAACAGGGGACAAATCTCTAGTCGAGGTCACTGACAAAGGAAGATTTGAACTCACAAACATAAGCTTCAGGAATGTGCTACACGTTCCCAAACATTTCATCAATCTTCTCTCCGTGTATCAGATGAAAAAATCCCGCACTAGAAAGAGAGTCATATTCACACCCGATGCAATAGATATCTATGACATGAAAACCAATTCTAGGGTTGCTATTGGGGAGGTAAATCATCAGTCTAGACTCTACACATTTTCTTAATTTATTGAACCAGATTCTGCATTACTGCTTACCCATGCTGATGAAAGCAGTAGGATATGGCACGAAAGGTTTGAGCATTTAAATTTAATATATACGCAACAAATTAGCAAGTAGGGAATGGTTGATGGTCTACCTGATATCCACTTCTCCAAAGGAATTTGTGAGGGATGTGTTCTTGAAAAACATGCTCAAGAGATATTAGACAAAGGAAAGACTTAGAAGGATTCCTTTCCTTTAGATGTGATCTAGAGTGACTTCATGGGTCCTTTTCCACATCCATCAATCAACAAAGCAAGGTACATGCTCATTTTTGTTGATGATTTCTCATGCTTCACATGGATTTTCTTTCTCAGGTAAAAATCAGAGGTCTTTCAACACCTCAAAGATTTCAAAGCCCTTGTTGAGACACTGTCAAGAAAGAAAATAAAAGTCTTCCAAATAGATAATGGGGGAGGGAGAGTATGTCAACCATGAGATACATAATTTTTTTCATGAGGTAGGGATTCAGTTGTAGGAAATGGTTCCCTATACTCCGTAGCAAAACAAAGTTGCCGAGCGGAAAACTAGATCTCTAAAAGAGATGGCATCTTGCATGATACATGGAAAGTCACTTCCACATAGATTATGGGATGAAACACTTAATTGTGAAACCTACATCCAAAATAGATCTCCCCATATATCTATCAAGGATAATACCCCCTAGGAGGCTTGGAGCAACCTCAAACCGGAAGCCATCCACTTCTATATTTTCGGTTCATGTGCATGGGCCATGATTCCCTCTAAGAAGAGGAAGGCACTTGATCCATAGAGCATAGAGTGTATCTTTGTTGGATACCCCAATGATGTGAAGGGATACAAACTCATTGATATTTCCTTGGACCGACTCATCATTGAGCATAGTGTCCAATTCGAGGAAAGTGTCTCCCATGTACTTCAACAGACACATGCATACACTTTTGTTCTTCCACCTGTCAGAGATGATGAGCATGCACATGATAACTCTTCTTCAGATGAGATTTTTGATTCAAAGGACTCAGATGATCCAGATATAGAGTCAGTACAATCATATGCAAAGTCAATGCATGTAGATGTAGATGCATAGCCAAAGCCGAGGCCCAAGTGGGACAAGACTACTCTTTAGGATGCATGGAATCTTGTTGGGGATCCAACTGATACTAGGAGGACTCAATATGATTTCGAGGGGCCTCCTATTGTACTCACTTCCATTGAACCAATTCCACCCAGGAATATTTTCTTAGTTCAATATTTAGATTGATAGTCCTATGGTGAGGCTGCTGGAAATCCCTTTTGGGATTTTCCATGTAGGAGGAGTACAACTCCCTCCTCGAGAACCAGACTTGGGATCTGGTTCCCTTTCCTTCAGGAAGGAAAATTGTCAGGTGCAAATGGGTCTATAGGACCAAGAGCACAACATATGGGCATGTTATAAAATGCAAATCCATTCTAGTTTCCAAAGGATTTCAGTAAGTGCATGGAATTGACTATGATGAGACCTTCGCTCCAGTAGCGAAGATGGATTCCATATGTTTATCACTTTCCATTGTGGCATCCAAGGGATGGAAAGTCCATCATATGGACATGAAGAATGCATTTATTCATGGTGATCTCTCTAAGGAGATCTATATGGAGCATCCCCAGGGATTTATGCAGGATTCATCTTTGGTATGTCGACTGAAGAAGTCTCTTTATGGCCTCAAGTAGGCTCCAAGGGAATGGTATGCCAAGATGGAATCCTACCTAATTTCACATAACTTTGTACGTTGTAAGTCAGACCCGAATGTTTACATGCTCAGGACGACTGATTCACTTCTACTCCTAGTTCTGTATGTTGATAATTTGTTGATCACCGGTTGCTCGACTTCGGCGATTGCTACAGTAAAGAGGATTCTACATGATAGGTTCTTAATGATAGACATGGGTCCACTACATTTCTTCCTTGGACTTGAGATCAATGATGATGCATCATGCATCAAACTGTCTCAGGCCAAGTATGCACGAGATCTCCTTGAGAGATTTCACATGACAGACTGCAAGTTTGCCCCGACTCCTTTCCTATCAGGAGTAAGACTTGAGGATGGAGGGGACACCCCACTAGTTGACAACACACTATACTGATAGCTATTGGGGAGCTTGTTTTATCTCACACAATCCAAACCAGACCTCTCCTATGCAGTTGGAGAAGTCTCCAGGTTCATGCAGGAGCCGCATGAGCTACATTGGAAGGCTGCAAAGCGAATCCTTTGATACATACATGGCACCATCACCTTTGGGATTCACTATGAAACCAACTCTACATTGGACCTCATCAGGTCCACTAATTCTGACTGGGATGGAAATAACATTAATCGCAAGTCTACATCTAGTTACTCACTTAGTCTTGGTTCCAGACCTATCTGTTGGTTGAGAAAGAAGCATGCTGCTATTGATATATCTTTAGCCGAGGCACAGTACAGAGGGGTAGTTAACATAACCATTTAGGATATGTGGCTACAACATTTTCTCACTGAGTTGGGCATTCAGTTTCATCGGCCGATCGTCATCTGGTGTGACAACCAGAGCACTCTAAAGTTCTGCAAAGATCCAGTTCAGAGGCAATAGGCAATGCATATCGAGATCCATATGCAATACATCTGGGACTTAGTACACGAAGGGATCATTGACCTACAGTTCTATCCTTCAATAGAAAATACTACATACATCTTCACCAATACCTTCACTGAGTAGAAGTTCCATTCTCTGTGCATTCGTCTTGGAGAGAAGGACACAATTTCCTAGCAAATGTCAGTTCTTCTTTTTACATACATTGTACTTTGAGGGGGGGTTTTTCCCATGATATTTTCCCTCTTTCCTCATTTATTTCAGTGTATCTTTTGTATTTGGGTACCCAACATGGCCTCATTGCCGATAGCCATTCTTTATTTTCACCATATTGATGTTCAAGGGTGGTGTTGGAGATAGTTCACACACAACTAGGATTCTTTTTCCTAAGATTTTCCCTATGCTTTTTAGTCATTATTTTGTCTCCTATAGTTTAGGGAGAATATTCCTCTAGAATAATATTCTCTTTAGTTCACACTTCATTTTGATCAATGGAGTGGAGTCTAGATGCCACATTGGGATTATTACCATGCAACATTCGGATCATCACCAACTAATTCACATTGTCCTTGGGATCATCACCAAATTAGCACATTACTCATGATTCCCTGATCTCCTCCTCACTTCACTCTGTTTTAGTCAGTTAATTGAATACTGAGAGGCTAGCTAACTCATACTAGGTGGAAATTCACTCCCGTAACTACCCAAGAGACTAGACTAGGTGGCAATTTGTTATGAGGAAAATCTCTCTATGGCATGGGGTAAACCACAATAGACGAAATGACTACATAAATCAACTCTAATACCAAGTATGTTATATAAATGAAATTCTAACAGGACAAGATCAATATCCTACCTCCTCTAGATGTCCAATGAAGACCACCGTTGAGCACACAACTCAAATATTTACACCTGCAACTTGTCCTCAACAACCAAGATACGCAAGAATATGGTGATAATATATAATGTTAGCATATAAAATAACATAATCCATTAACATTCATGACAAATACGCCCATAGAATATTAATTCAAATATTTACAAGATATCAATTGGATGAGAAAAAAGTATTTTTATTAAAATAATCAACAAAAGTGTATAGGTGAAAAACTTTTGTGTCGGTACATCTCAGAATCTAGAAACTAAGTCCCTTCCAGCTGGACCTCCACCGCTTCAATCCTCCACCAAAGGAAAGATCATATAAAGGAGACAATGAGGTTCTCCATCAAACAAGGAAGATCTTGGGGGCTGAACAATGAGTTCAAAATTTAAAGGATAAAGGGATGCAGACTTAATGTGAAGTGAAAATTTCTCTAGTGTATCTTTTCTCTCAAAAGTTGAATTCTCTCCTCTTCCACGACTTGGATATGGCTCAATTTATAGCCTTCAAAATGGAACTGAAGGGCCAATTCATAGCGTTTCCAGTATATGGAAGGTCAAGGATCATGGATCCTATGACATGACATGGAAACCCAACACAATTTTTAATTTTGAGCACCAAACCCGATGTACATGGGCTGTAGTGGTGAAACTTGCGTATATGCATGCTGTTTAACTGGTAGGGCTTGTATATGTGGAAAAATATGATTTTTTGGCTCTGGAAGGTACACCAAGGGACTTCAAGTCTGCATAGGGAAATGGAAAGGCCATCCAAGCAAGTTGCATGGGGTGAGGAAAAAGTTTCTATAACAGATGCCCCCTAATGTGTGATGTTAAAGGATTATCTCTGATGGACGAAATACATTATAATTCCCAGAAGTGGAGTAATTGAGACTCAACTAGAAGTGCCAGTATTTCATGAGAATATTACAATCCATAATGAATTTGTACACATGGCTGCCAATTTGAATTACATTGCAGATCCATGTGGAAATATACCAAATAACTGTTCATGGCCATGAATAGGCAATACAAAGTAGACACATGCCATAGGCTGTCACATTCACAAACAAGAACCAGTGGAAACCAGTATGAAAATCAATCTGAAGATATCTATATACAATGGAGTACAATCTGATCTCCCATGATCACTGAAGTCATATAGGTACTACTCCAATGAAAGACATCAACATAATAGGAATGTTGCTACTGTAAGCCGAATGTCTTCTACACTATCCGACAAAGGTGCAAGTCTACATTATGTGAATAGAGGATTTGATGTCGAACACAATGAGACTTCACTTGATTACCTATCATTAAGGTATACTGTAACAAATGTGAGAAAACCTACTAGTAATGAAAGTAGGTATCAAGGCACCAAGTACATTCTTACAAGTGTGAATAAAGGTGTTGAGGTTGAACACTTGAAAAATCCATTGATCAAGGGACATTGATGTATTTCCAACTTTCGATGGTGGGAGAACCTGCCATTGATGATCTAGGTCTCATTTCTAGAATAGATGAGATGAAGTTGATGGAAGGAGACCCACTGAAAGGAGAGCATTAAGGCATCTCTCATAAGTCAACACAAGGTACAAAGCAATAGCTTGATGATTTGGAGGAACTCAGACAAAGAGGATGTTCACGAACCAATGACCCTATGCATCTCTCGCATACACCAAATGAAAGTAATGCACGAAAAAGGCCTGTTGAGTACTCAACACATCCTAAACGTTTTGTGACCATTTCCTTTTAGGTACCACCCTATATTTTATTTTGACTGTTTTTGCCTCGGCATAAAACCAATCCTTCGCTTATCTTATAAGTTTCACGTTTTAATTGATTAAAATTTCACTTGAACATACAACAAAGAATCATCTTAACTCTAAAATACTTAACAACTACTCAAGGAATCAATGACCCAGAATTTTCCCTGACTCACAAGAGACATTCAGCATCAACAAAAGATGATGGTGGCAAAAAATCGTTTGGGGAGTCAAAGTAGCCGAGTGCCGATCCTCATCGGTGTCAGCTGATGAAATGATTCTTTCCTATGAATAAACCTCGGGAAGGATTTTTCCAAAGACCAATTCAATTGGCTTTGGAAAAAAGATGTAATAGTATGCGCCACACGAAAGGAAGAGTAACACCCCAAACTACCGATGCCCGAAATGTTTTCAACGCCAAAAGCTCATGAAGATGGAGGCCCTCTGAGAAGTTTTGTACCTGAACTTTCCCCGATCGCCAACCCCTATATCATCGATGTTGAGAGTTTCATTAAGAGCCTATCATTGTAAGCACACACTCTGATAATAGACAATCCCCGATCCATTTGCTGAGTGACGTGATGTGACGAGACATGTTAATCCCGGAGTGTGGTAGGTACGTTGCATTTACAATTCTCATTTAATTCATGGATCACGCATTAGTTACTGACTCATGCACGAATCAAAAGGAATAGTTAAACTCGTCGATACAATGCATCTCCATCCACGCCTCCACCATCAACCAATCATGATTTATCCGCAGAAATTTGATAGTGGCTTATTTTGAATTTGCATTAATTACTCATATTAACTAACTGATATGACTGCTAGTATCTCCTAGTTATATTCCTTTCAATTCATTGTGTATGATCCCATTCTGCGCAGCAAGAAGTTCAGAACAGATAGGAGAGTGAAGCTAACAGTTCGCATGAAGCATCCAAAGTCCATTGAGTATTAAAATCATTATCTTAGCCAACATTACATGTATGGGTTTGCTTATGGGTTTTGCACTCCATTTTATATATTCTCACCCAACGATGCTCTGCACACATGTTCAAATGACATTTTTAAATTGCAGGAACAATGCCTTTGAAGAAGTCGTCCACCAGGAAATCGCTGAGAGCCCCTAAGCTGCAAGAATCAGAAGTAGGAGAAGGCTCCTCCCCATCAGTTGCAAGACAATTAGAATTCATTCCCAAGCTAGTATCTGTCATTAAGAGAATCACCAAGGAGCCCTTTGTCCAACCCCCATCTTTTGGAGACACGGAGGTGAGTATTGGAGCCAAGATGGAATTTCCTCACTAGGAAGAAGTTTTCATGAAAATCAAGAAAGAAGAACCCCTCGAATATACCCCGCATAGCGATCTTGAAATGAGGAAGCTCAATGATGAGGTCCTCCCCAACATTTGCAGGGCTTATCTACACATGGTGGCAAGCCAATATCCATTCTTCCCTTGCATTGAGCTCTTGAAGTGGATCATTGACCACACTAATGCCCAAAAATGTTTGATTAATGATGATAAGGGTGAATACATCAGAGTCTTCCTGCCATAAGAGGTTCAGAGTTATTATAAGCTCAAATATTTCGAGCTAAAGCTGATCACTGATTTCGTCTTAAGTTTATATGTGTCATACAATACCAACAAAATCATGTCGTCTTGGAGGAGAGAAGACACAAAATTCACGAACCAGACTGCTGGTTGGTACCCAACGACCAATCTCAGGGAACCATACATATACCTCATGGATTTACTCTGTAGGTTACATGGGGAAAAATACTATTCTCGATTTTCAGAGGCTTGGATGCCTCTGGCTTTTACAATCGCCATTTCAGGTACATGCTTCAATTGGGGTGCCATCATCTCCAAATAGTTGAGCACTTGCATAAGCCATGATCATGAGCCGAAGGAGGGAGATACCCCCGCCTTCTACATGGCCTCATATCTACTAGATGTCATCTACACCAGGAACGCTTTTGCTGGATGAACCTGAATTGGCACCCTTCGAAGCTGGTTATCCATGTATACTTCAACATCCTATGGGAAAACATGTACAAAAATCCTATGCTATTATCTGGGATCTATTTATTGCATGCATTTACTCATTTCTCTTCATAAGAGAATGCCCTTGATTGTCAAATGAAGCAAAGAAGGTTATAGCCAAAATTGGCCACTGGTATTTGGAATAAAAAGAAACCTACATCAGGGTTTTTGGCACCACAGGGGAACCCCACTTATTACCCATTTATGTTCCCTACCGGCTAGTGTTAGGGGAAATTTTATATCAAACCATCCTGCAAGGATACAATGCAACTTTAGTAAAATACAAGAAGATGGCTTTCATACCGTATGGGTTTCATATTGGATTCTGCATGGTCAAATATACCACACATGCTAAACAAATCGGTTTAGGTCAATTGGAATTCGGGTTCCAAACTGGCCGATTTCGCAAACACGATCCCAAGGGATTGGTTCTACAACACGCGTTACAGGTATCATCCTGTTGGCCCTATTCCCATGACCAACTCGAAGATGAAATATTTACTGAAAATTCCCAAGACTGGAATATGGTGGCGTCCAGGAGAGTTGATCCTCGAGGAACCAAGTTTAGAGCTATGAGACACGAAGAATAGGAAACATTTTTGGAGCAGGCAGTTCAAGAAATTAGACGACACCCGGGAGGAGCAGTTGCATATGAATTGGATGAGGAAATAAGTGATCTCGAAGAATACATTGAAGCTGTTGGAACTCACTAGGAATACCTGGTACAAATCAGGGATCTTCCGGAAGATCAAGCTACACGAGAAAGGGTTACGTTGTTACTTTAGCAAACCGAGCTGCTAATGAAATGAATGCAGGATGACCCATATATTTTCATAGGACTTGCAGTTTCAACTGCTATTCAAAGTGTCCTGACGGAGTTGAACGATCTTGGGTCCACAGTTCTCGACAATGCCCATGGGTTAGGCAACCCTGAACATGAAACATCATTGATTGATCCTTTGGAAGAAGGGACAACTCAACCAGAGACAGGCTGGGTCTCGATAGAGAAACTGACACCCAATCCCTTGAGAACTCTTATACATATTTACAACGACGATGAGAGTCTAGAACCTGCTCACAACACCCTGGTGTGAGTCCAAGAGGAAAAGGGTCCCGCGAAAACCGCCTCCCCTGAGCCCGAGGTCCAAGAAAAGAAAAACTTACAAAAAGAAATAGGGTCTGAAGGTGGCCTTGACACAAGGGAGCCTACAAAACAGGAAGCAAAAGTGAGGCCGAGTGATGAAACTCCATAAATAGAAAGCGACAGTTCTAAGGATGACAAGCAAGTAAGCGATAAGCCTATACCCGATGCCTCTATTATGCCCAATATTCAAATCCCTAATGATGACAAATAGAGGCAAGATCTAAAAAAGAGAGCAAAGAAATTCGAGATCCCACTCCTAAGAAAATATACACCACGGGTAGCCTGAGAAATAACCTCACATGGGGAGATCAACAAATACCAGAACTGGTAGACAAAGTAGTAGACATCTATGCGATCTCCTACAATCAAAAGAGGAAGGCCATCATTCAAAGGACCACGAAAAGGTGTAGGATCACTTTGGATCAATCCATCGTGGTTACCACAGAAGAGAACTTAATCAAAACTATAAACGCTCGCACGTTTGAACTGATCGGTGTAGGAAAATTCCTCTCGGATGCCGCTCAGGATAGAGCCATGAGAGATGAAAAGGAACTAGCCGACACCCGGGAAGATATCGAACACCTGCGCTGTATTTTCAAATACTATAAAGGAGCTACATAAACCACTAAGTATCTGAAGGATGAGTTCAACGCAGTTTATAATGAGTTCAAGAAGGAAAGGCACCTGTTAAATGAGAACATAGTCGAGTTCCTAGAGGATACTCTCATGGCACTCACAACATGAAAAGAAATGGAGAGATGGAATGAAAAGGCACAACAAGTGGTGAGAGACTTGAATACATTGAGGCAATTCAATAGGGTCGAGAAAAGGAAAATCATGGCATTCGACTAGTTGGAAAAAGTAGTCTCGACTGCATGAAGAAATCTGCCGAATATTCGACAAAGATGACCCGGGGCCCACACCAAGAAATCCAAGAGAAATGGGCCAAGTTCCAGAAACACTGGGGTAAAATTAATAAAGTAATGAAATATGTCGGTCTCCCCAAATTCATAATCCCTGGTGAATTCACTAACTTTAGCAATGTGTTCAAGACACACTCCATGCAAGACTCTCTTTGGAACGAAGAGTGCGCAAAAGTCATCGATGCAATGCCAGGGAAAATGCAACAAATCGTGGGACACCCGATTAGAGCTCAAGCCATGCTGCAACAACTGAACTCTAGTTTGGTAAAATACTAGGCGAATGTAGTAGACATCAAGGGAGTATATGTTGCCCCTATGGAACAACACAGGTTCCCCTGGGCTCAAACCTATGAATATTTGTTTATTAGATGGCCTGAATATGAAATAAGTCACCCTTTTGAAGAGACATCTTGGGTGGATTGTTAAAGAAACTGTTGAATGACCACGCCACGTGGCAATTTTTTGTTTGGCTTGAACCATGTTTAGCTGTTAATTTCGGTTGAATTTTATATTATAAATAGAGACATCGACCGACTAGTCGGGGGTCGATGGTTTTTGTAAGAACTCTGCATTTTTGGCTGTTGATAATTATTTTGAGACTGCTGTGAATTGAGAAGTCCTTCTATACCAAAGACATGCTATTTTCATCAGATGTATGTGATTGGAGTTGGAGAAGAATTACTTCCTTTCCTATTCCATGAATGATGCAATAAATGAGTAAGAGCAATTAATTCTATTGTCAAGTTATCTGGTGCAATGTCTTGATGTTCTTCACTTTAATGATGAAGATAAATTGTTGTGTTGTTATGTGATGAATGTTATGGTAGATGAATTATTTTGCTTACCATGATCATGATTACGTATGTGTTTTCATATGTTAATTAGTTTTATCAGACAGTAGTTGGATGCTCATTTGGTTACTGCATTAGTACTAGGCCTTGTGGCATAGAATCACTGTCTACATGTTTGAGTAGTGGGTTATCCTAAGCTCGACGTCTTCCCAACAGTTAAAAAATTTGTCCTATTATTTGTCAAGTTGGTTTATATTGGATTTCATCTCTCATACCAGCCCCACCCAAGAGAAATACGGAAAAAGAAATGTCCTAACTAAAGGAAGATCCTTCACCAGGAAACACAAAGCCCATCGATAATTCAGCCAGATCACAAGATTTGGAGAACCATTCCAGTCCAAATGCTGCAGAGTCTAATTGGGCCTCGGTGGCGGGTTTGGTTCCTACTTTTGAGTCAGGGGATTTAGGTCCCATCAACAGAATTGGTGCTAGAAGGAGGGCCTGAGAATGAATGGCTGAATATATAAGTTATATAACATTTCAAACAACCTCCAGATTCATAACGGCCCACATGCATGGCTAGTCATCCGAAAAAAATCCAATGTTTACCGAGTACTCCCGAAGCAGATAACTCAACCCATTCTGAAGAAGGGCCTCTTCACCCTAAAATACTTTACGCCATCCCTTACGAGGAAGTGAATCAATTCAGGAGAATTACCAGAGCCTGGTCCCAATGAATTAGCGTGTTTCCCTTCACCCCCATCATCACTCGAAGAAAACAACATAACGGATTAGTAGTCAGCACTCTCGACGAATTTTTCGTACACTTCGTTGAAGACTTAATAGATTTCATGATTACCGAAATCCAAGAACCTCTTGACCTAATACCCGAGATGCCAGCGGGCGACATCTCCGAACCTAACAAAATTTCGAAAGAAGAAGAGTTTGACTCCGACTCCAAAGATATGGAAGGGACCAATGGTCATGGGGAGGAAAGAGAAGTTCCACTTCAATACAACCAACCTTGGTTTCCCAGAGATGCTGTGGCCGTCTCAGGACGAGTACATAATCTTCCCCAGAACCCAAAAAATCTGCTCCCCAAGTATGATCCTGAAACTTCAGGTTTTCACAAGATCACATCAAGAAATTCATACTTGCGATTAGTCTTATGAACGTTCAACATGAAGACGTATTATGCAAAATTTTTCCATAGACGTTTGAAAATTCTGCTTCCACGTGGTATTTTAATTTGCCAGTAGGATCCATAACCAGCTGGACTAAATTCCAAAAGGATTTTCTAGATAAATTTGTGGAAGAAACTACCACAGGAGCCCTGATGGCTGAGCTGTTTAGAACCACCATGACCCCAAAAGAGAGGGTCAAAGATTTCAATCAAAGATTCACGGCCATCCTGAACAAATTTCAGCCCGCGACGAAACCAACTCAAGAGTTGCAAATCAAGGTTTATGCCAACGCTCTCTCGACTTCTATTTCCATGTTCGTTAAAAGAGCCACCAAGAAAACTTGTGCGGAGAATTTTGAAGAAGCCAAGATGATAGAATTCCAGATGAAAGGATGTAAAGAAGGTCAGGCTTCTCTAGTGAGAAAATAAATCCAACCCCCTCCTAGAATATGACTCCTTTTGACTTGACTGCCGGGGAAACTGGCTAAACAAACTCCCGAAAAAGGTAATGGAGATATAGAATATCTACAGCACATGGTCAAGAAACTATCAAATGAGATTATAGACATGAAAATAAGCATAGGGGAAGGAAACCAAGGCCAAAGACCGTATAAGCCTTTGTTTAAAAGAAACCATCCTTTCAAAGAAACTAACCTCCCCCAACCAACTTAAACATTGACCTAGGGAATGTTGCGTCTGATTCTTTCTGTACTTACCACCCTTCATTTTGACGTTTGAAGTATTCAACAACAATCTTCACAATTGTCTGGTCGATTCGGGGGCATCCTCTAATGTCATGCCCTTGGCCGTGTGCAATAAATTAGGTGCTATCCCTCTCAAAAGTGATAAACATGTCATACAACTAGACATAACCCAGGTCAAGGTCATGGGAGAGATCAAAGATGTGATGATCAGGATAGTGACACATCCTAATTTTGTGCAGGTGATTGACATCATTGTGGTGGATATCCCTGAGGAATATGGGATATTGTTTAGCCGAGATTGGCCTGAAAAGATGAACATATATTTTAGTATTGACTGGGCACACCTTTGGCTACCACTAAAGGGATACAAGAACATGATCATAATCAATAGGGAAAGATATCTGAAACATACGCTCACCGATGTGGAAACCTAAAAAAAACTAGCCTCTACCGACTTCCCCATATTGGGAAACTATTCTTATGATTCTCACTTCGACAACTTTTCTCCTCTCCTGTCCAATGTTCCACTTACTCAAAACTTGAAAATAATCTTTCAAGAAGAATCGTGATGCCGACAAAAGATTCTCTCTTCTATCAAAACCCCGCGGTAGGACTTCTGGAGGAAAAGGTCAGATAATAGAACACGGGCGAAGAGAGAGAAAGGAGAAATTATCGTTTGCAAATTTGGACCCTCTATTTTGATAGATCTAAATCACAAGAAGGGTCAGGAGCCGGGTGCATACTCATCGATTAGAAGGGTAAACATCATTTCCTATCCTATAGACTAGAATTTGAATGTACAAACAATACCACTGAGTATGAAGCTCTAGTACAAGGGTTAACGAAAGCCATAGATTTGGGTATCAAGGAATTAAAAGTCTTCGAAGATTATGAAATTACTGTTAGACAAGTGAGAAATACTATACATTGCAATTCGCCTCATATTAAGAACTACAAGTAGGAGGTGCATAGGCTAATAGAACGCTTTGAGGCTTTCAATATCACCACAATCCCCAGAGAAAATAATATCCTTGCCGACTCTCTAGCCACAACTGCTTCTAGACTCTCACCTTTAGAAGATTATGAAGCCTCCCGATTCATTGTAGAACTTCTCTACAACCCGTTGGTGCCGAACAATATTTCCAATTGGAAAGTCTTTGAAGGTGACGAGAAAATCATAAACTTCTTGACCAACCAAGACAATTTCAAAGACCTAGCCATAGATGATGAAGCATTCTCAGAGTAGACAACTGAAACTAACCCCCAAATAGGACAAGATGTTGGAAAGTTGAAAGCTCACACAATGCCAAACGAGATAGCTAATCTAGAGAGTCTGTTTGATCTAAAGGATCGCTTTAAAGGACCTAAAAAAGCGAAGACTGGTAGCTCTTGCCCCCTCCATGAAACTGTGAATCTTGGGAGTCTAGAGAACCCAAAGAATGTAAATCTCGAAAAAACTATATCTAAGGAAGAGAGGAAATCCTACCTCAGATTATTCAGACAATACAAGGATGTTTTTGTTGGTCCTATAAGGATTAAAAAATGTATGACACCCACATTATTCAACACACTATCCCGTTGAAACCCGAAATGAAACCTTTCCAACAAAAGCTTCGAAAGTATCATCCATCCCCGTAACCTCTCATGTATAAAGAGTTAAGAAAAATTTTAGATGCAAAGATAATTTTCCAAGTTAGGTATTCTTCGTGGGTAGCAAATCTTGTTCTAGTAAGGAAGAAGTCAGGAGAAATCTGATTATGCGTAGATTTTTGGAACCTCAATAGAGCTTCAGAAAATGACAATTATCTCGTCCCGCCGATGGAACAACTCCTACAGACTGTGTCAGGCTCAGAGATTGTCTCCCTACTAGACGGTTTCTCAGGATACAACCAAGTGTTGGTTTCAGAGGAAGAACGATTAAAAACTACCTTCTGAACCAAATGGGGAACCTTTGCTTATAAGCGCATGCATTTCGGCTTAATTAACACAGGAGAAACCTTTCAAAGAGCCATGGACATGGCTTTCTGGGGACTTATCAATAAGTGTGTGGTAGTATATTTAGATGACGTATCGGTGTACTCAAAGAATAGAGAATAACACATCAAACACTTAACTCATATTTTCGAGAGATGTAGGAAATACGGTATATCGCTGAACCCTAAGAAAACTATCTTTGGTGTCTAGGAAGGTAAGTTTTTAGGTATATTATATCTCAAGTGGGGATTCACATAGCCCTCGAAAGGATTAAGGACATAGCTCAACTCCCACTACCCCATAACAAGAAGGCCATGCAGTCCTTTTTCGGGAAAATCAATTTTGTGAGGAAGTTCACTCCCGACTTCGCCGAAATAATCAAACGCTTGCAAAAGATGATTCACAAAGATTCCAAATTCAAGTGGGAGGATGAATGGAAAGACACTTTCAACAATATCAAAGATGCCATCTCCCGAGCCCCGGTGTTGCGAAGTCCCGATTTCAGTAGGGACTTTAACTTGTATACCTTCGCCTCCGACCAATTGCTCGCCGCGGTTTTGACCTAGAAATATGATGAAAATAACTAAGCCCCAATGTCCTTTATGAGTACTAATCTTCAAGGATCTGAGCTCAATTATCCTGCCATAGATAAATAGGCCTACGTGGTCTACAAGGCAGTAAAACATTTCAGGTCCTACATTCTCAAAAATCACACTAAGGTGATTGTGCCGCACCCTGTGGTCTGATCCTTGTTTACTCAACAAGAAATGGGGGAAAGGAGAGGGAACTGGATGGAAGTGGTCTAGGAATTTGATCTAGATATAAACCCTGCCAAGCTAGTAAAAGGACAAGGTCTGTGTAAGCTCACCGCCGAAGCCCAGGATCAAGCAAATGAAGATTCCGGGTGGGAAAACAAAATGGCACTATGGTGCAATGAAGTAGCATACATATCCCCAACACAAGACTCTTGGTACAAGGCTTTGACTTATCTGTTGCATCACGAGGCTTGTCTCGAGAACATCAACCCTAAGGAAAGGAGATCCCTAAGATTGAAATCTGAACAATATCATCTTATCAATTTGGTACTCTTCCGAATCAACTATGATGGGGTATTATTGAGATGTCTCGAATGAGAAGATGTTGACAAGGTGCTGACAGAACTCCATGATGGTCCCACTGGAGGACACTTTGCAAGGAACACCACCGCTCATAAAATTCTGAGTGCTGACTATTATTGGCTCACTTTGTTTAAAGATGCTCATACTTACGCTAGGAATTGTAAGACTTGTCAAATAAGTGCTGGCAAAGAGAAAAGGGCAGGAATCACACTTCAGCCTGTGACTGTCTCTAGACCTTTTTAGCAATGGGGGTTGGATATCATAGGAGCAATTTTGCCTAGCTCTTCCAAAATGCACAAGTACATTCTTACTGCCACCGACTATTTCACAAAATGGGCAGAAGCCATCCCTTTGACTCACGTAAATGAGAAAATAGTAATCCAAGTTTTAGAGCCTATGGCTTGGGCCTTTCCAGGTGGCTGAGAAGATTGGGGTTGGTACTTATTGGTTGCAAAATATGAGGGGGGAACCTGATGCCCTCCTGGTGAATGGTCAAGCCCTAAAACAATACTTCCAAAAATAAAAAAAAATTAAAAAAAAAAAATAATAATAAAAAAGGGGAAAATAATAACTTCAGTTAGTACGAATAAAAGAAGTATCAGAGATATCTGTAATGAGGTTTGGTAATACCTCGAGGGAAATGAAAGAGGAACAAAGATTCTACGTCCACCCAGTAAATCACCATTTGTTGAGTACTCAACACACCCTAAAAGTTCTGTGACCATTTCCTTTTAGGTACCACCCTATATTTTACTTTTGGCTGTTTTTGCCTCTGCATAAAACTGATCCTTCGCTTATCTTACAAGTTTCACTTTTTAATTGATTAAAAGTTCACTTGAACATACAACGAACAATCATCTTAACTCTAAAATACTTAACAACTACTCAAGGAATCGACAACCCAGAATTTTCCCTGACTCACAAGAGAAATTTGGCATCAACAAAAGATGATGGTGGCAAAAAATAATTTGGGGAGTCAAAGTAGCTAAGTGTTGATCCTCATCGGCATCGGCTGATGAAATGATTCTTTCCTATGAATAAACCTCAAGAAGGATTTTGCCAAAGACCGGTTTAATCAGCCTCAAAAGAAATATGTAATAGTACACGCCGCATGAAAGGAAGAGTAACACCCCCAACTACCGACGCCCCAAATGTTTTCAATGCCAAAATATCATGAAGATGGAGGCCTGCCGAGAAGATATGTACCTGAACTTTCCCCGATCGCCAACCCCTATATCATCGGTGTCATAAGTTTCATCAAGAGACTATCATTGTAAGTACACACTCTGATAATATCCGATCCCCGATCCATTTGCCGAGTGACGTGATGTGATGAGACGTGTTAATATCGGAGTGTGGTAGGTATGTTGCATTTATGGTTTTCAGTTAATTCATGGATCACACATTAGTTACTAACTTGTGTGTGAATCAAACGGAACTGTTAAACTCACCGAGACAATGCATCTCCATCCGCACCTCCGCTGTTAACCAGTCAGGATTTATCCGCAGAAATATGATAGTGGTTTATTTTGAATTTTCATTCATTACTCGTATTAACTAACTAATATGATTGATAGTATATCCCAGTTATATTCCTTTAGAGTCATTGTATATGATCCCATTCTGTGCAACAAGAAGTTCAGAACAGACAACAAAGCAAAGCTAACAGTCTGCAGGAAGCGTCCAAAGTCTAGTGAGTATTAAAACCATTATCTTAGCCAACATTATAGGTATGGGTTCGCTTATGGGTTTTGCGCTCCATTTTATATATTCTCACCCAACGTCGCTCTGCATGCATGTTCAAATGACATTTTTAAATTGCAGGAACAATGCCTCCGAAGAATCCATCCACCAGGAAATCACAGAGAGCCCCTAAGCTATGAGAATCAGAAGTAGGAGAAGGCTCCTCCCCATCAGTTGCAAGACAATTATAATTCATTCCCAAGCCAATATTTGTCATTAAGAGAATCACCAAGGATACCTTTTTCCAACCCCCAACTTTCAAAGACACAAAGGAAAGTATTGGAGCCAAGATGGCATTTCCTCGGTGGGAAGAAGTTTTCAAGAAAATCGAGAAATAAGAACACCTCGAATATACCCCGCATAGCGATCTTGAAACGAGGAAGATCGAAGATGAGATCCTCCCCAACATTTGCAGGGCTTATTTGCACATGGTGGCAAGACGATCTCCAATATTTCCTTGCATTGAGATACTGAAGTGGATAATTGACCACACTTATGCCCAAAAATGTTTGATTAATGATGATAACGATGAATGCATCAGAGTCTTCCTGCCATTAGAGGTTCAGAGTTACTATAAGCTCAAAGATTATGAGCTAAATTTGAGCACTGATTTCGTCTTAAGTTTCTATGCGTCACATGATACGAGCAAAATCATGTCGTCTTGGTGGAGAGAAGACAAAAAATTCACGAACCGGACTACTGGCTGGTACCCAACAACCAATCTCAGGGAACCATATGTATACCTCATGGCTTTAATCTACAGGTTACATGGGGAAAAAGACTGTTCCCGATTTTCAGAGGCTTGGACGCCTCTGGATTTTACAATCGCCATTTCAGGTACATGCTTCAATTGGGGTGCCATCATCTCCAAACAGTTGAGCACCTGCATAAGACATGCTCAAGAGTCGAAGGAGGGAGATACCCCCACCTTCTAAATGGCCTCATATCTACTGGACATCATCTGTGCCAGGAACAATTTTGCTGGGATGAACCTGCATTGGCACCCTTCGGAGCTGGATGTCCATGTATACTTCAAAATCCTATGGGAAAATAGGTACACAAAATTCTATGCTATTATTTGTGATCAATTTATTGCACACATTTACTCCTTTCTCTTCAGAAGAGAATGCCCTAGATTTTCAGATGAAGCAAAGAAGGTTATAGCCAAAATTGGCCACTGGTATTTGGAAGAACGAGAAACCTACATCAGGGTTTTCGGCACCACACTTATTACCCATTTATGTTCCCGGTCGGCTAGTGTTAGGGGACATTTGCTATCAAACCATCCTGCAAGGATACAATGCAACTTTAGTAAAAGACAAGAAGCAGGATTTCATACCGTATGAGTTTCATATCGGATTCTGCATGGTCAAAGATACTGTGCATGCTAAACAACTCAGTCTAGGTCAATTGGAATTTTGGTTCCAAACTGGACGATTTCACAAACACGATCCCAAGGGATTGGGTCTACAACATGCATCACAGGTATCATCCTGTTGTCCCTTTGCCCACGACCAGTTCAAAGATCAAATATTTACTGAAAACGCCCAAGACTGGAATATGGTGGCGTCCAAGAGAGCTGATCCTTAAGGAACCATGTTTAGAGCTATGAGCCACGAAGAACATACAACATTTCTGGAGTAGGCAGTTCAAGAAATCAGCCAACACCCGGGAGGAGAAGTTGCATATGAATTGGATGAGGAAATAAGTGATCACGAAGAAGACATTGAAGTTGCAGGAACTCACCAGGAATCCCCGGTACAAATAAGGGATTTTCCGGAAGATCAAGATGCATGAGAAAGGGGTACACTATTACTTCAGCAAACTGAGTTGCTAATGAAACAGATGCAGGATGACTTGTATCTTTTCATAGGACCTGTAGTTTCAACTACTTTTCAAAGTGTCCTGACGGAGTAGAATGATCCCGGGTCCACAGTTCCCGAAAACACCCATGGGTTAGGCAACCCTGAACCCGCAACATCGTTTATCGATCCTTCGAAAGAAGGGACAACTAAACTAGAGACATGTCGGGTCTTGATAGAGAAACCAACACCCAATCCCTTGAGCACTCTTATACATATTTAAAACAATGAAGAGAGTCCAGAAACTGCTCACAACACCCTAGTGCGAGTCCAATAGGAAAAGGGTCCCAAGAAAACTACCTCCCCTGAGCCTGAGGTCCAAGACAAGAAGAAATTACAAAAAGAAATAGGGTCCGAAGGTGGCCTCGACACAAGGGAGCCCGACAAACAGGAAGCATAAGCAAGGCCGAGTGATGAAACTCCACAAAAAGAAAGTGACAGTTCTAAGGCTGACAAGCAAGTAAGCAATAAGCCTGTACCCGATGCCTCCATTACACCCAATATTCAAATCCCCGACGGACGAAAAATAGAGGCCAGATCTACAAAACAGAGTGAAGAAATTCAAGAGCCCACTCCTGAGAAAATATATACCACGGGTAGCCTGAGAAACAACCTCACATGGGGAGATCAACAGATACTAGAACCGGTAGAAGAAGTGGCAGACATTTATGCGATCTCCTACGATGAAAAGAGGAAGGCCATCGCTCAAAGGACCATGAAAAGGTGAAGGATCACTTTGGATCAATCCATCATGGTTACCACATAAGAGAAATTAATCAGCATTGCAGACACTTGCACGTCTGAACTGATCGACGTAGGAAAATCCCTCTTGCAATTTGCTCAGGATAGAGCCAAGAGAGATGAAAAGGAACTAGACAACACCCGGGAAGAGCTCGAACACCTGCACCATCTTGTCAAATACTATAAAGGAGCTACACAGACCACTGTGTATCTAAAGGATGAGTTCAACAATGTTTATAACGAGTTCAAGAAGGAAAGGCACTTATTAACTGAGAACATAAAAGTCAGGAGAAATCCGATTATGCGTAGATTTTAGGAACCTCAACAGAGATTTAGAAAAGGTAAATTATCCTGTCTTGCCGATGGAACAACTCCTACAGACCGTGTCAGGCTCAAAAATTTTCTCCCTTCTAGACAGTTTCTCAGGATGCAACCAAGTGTTGGTTTTGGAGGAAGACCGATTAAAAACTACCTTCCGAACCAAATGGGGAACCTTTGCTTATAAGCACATGCCTTTCGACTTAATTAACGTAGGAGCAACCTTTAAAAGAGCCATGGACATGGCTTTCCAGGGACTTATCAATAAGTGTGTGGTAGTATATTTAGATGACATAATGGTGTAATCGAAGAATAGAGAAGAACACATCAAACACTTAACTCTGATTTTTGAGAGATGCAGGAAATACGATATATCGCTGAACCCTAAGAAAAATATCTTTGGTGTTGAGGAAGGTAAGTTGTTAGGTCATATTATATCTCAAGTGGGGATTCACATAGACCCCGAAAGGATTAAGGCCATAGCTCAACTCCCGCTACCCCATAACAAGAAGGCCATGTAGTCCTTTTTCGAGAAAATCAATTTTGTGAGGACTACATGGCTACAATATGATGCTTCACAAAGATGGCTACAAAGATGATTCACAAAGATTTCAAATTTAAGTGGGAGGATGAATGAAAAGACACTTTCAACAATATCAAAGCCACCATCTCCTGAGCCCCGGTGTTGTGAAGTCCCGATTTCAGTAGGGACTTTAACCTGTATACCTTCACCTCTGACCAATCGCTCACCGTGGTTTTGGCCCAGAAAGATGATGAAAACAATGAAGCCCTAGTGTCCTTTATGAGTAATAATCTTCAAGGATCCAAGCTCAATTATCCTGCCATAGATAAATATGCCTATGCGGTCTACAAGGTAGTAAAACATTTTAGGTCCTACATTCTCAAAAATCACACTAAGGTGATTGTGTCGCACCCCGCGGTCCAATCCCTGTTTACTCAACAAGAAATGGGATAAAGGAGAGGGAAATAGATGGAAGTAGTCCAAGAATTTGATCTAGATATAAAACCTACCAAGCTAGTAAAATGACAAGGTCTGTGTAAGCTCGCAGCCGAAGCCCAGGATCAAGCAAATGAAGATTCCAAGTGGGAAAATTAAATGGCACTATGGTGCAATGAAGTAGCATACATCTCCCCAACATAAGACTCCTGGTACAAGAATTTGACTTATCTTTTGCATCATGGGGCTTGTCCCGAGAACCTCAACCTTAAGGAAAGGAGAGCCCTAAGATTGAAATCTGCACAGTATCGTCTTATAAATTTGGTACTCTTCTAGATCAACTATGATAGGGTATTATTGAGATGTCTCGAATGAGAATATGTTGACAAGGTGCTGACAGAACTTCATGACGGTCCTGTCGAAGGACACTTTGCAGGGAACACCATCGCTCATAAAATTCCGAGAGCTGACTATTATTGGCCCACTTTGTTCAAAGATGATCATACTTACGCTAGGAATTGTAAGACTTGTCAAATAAGTGCTGGCAAGGAGAAAAGGGAAGCAATCCCACTTCAGCCTGTGACTATCTCTAGATATTTTGAGAAGTGGGGGTTGGATATCATAGGAGAAATTTCGCCTAGTTCTTCCAAACTGCACAAGTACATTCTTATTTCCACCAACTATTTCACAAAATGGGCAGAGGCGATTCCTCCGACTCACGTAAATGAGAAAATAGTAATCCAATTTATAGAACAATAGTTGATCATGAGGTTTGGTGTCCCCTCTGTTCTAGTCTTTGATAATGCAACTTACTTCTCTTCTACTCTATTGATGGAGTTTTCTCTAGACAAAGGAATCATAATCAAGTACTCTGCAAATTATTACCCTCAGGGAAACGGTGTAGCAGAATCAACCAATAAGAACCTGGTAAGGATACTAAAGAAGATGGTTACAAACAACCAAATAAATTGGCATAATCAACTTCATAATGCCCTATGGGCCAATAGGGTCACACCCAAAGAAGCCATAGGAAATTCCCCATACTTTCTGGTCTATGGACAGGAAGCCATCCTCCCAAACGAGCTTTATCTGCCATCTCTCCAATTGGACCAATATTCTAATGAGGAACCCTCGTCGTCCATGCAACAAAGGATCGACACTCTGCTCATGCTGAAAGAAGAGAGAGAAAAGGACAACTCAAAATTCTTGGCTCATCAACATATAGTGAAAAGATGGTTCGATAAGCATAAAGCTAAAGAAAAGAACTTTGAAGTAGGAGATTTAGTCCTGAAGTGGGATAGGGTGAATGGACCCAAAGGGAAACATTCCAAGTTTCAGGGCCTATGGCTCAGGCCTTTCCAGGTGGCTGAGAATATTGGGGTAGGTACTTATCGGTTTCAAAATCTGAGGGGGGAACCCGATGCCCTCCCGTTGAACTGTCAAGCCCTAAAACAATACTTCCAATAATAAAATAAAATAAATAATAATAATAATAATAAAAGAAAAAAAAGGGGGAAAGTAATAACTTCAGTTAATACGAATAAAAGAAGTATCAGATATATCTGTTCTAAGGTTCGGTAATAGCTTGAGGGAAATGAAAGAGGAACAAAGATTTTGCGTCCGCCTAGTAAATCGCCATTTGTTGAGTACTCAACACACCCTAAGAGTTCTGTGACCATTTCCTTTTGGGTACCACCCTATATTTTACTTTTGACTATTTTCACCTCGACATAAAACTGATCCTTCACTTATCTTATAAGTTTCACATTTTAATTGATTAAAATTTCACTTGAACATACAACGAAGAATCATCTTAACTCTAAAATACTTAACATCTACTCAAGGAATCGATGACCCAAATTTTTCCCTGACTCACAAGAGAAATTTAGCATCAACAAAAGATGATGGTGGAAAAAAATCATTTGGGGATTCAAAATATCCGAGTGTCGATCCTCATCGGCGTTGGCTAATGAAATGATTCTTTCCTATGAATAAACCTCGGGAAATATTTTGTCGAAGGCCGATTCAATTGGCTTCGACAGAAATATGTAATAGTACATGCATCACGAAAGGAAGAGTAACACCCCCAACTATCGACACCCGAAATGTTTTCAATGCCAAAAGCTCATGAAGATGGAGGCCCACCGAGAATCTGTGTACCTTAACTTTCCACGATCGCCAAACCCTATATCATTGGCATTGGAAGTTTCATTAAGAGCCTATCATTGTAAGTACACACTCTGATTATAGCCGATCCCTGATCCATTCGCCGAGTGATGTGATGTGATGAGATGTGCTAATCCTAGAGTGTGGTAGGTACATTGCATTTACGGTTCCCAGTTAATTCATGGATCACACATTAGTTATTGACTCATGCACGAATCAAAATAAACCATTAAACTTGCCGATACAATGCATCTCCATCAGTGCCTCCACCGTTAACCAATCAGGATTTATCTGCAGAAATCTGATAGTGGTTTATTTTGAATGTTCATTCATTACTCGTATTAAATAACTGATATGACTGATAGTATCTCCCAGTTATATTCCTTTGGAGTAATTGTGTATGATCACATTCTGTGCAGCAAGAAGTTCATAACAGACAGGAGGGCAAAGATAATAGTCTGCAGGAAGCGTCCAAAGTCCAGTGAGTATTAAAACCGTTATCTTAGCCAACATTATAGGTATGGGTTCACTTATGGGTTTTAAGCTCCATTTTATATATTCTCAGCCAATTCTACTTTGCACGGATGTTCAAATGACATTTTTAAATTTCAAGAACAATGCCTCCGAAGAAGCCGTCCACCAGGAAATTGCCGAGAGCCCCTAAGATGCAGGAATCAAAAGTAGGAGAAGGATCCTCCCCATAATTTGCAAGACAATTAGAATTCATTCCCAAGCCATTATACGTCATTAAGAGAATCAACAAGGAGCCGTTTGTCCAACCCATAGCTTTCAGAGACACAAAGGAAAGTATTGGAGCCAAGCTGGTATTTCCTTGTTGGGAAGAAGTTTTCAAGAAAATCAAGAAAGAAGAACCCCTCAAATATACCCTGCATAGTGATCTTGAAATGAGGAAGCTCGATGACGAGGTCCTCCCTAATATTCACTGGGATTATCTGCACATGGTGGAAAACTGATCTCCATTATTTCCTTGCATTGAGCTCCTGAAGTGGATCATTGACCACATTGATGCCAAAACATGTTTGATTAATGACGATAACGATGGATGCATCAGAGTCTTCCTTCCATCAGAGGTTCAGAGTTACTATAAGATCAAATATTTTGAGCTAAAGCTGAGCACTTATTTCGTCTTAAGTTTCTATGCGTCACACGATATGAGAAAAGTCATGTCGTCTTGGTGGAGAAAAGACAAAAAATTCACGAACCGGACTGTTGGCTGGTACCCAATGGACAAATCAGGGAACCATACGTATACCTCATGGATTTACTCTACAGGTTACATGGGGAAAAGGACTATTCCCGATTTTTAGAGGCTTGGATGCCTCTGGCTTTTACAATTGCCATTTTAGGTATAGGCTTCAATTGGGGTGCCATCATCTCCAAATAGTTGAGCACCTTCATAAGACAGGCTCAGAAGCTGGGATGAACCTAAATTGGCACCCTTCGGAGATGGCTACCCATGTATACTTCAACATCCTATGGGAAAACAATTACAAAATATTCTATGATGTTATCTGTGATCAATTTATTGCACACATTTACTCCTTTCTCTTCAAAAGATAATGCCCTAGATTGTCAGACGAAGAAAAGAAGGTTATAGCCAAAATTGGCCATTGGTATTTGGAAGAACGAGAAACCTACATCAGGGTTTTTGGAGCCACAGGGGCACCCCACTTATTACCCATTTATGTTCTTGACCAGCTAGTGTTAGGGGAAATTTGCTATCAAACCATCCTGCAAGGATACACTGCAAATTTAGTAAAAGAAAAGAAGCAGGATTTCATACCATATGGTTTTCATATCGGATTCTGCATGGTCAAAGATACCACGCATGCTAAACAACTTGGTCTAGGTCAATTGGAATTTTGGTTCCAAACTGACAGATTTCACAAACACGTTCCCAAGGGATTGGTTCTACAGCACGCGTCGTAGGTATCATCCTGTTGGCCCTATGCCAACGACCAGTTCGAAGACGAAATATTTACTGAAAATACCCAAGACTGGAATATGGTGGTGTCCATGAGAGCTGATCCTTGAGGAACCAGGTTTAGAGCTATGAGCCACAAAGAACAAGCAACATTTCTGGAGCAGGAAGTTCAATAAATTAGCCAACACCCAGGAGGAACAGCTGCATATGAATTGGATGAGAAAATAAGTGATCCCGAAGAAGCCATTGAATCTATGGGAACTCACTAGGAATCCCCAGTACAAATTAGGGATTTTTCGGAAGATCAAGCTGCACGAGAAAGGGGTATGCTTCTACTTCAGCAAACTGAGCTGCTAATGAAACATATGTGAGATGACCCATATATTTTCATAGGACTTGCAGTTTAAACTGCTGTTCAAAGTGTCCCGACGGAGTCGAACGATCCTAGGTCCACAGTTACTGACAACACCCATGGGTTAGGCAACCTTGAACCCACAACATCATTGATCAATCCTTCGGAAGAAGGGACAACTGAACCAGAGATAGGCCAAGTGTTGATAGAGACACCAACGCCCAATCCCTTGAGAACTCTTATACATATTTACAACAATGACGAGAGTCCAGAACCTACTCACAACACTCCGGTGCGAGTCCAAGAGGAAAAGGGTACCGAGAAAACTGCCTCCCCTGAGCCTGAGGTCCAAGACAAGTAGGCCTTACAAAAATAAATAGGGTCCGAAGGTGGCCTCAACAAAAGGGAGCCCAACAAACAGGAAGCAGAAGCGAGGCCGAGTGATGAAACTCCACAAAAAGAAAGTGACATTTCTAAGGCCGACAAGCAAGTAAGCAATAGGCCTGTACCCGATGCTTCCATTACGCCCAATATTCAAATCCCCGACGGACGACAAATAGAGGCTGGATCTACAAAACAGAGTGAAGAAATTCGAGATCCCACTCCTAAGAAAATATACACGACGGGTAGCCTGAGAAACAACCTCACATGGGGAGATCAATAGATACCAAAACTGGTAGATGAAGTAGCAAACATCTATGTGATATCCTACGATCAAAAGAGGAAGGCCATCGTTCAAAGGACTGCAAAAAGGAAAAGGATCACTTTGGATCAATCCATCATGGTTACTACAAAAGAGAACTTAATCAACACTG
The DNA here is from genome assembly GCA_009831015.1 of Picea engelmannii. NCBI lineage: Eukaryota > Viridiplantae > Streptophyta > Pinopsida > Pinales > Pinaceae > Picea > Picea engelmannii. Next base: position 191,719 of record ML782830.1, read on the forward strand.
CAGACGCTCTCACATCCGAACTGATCGTCATAGGAAAATCCCTCTCAGATACCACTCAGGATAGAGCCAGGAGAGATGAAAAGGAATTAGCTGACACCTGGGAAGAGCTTGAACACTTTCACCATCTTGTCAAATACTACAAAGGATCTACACAAACCACTGTGTATCTAAAGGACGAGTTCAACAAAGTTTATAACGGGTTCAAGAAGGAAAGGAACCTGCTAACTGATAACATAATCAAGTTCTAGGAGGATACTCTCATGGCACTCGTGACATGTAAAGAAATGGAGAGATTGAACGAAAAGGCACAACAAGCGGTAGAGAGACTTGAATACATTGAGGCAGTTCAACAGGGTCGAGAAAAGGAAAATCATTACATTCATCTACTTGGCAAAAATAGTCGCGACTGCATGAAGAAATCTGCCGAATACTGGGCAAAGATGACCCGGGGCCCACATCGAGAAATACAAGAGCAATGGGCCAAGTGCCAGAAACACCGTGGTAAAATTAATAAAGTAATGAAAGATTTCTATCTCCCCAAATTCGGCACCCCTGGTGAATTCACTAACTTGAGTAATGTGTTCAAGACACACTCCATACAAGACTTGCTTTGGGCCGAAGAGTGTGAAAAAGTGACCGATGCAATGCCAAGTCAAGTGAAACAACTTGTGGGACACCTAATTAGAGCTCGAGCCATGCCACAACAGCTGAAATCCAGTTTGGTAAAATACTGGGTGCATGTAGTAGACATCAGGGGATTATATGATGCCCCTATGGAACTCTTAAGCCATTACCTTTTAACCATTGAGCGAACTTTTTCACTTTTCTTTACCTCAGGATATCGCGTTTCGGGAGTTACGAGTACAAGCCCCGATGCACGAAGTTGCAATTTAAAAAAAAAAAGGCTTACCTCAGGTTAAAGCCGAGAGTAAGGTTCCTTAAACCCTAGTCAAGTGCTATCGGGGTTACGCGTCTCGACGTTCACTCTCTCCAATAACCTTACTGTCATAAATCCGATAGGTGAAGTCGCGAGACATTTACATAAGTTACTCGGGTTAGTGTCAGGGATGAATATGTTTTTAACCATAGTTAAACTCTATCGGGATTTCGTGACTCGGCATACGCTCCTCCCATAAGCTATACCTTCGAAACCCTGAGTTGCGGAGTTGCGATATTACTTAAATATAAATTAATTAAAACACTTAATCCAGTTTACCTTCTAGCTTAACTAGATCACATCATCGCGATCTCAGAATTTCATGACTCGACATATGCTCCTCCCAGAAACTATACCTTCGAATCCCCGAGTCGCAAAGTCACGATATTAATTAAAAAATGATTAATTAAATGCTTAATCCAGATTACGTTATCTCTTAACTAGATCACGTCATCGCGATCTTGGGTTTTAGGGGTTCGAAAGGTTAGAATGAAAACTCCCGATATGGAGAACGCTGAAAGGATGATCAAAGTTTAAGAAAGCCTGATTAAAGAAGCTAAGCTAGCTTAATCGATGTTTAATACAAATAATAATATGCACAGTCTATGAGGTAAATTTAAATGTTCCTTGCACCAACTTGTGTCATGAACTGTCGAAATTTATGGCATTAATTGGAAATGAGGAGAAGCGACAAGTAAGGATATGGTTTTTATTTCTAAATCTGTCTCTAAAAATGATTTGACCTTTCTTTTCATAAGAACGTCGAGGTTTTAAATGGTTGAAGATATAGGTCTCTTTCTTTCAGTGTCACAAATCTCATTTCTATTCTGCGCAGAGAAGATTTTCTCAGCAAACCGATTTATGTATGTATACATATTTTTACCGTAGAAGAGATAAATCAAAATCCTCTATCATGGCCCCACAAAAAGTGTCCAAGGAAAGTGCTGAGAGTTTAGGGAAAGGCTCAGATAATGTTTCTGATACTTCACCACGAAGTGTTGATTCTATCAGAACCTAGTCATACATCTCTGAGATGCTGCAGTCCGAATTGGTATATTGTTCAGATGATTCCAGTGATAACGAGAAGGATGACTTGGCCACCAAATACAAGATCATCGTCTAAGAAGAGATGCATAAAGTAGTGACCAGGCCATGTCTTCTTCCTTACTATGATATGATCCGATGGGCGCTAGACCATGTAGATATCCCGACCAGAACCATCATCAACAAGCAGAAGGTCACTATTGGGACCTTTAGACCAGAACACTTACAGGAGATGTACAAATTGTCATCCACGCTGAACTTCACATACAATGCCGAGTTTCTGGAGGATTTTAAACAAAAGGAATGTGAGCAATACGGAAAAATCTTATCTGATTTGATCAAGGATTGGGTCTCACACCCCGCAAAGTTCAGGGTGGATAGTAACAAAGTTTATTCCATATCTTCCTTGGAACCGTAGTTCAAATACATAATGATGATGAACTGTAGATTGTATGGGAGGGAGGACACCACAAATTTTTTCCTCCCGTAGGTGCCTCTAATGCATACAGTCGCGGAAGGCTGTTCCTTCGACTAGGCCAAATTGTTGTCAGATAGTCTAACCAGTCGGGTTATAGAATATCGGATGCAGAGGGCGAGCGGGAAGGATGCTTCATTTTCTATGTCTGCATATCTCATGGACGCTGTGTGTTTCATGATGCCTTTTCCCTTAATGAGCTGGAGATGGGCTCCATTTGATGTCGAGCCTATCCATGTATACCATTCAAAGATTTGGGAGAATAAGGCTGTCGATTTCATATATGGAATTTTCAATTGGGTAATAGTACCGATGCATGTCACCATCTTCGGTAATCCACCGCCCAGGATCTCAGATAGCATTGCGACCAATTTGAGCAGTGTGGCTGACTGGTACATGGAGGTAGAATTTTCATACATCAGGGTTTTCGGAGCCTCTATTCCTCCACATGCTCTACCATTATTTATACTAGATAGGCTGGTTTGTCATGAAATTGCTAGGCAAACCATGATTGGTGGCATAAGCAAAGAGCTTAAATGGTTTTCGAAGAAGGTATGGCCACCTTTCCCCATTCATTTAAATACCTATTCCTTATTAGATTTCGGGCATGCAAAGGCCGAGGTAGCAGCCTTAGAAGTTATTAAATTGGTCCACATTGAATTCAAGAAACATGACCCACACATGGTTGTGAGTAATCACATGGCTAATTGTGGCCTTAAAAGATTTGAACACGAGAATTCGCCTCATGATGATATTTTCTGAGGCGCGAGATCTTATGCTGAAGTTTTGGGTCGGATACAAGCCTTGTCGCCCGAAGAGAGGGTTGATGTTTTCAAATTCGAAGAACACCGGTGGAGCTATCTTCCCCCAGTATTACAGGGTGTGAACCCAACGACCGTAGAGGCGCAACAAACAAAAGCCGAGGGCTCCAAAGATTCATCACCCGACCGAGATGAACAACAAGAAAATAAAGAGAAAACTGGGGGCCCAAAACAGGAAGCCGAGACTCCCAACCCTCCAAGCGATCCAACCTCATTTGTTACTTTGGGGAAATCATCTAAGCAGATCGACAATCCCATCGTTTCTATTACCCCCCCACAATCCACAAAGGGGATCCCAGATGCAGGTTGGATTTTTGGAGAAGAATTAACGCCCATAACAATGGATGAGCTACCTCTGAATGAATTCTTCTTCGATAAGAAGAGAAAGGATGTCATGAAACAAGAACTTTACCAAGAGGCAGGTACGGTATCCAAGAAATTTAAAATTTTAACTGATGGGAGAGCTATGAAAAAAGAAGAATTTGCAACTCAAATAGCAAGAACATTGGGGGCTTTCACTATAGCCAACCAATATTTAGTCAGGACCCTAAAGGATCAGTTGAAGCGAAAAAATCATTTGATCAAAACACTAGAGGCTAAACTAGCTACAGTAGAGGCCACTGCCAAAGATCAGGTGAATACAAGTTTAGAACAAGATAGAGTAGCTGATCAAAAGGAAATCGAGTGGCTCAAAGCCGATCTCGAACAGACACAACTGATGGCTCAGACAAGTAAGATATAGATAGGCCAGGAAGGAGAATTGATAGAGCAACTACAAGCCAAATTATACTTCGTCGAAATCCAGGTAATCGATATCGGGATATTTCAATCCCAAGCTATAGAAATAAGAAAAAGGGTGTCAGGAGCTCAACAAGGTCTACTTGCTAAGGTGGAAATGATTCAAAACAATTGCCAACTCATTGATCGAGTATTGGAAAACCTCACTCTCAGAGAAAAAGATGCTGGGGTAGCTCAGGTTGCTTTACAAGAGGCTATTATAGCCATGACGAGAAGAGAAACATGCAATAGTTCCAGGTTTTCTATCTCAGAGCAGACCCGAGGTAACATCTCGTTGAAAGAATGGGAGTGTAACATATCTGAAGGAAGACAACAAGCTAAAGAGGTAAGAAAATCTTGTGAAGAAACCTTCGGTTTTCTAGATGGGAGTTGGTTGGGTCCCGATGGTGAAAGCAACACTGAGATACTGGGCCAGATCAATACAGCCAAGCATCTACTCAATATCAAGGAAAATGAAGAAAGAGAGTTGTCTGAAATATCACAAATAACCCAAACAGACATAGTCCAAATAGATAAATGGATAATTAAACCGAGTGTACAATTATGTTCTATTAGTGCCAAAGACCAACATGTGGAAGGAAAATTGCCACAATTGGTGAAGGATTGTTACACTTTTGAGGCAAATAATCAAGCATAACCTTCTAGGTTGATATCCCAGCTGGTAGAGAAGTGCGTCACTTGCACTGAGCATGTGAAGGGGCAGGTTTCCGGTACCAAATAAGGACAGAGACAAAAAATTGAAATGATTAATTTCCTTTTGTACCCAAAAACCTCTAGAACGATTGAGATTCCAACATATAGAAATTTGTATAAATATACACTTTGAAGAAAGAAAAAGGGGGTTGGACCTTTTTGGTCAATTGTAATAGAGACTATCTCCTTTTTGAGAATTAATACAAAGCAATCTGGAGACTCCTAATTCCGTCAAGACTGTGTTATGAGTTTGTTTTCTCTGTGATTTCATATTCATTTTCATTTCGCTTATATATATGTCTAATGAATGTTTCATTGCAATTTAGTAAAACCTCTACTGTGGTGATAAATTTTTACCCATCTATATCGTTTACAGTTTTTCCTCTGTATCGGCTATTAGCAGGTACAAGACTTGTGAACCTTTTAGATTGTCATATTTTATGCTTCGTCAAATTCCTTCTTATCTTATTTTCTTCTTCTATTTATAGGGTGAGATTCTCCCTCTATAGGAGCCTCGTGTTATAGACAGTTTAATGTTTTCCTCACATTTCACACACCATTTATTTAAAATATAACTCAGTTACAGAAAAGGCCTTTGGTTTGCATTTTATCTTTAAGATTAATCAAATAGTTCTCTTTTATACGATCAAATTGATACAGCATCAAAAACCTCAAACTCACTTTTAATTTACTGTTCCTCTATGACTGTTCCCGTTGCAAGACAACCTAATATTGAACCCGGTTTATCAGATCAAACCCATATCGAATTAAACCTTTTCGATACTATACTGAAGACAACCAACACCTGGGTAGAACTTGAGCATTCATGGGCCGCGATTGAACGCGATATAAACATTCAGGAACAGTTGGAATCGAGACAACGACAACCTAGAAATCAACCTTAGATTCCTTTCCTGAAGGTTGAATTTTCTCCCTATTTTATCCTTTACTCACTTTCGGATGCCTATACACTGTACTTTCTTAAGCCTTAAGTACAGACTCTGGAATAACATCTTTTTGGCGCCATTGCCGGGGAACGAAGTTATGAAACCTTTTCCTTGGGAAGAACAACATTCTCGCAAGTTTCACCCTTTGATAGTGAACAAAGAGTGAACAACCTTTAAAGGATTTTGTTATATTTCACTTGGTGACTCCACGTTTAAATAAGCTGGCATCCAGTCGAAGGAATACTAGACAAAACCCAGAGGGAAAATAGACCACGCCTGTTTCTGATCCCAAAAAAATACTGAAAACTAGAGGTTCCCTTAAGCCAATTACTGCAGTCTACCAGCTTAAGTACCCACAACTCAAGACCAAGAGTTCGTTTGAACATTCAACTTCACACATTTCCCCTCCCGAAACCATCAATCCAATTTTATCTAGCCTTGAGGTTGAAAGTGAAGTCCATCCGACAACCTCTGTCATTCGCGAAGGTAAAAACCCCGTAGTGAATTTATCAACAGTCGATATCCCGCCGACTCTTCATTTAGATTTCACGACCTCGCCGAGTATCGAAGAGTATACCATACACTCAGATTCTACGCCCACAGGTTCCCCTGATTACATTTCTTGAAATTCCGAAGAGCCAAGTCCTCGCCCCCCTTATCACCCATCTTTGGTTTTCTCATCTCATGAAGAAGCTAAAGATTCTCTTTTGGTGTTCCAGAACCCTCTATACAATATACCGTTTCCCTATCCAGTAGTACCGATGGAAGCTGTCGGAGGAGGAGGGGGAGGGGTTTTTGGAGGTGGAGAAGTTTTAGGAGGTGGAGGGGCTCCAGGAGGAGGAATGGGAGGCCAAGGGCCTCCCCCGTCTCCTAGAGTTTTCGCTAAAGTGGCTATGAGATATGCACCTCTGGTCCTACCCATCCCTCTTCATGACCTTCCTAAAAATTGTATAAAAAACTTACCAAAATTTACAGGGGAAGGAGACTTGACCGCAACCGAACATATTGTTAGCGATCAAAATGTAATTGACTTTTGAGAGCATTTTCATCTCTCTCTATTTTGACTTATTAATTTCTTCAGTCTTTTGGCCAATGTCTTAACCTCAACTTCTTCATCAATCTCCCAGTGATTACCTTTGCCCAACATCCTTGACTTTTCCCTTTCAAACTACAAAATCAAAATGGTTAGTTCACCTAAACTTCCATTTTGATAATACTTTCAAATAAAATTTGTTATTTTGTATTATTATAAAGTGGTGGGTGCTCGAAGTGTTCTGATCATAAATACCAACTCTACCAAGTTATGAGTCATATGTCAAGCTGCAATTTAAGGCACAAAGCTAATTCTCATCCTTAGTCACAAATCATATTAGGTAATTTTGAGGGGCCCATTGGTCATTTCTTATGTCAAGCCTAAGCCTGAGTTTATGAATCAAAGCGCATATGCCTTAATTTACCAATGTACCAGAACCAAATCCTATATCCACAAGTCCTAGCTAACTCACAAGTCATACACATGCCAAATTCTCATAATAAGCTACAAGCCAACGCTTATGACATGTCAACACATCAAGCTATGAGCTAACTAAGTCAAATCCACCATCCAGGTCACGTCCACATGTCAATCCATATCCATTAACCAATAGATAAACTGAGTCCACATTCCACTCATTCAATCCAATCCAAGCCACAAGCCAAACGCAGGCAGCTGACAGGTGCCAAGGGATTGAGTTTTTATTATGCTTGTAAAGACGTTTAAGGAGCTCCATTGCTAGGTATCAGGCCACAAGGAAAATCCACGAACAAATCGATGTGCAGATGCCATGAGAATCAACAGGTGTTAATTTCTAATCATAGATCGATGCGCAGGTGCCCTAAGAATGAAGATGGCTCAACTTTTCATCATTTGACAGATGTCAAGGAAAAGACAAATGCATTTTTCTTCTTTTGCAGGGGAGGAATATGTATACAGGAAATCCACGAATAGAGGCCAAATAGATGCACATTGCAGGTTTCCGAATAGGTGTTGGGAAAGAATTAGATATTTTCGAGGTTGCCACAGAGGATGGTAGAACATTGGCAATGAAATTGCATAGATTGGGTCGGACAACATTTATAACTGTTAAACCTAAGCGTGACTATTTGAGACATTGAAACAACTATAATTGGCTCTACCTATCAAGACTTTCTGCTCTTAAAGAATTTTCCTTTATGAAGGCCCTTGAAGAACATGGATTTCCAGTTCCTAGTGTAGTAGACTGTAATCAACATTGTGTTATGATGTCTCTTATTATGGGTTATCCTTTGGTCCAAGATAAGCAACTGCAACATCCAAAACAAATATTTAATACTATAATTGGCCTAATTGTTCAATTGGAAGAACATGATCTCATTCACTATGATTTCAATGAGTTCAATATTATGATTGATGATGAGGAAACTGTCACAATGATTGACTTTCCACAAATGGTTTCTGTCTCTCATCGCAATGCACAAATGTATTTTGATCGAGATATATTCAATTTCTTTGAAAAGAGGTTTGCCTCTGCTACTGAGTGGGTGGACCTGTTAGAAGAATCAAATTCAGATTCAGATGATGATAGGAGGCCATGCTTTGAAGCAATTGCTAAATCAGCTGGTTCCTTGGATAAGGCACTTGCAGCAAGTGGATTCATAGAATAGAATCAAGATGATTTAGAAAAAGTTTGTTTTTGGGAAGGCAGATAGTAACGATGGCACAAGTTCAGATATCAAGGATGATGCAGGAGGACCAAAGGTCACGAGATCCAATCTCACCGCAGCCTCGAGCAGACATCATGGGGGGGGGGGGCTGTTATTACCAAGAGTGGAAAAGTGCTTCCAAAGCTCAAGAT
>ML782830.1:200360-231487 GCA_009831015.1 Picea engelmannii
TCTGCAGGCATTCGATATTGAAACATGCCACATTTCCAGTTGAAGTAATCCCCATCAAATAGGAGGATCTCCGCAAGGCTGGGCTTTATTGGTGAACAAGGGATCCTACTAAGAGCACCTAGTTCTCCTTTACTAGGTTCTTGACTCCATTCCTAGCTGGGTTTGAGCGTTGGGTTATGTTCATAGACTATGATTTTCTCTATACTATTGACATTAGGGAATTAACTGAGTTCATTGATGATAAGTATGATATTATGTGTGTCAAACACGATTACAAGCCTAAGAGTGCTACAAAAATGGATGGGGTCATGCATACTACTTACCCTAGAAAGAATTGGTCATCTATGGTTTTGTATAATTGTGAGCACCCCAAGAACATAGTTTTGACACCCTCTGTTGTGCATTCCCAACCTGGGGAATTTATGAATAGATTCACTTGGCTTGATGACAATGATATTGGATCCATTCCCTACACCTGGAATTTTCTTGTTGGTCACAATGATATTGATGACGAGGATCTTCCCAAAGATATACATTATACAATGGGAGGTCCTTGGTTCAAGGCCTGGAAGGATTGTCAGTTCACAGATCCATGGCTTCAGGAAGTGGATGAGTATATCACAGATGATACAAAATGTGTTTCAATATGAGCTCATAAGGCTGTTGGATACAAGAATGAATGAAAGAGCAGGAGAGCTTGAAAAAGAAAACAACATCCCCTGTTATGAGAAGATGTTGAAAAAGCAAGCACTGTAGAACTCTTACAAAATAAAATGCAGTGTCTTATAGAGTAGATGTTATCAACACATGATGAAAGAGAATATGGCCACCGAGGTTCTTATTGAGGCATCAAAACTTTGACTAGAAGAGTAAAATATTGAAGGATTTCTGCATTTTGTAATTTTGAAGACAAGACTTTCGGTGGTTTAGGCGAACAGGACAACTGTTCATTAACCACCGAAAGCAGAACTTTCAGTAGTTAAATCACCAAAAGTCTTCTATGTTAACCACTGAAACCCTGCCACTGCCAGAATGATCGAATTTTTGCACAGATCGAGGTTTTTCTGATCCAAATCATTTGAAAACACTCATGATGGATGGATGATGAATTATATATTCAGTTTCAAGATCCATTTTTGGTACATAAGGATTAGAAAGGGTAACCAAGTTGATTTTGGCACCTATTTTGGTGGAAACATATTGGATTTTTTGCACATCTCAATAATTTCGAATTGTAAGAATCATCACTCAGCCTTGGAAGGCTATTCTGCACTACACAATGACTCTACAAGATATGAATACCATGAAATCTAGGATTGACCTCATTTTGGGGATCATTTCATATCTTTTGCAAACTAAATTTTGACTTTCTATCTTTAGCATACTTGATCCATGCTTTTAGGATCTCAAAAATGCATTGTAAAGCTATAAAAGCTAAAGGTAGAATAGGAACTAGAGGTTCGATTTTTAGTTCTAGATGCTACTGTTTTTGTATGAAAGACACTTTCTTTAATATATCATCTTGCAAGATTCTTTCATTTGTTACTGTCAGACCTTCTTTCATCTTTGTCTATGCTTATGAGTGGAATTAGTTCTTTTGTCTTTGGTTAATGATCCTATGGTAACTGTCATCTTACTTTTGATTGTTAAGCAAGAATCACAAGCATCTTTGTCTAGTTTGTTGATCCCTCATATATATATATGGTTATATGTATGTTTTTGTTAATCGATTAGTTTTCTTGTCCATCTGTTATACAAACCTATCTGACAATAGATCTTGAAGGCCTTGTGTTGCATGATCATAGTTAAGAATGTCTTGAGAATACAATCCAGAAGTTAAGACATTCATCTTGATCCAAACCCACACCTATATTCAGAAAATAGTTTCCAAAAAGATTAAGTTACCAGGCATCTCTGACTTACAGCCTAGGAGAGTTTCCTGGAGTGATAACACATATAAACTTCTTTGACTAGTTCGCGAATATCCTAGGTCTCGAGCACGAAGACGTGTATTCGAGGCTGTTTGTTCAAACTTTCGAAGGACAGGTACGAACCTAGTTTCAAATCCTACCCACATGATCGATATTATCCTACGATGCCCTAGAAGACTCCTTCCTTAGGTAATGGGGTGAAAGGAAAGACCACTTGTATTATTTGACCGAGTTTGGATCTTTAAAGAAAAAGAATTCAGAAACAATTATGGAATTTATTCAAAGATTTAATAAGTTGTATTATAAAATTACAGCCGAAGTTAAACCATCCTAACCTACAACCAAAGTAACCTTTATGGGAGATTTCGAACCCGATTTCGCCCTTCTCTTAAGAGAAAGAAGAGGGGCTACCTTAACTGGAATGCAGGATGATGCTGTGGAAATCGAATCTAATATGATGGCTTCTGGCAAGTTGAAAGCTAAGGTAGAAACGAGAAACTGAGAAACCAGACGTTTTAGGGAACAAGCGAGACCCTCAGGGTCTAATAGATCCGTAGACGACAAAATGGATGATATGGATAGGATAATTAAGGAATTGTCAAATAAAATTTCTAGGATGGATCTATATCAATCTAAGGCCGATCCTTTCGTTAAAAGGGAATTCAAGAGAAACCCCAATCTTCAAAATCAACAAAGACCAACTAAAAATAAAGATCAGAAAATTCAAACCCCTTTAAAAAATGAAAATTTCATAGGAGGAAATGACCTAGAAGATTTCGAGGGTCTGGAAGAAGATGTGACAAATTTGGGTGACGACTGCACTCAACCTTATGTAACTAAAGAAGATTATGAGAAGTCTTTAAACACATAGAAATCATCAAATGAAGATGATGATATAGACAATACTGATTTCGTTGCATGTCAAGAAATGACCAATTCTGTAATGGCTGAGATCCAACCTAGGTATGACCCGAGATCTAAAAACAAACCTACGTTGATTCCTCAACCCAAGAAAATTATCCCTAGAGGTGAAGTATACATGCCAACCCCAAAATATACCGAAACATCTACTAACAAAATAAAAGGGGCAGACTTGTTGGATCCTAAAACAAAGGAGGTTGAAACCCAAACAAGGGAAATAAAGACAGATGAGACACCCACACCGGTAAATAAACTCATGAGTAATAAATCAGCTCAGATGAATAAGTTGGAGAAGAAAGAGTCTGAGGTTTCAACCAGAGAAACGAACAAAGGTAGTGTCATTTTTAGTTTTGAAAATGAGATAAATAGGATCAAAATACCAATCCCTTTGGTTGAATTAGCAAAGAATCCTGCATATCGAAAACAGATAACCAAAGTGATAGGTTGTTCAGATCAAGAAAGTCAATCTGACGTGTTAAACTTGGAATATGATAAGCCCAATATCACTTTTGGTCCACATTTCAAGGGTGCCAGAGACATCGTCGCTCCTTTCTATATCACCCTAAATGTGCATGATCGAATGCTACATAACTGCATGCTAGACTCTGGAGCTTCACATAATGTGATGCCCAAAACTATTATGGATAGACTAGGCCTCGAGATCACTAGGCCTTACTGAGATCTCTACTCTTTTGATTCGACAAGAGTTCAGTGCATGGGTATGATAAAACATTTAGTAGTCACCCTTGCATAGGTCCCAATCAAAAGCGCCCTGATGGATGTAGTTATTGCTGATATCCCCCCAAAGTATGGCTTACTTCTATCAAGGTCGTGGGGAGTGAAACTTGGGGGGTCCCTCCAACTAGACATGACTTACGCCACAATTCTTGTGTTTGGTGGACAACTTACTTGGTTATACAGGGAAACGAGGTTAGCCTATACAGTGAGCGATCCTCAAAATCCTAACAATTTTCCTGTTTACATTGCTGATCAAGATCTAGGAAATTGTATTTTGTCTTTTGATGATGGTATAGATAGCTGCATCAAAGAAAATTACATAGATGAGAAAGAATAAGAAAATATGCATAGCACTGGGATCTGGAAATTTTTTTTTGACAGTGCCCTGTCATGTGAAGGAGCAGGTGCAAGGGTAATTTTTGTGGCACTTGAAAATAAATTTGTTGTCCCTTTCTCTTACAGGCTTCAATGGGATATAGACTACACCAACAATGTATGTGAGTATGAATCCTTAATATTAGGATTGGAAGCTGCCAAGAAGCTGAACATAAAGAACCTGGAAGTATATGGAGACACAAAATTGATAGTCAAACAGATAAATTGACAATACCAGGACAAGCACCCGAGATTGAGATCGTACATAAATTGTGTCTGGGATCTAATGGAAAATTTATTTTCATCTGTAAATATCCACTTCATCCCACGCAATGAAAATTTGCAGGTTGAATCATTAGCCAAGGAAACCTCAACGTTCTCTCCCCCTACAAATTTTAAATTAAAATACCACATAGAGGTAAGGCACAGACCATCCATCCCGAACAACATACAACACTGGCCGATTTTCGAGGATGAAAAATAGATCAAGAAATTCCTCAAAGTAGTGGGAGACTTCTCTGAAACTCACATTGATGAAGAGAATCAAAATGATCACATATGGATCATGCAAGAAGGAGAGGACCCTCAAGAGTTCAAGGAAAAGATTGCAAATCATCGCATGCTGGTTCTAAAGAATGATCAAATTCTGAAAGGACTGATCCCCCTGGAGAGACTGTTCAATCAGAATGACATACCCTTGAAATCCACCCTGCAACCCCAACCAGAGGAGGTTGAAGACTATGATGTAGGGACCAAAGAAGAACCTAGGATGGTAAAAATACCAAAGTACCTTCCTCTTGAGGTAAAAATCAAGTATAAAAACTTGCTCGAGCAATATAAATACGTTTTCGCTTGGTCTTATGAAGAGCTGAGAACCTACGACACCGATGTGATTGAACACAAGATACCTCTAAAACCTGATGTCAAACCCTTTCGACAAAAACTTAGACAGATCAACCCTATTTTATTGCCTGTGGTCGAAAAGGAAGTTAAAAATCTCTTGGATGCAAAAATAATAGTACCTCTGAGATACTCCGATTGGGTAGAAAACCTGGTCTTGGTTAGAAATAAGAGTGGGGATATTAGAATGTGTGTGGAATTTAGAAATATGAATAAGTCCTCCCTCAAAGATAATTACCCTCTACCCAAAATGGATCACGTTTTAGAAAAGGTAGTTGGGGCAAACAGGATGTCGATGATCGACGGGTTCTTTGGGTATAATCAAATTGCCTTAAGTGAACTAGATAAAGAGAAAACAACTTTCACTACTCCTTGGGGTACTTTTATGTATGATAAAATGCTTTTTGGTCTAATAAATGTAGGCACTACTTTCCAACGTGCTATGAAAATTGCTTTCATTGACAAAAGGGACAAATTTGAGGTCATTTATCTTGATGATCTAATTGTTTTTTCTAAATCTGATGAAGATCATCTGATACATCTCAAGCAGATGTTTGAGAAATGCCACAGGTTTGGTCTATCTTTAAATCCCAAAAAATATCACTTCGCCATGCAAGAAGGTAAACTCTTGGTCCATATTGTGTCTCAAGACAGTATTAAAATTGATCCTAAAAGGGTTGAGGCTATAGATACTATAAATATTCCTAGGAATGTAAAAGAAATTCAGTCATTCTTAGGAAAAATAATTTTTTTGAGGAGATTTATTCCAAACTTTGCTGAAATCATGAAATTGATCACAAATATGCTAAAACATAACAACGAAGTGAAATGGACGGTAGAAGCCAAAGCAACGTTTGCACACATCAAGAAAGTCATAAGCGAGGCACTGGTACTGGGAAGCCCTGATTATCTAAAAGATTTTCTTATTTTCTCGTTCGCCTCAGAACACACAATCGCCGCAGTACTCCTCCAGAAAAATGAAGAAGGTTTCGAACAACCGATAGCCTTTTTTAGCAAGAGTCTCATAGATGCAGAACTTAGATACGATATAATGGAAAAGCAAGCATATGCTATGGTGAAGGCATTGAAAGCATTCATAAATTATGTGTTTCATTCCAAGATAATTACGTATGTACTTACCAGTTATGTAAAGGATATTTTGGTTCAATCTGACAGTGATGGAAAAAGGGGACAATGGCTTGCCAAAATTCAAGAATTCAACCTGGAGATAAAACCAATGAAATTGGTAAAAGGACAAGGTTTGGATAAACTCTTAGTTGAATCAAATTTCAGAGCCCTCGACATAAATAGCTTATAGGGATATGAAGAGGGTGAGGAGATGAACAAGCTTGATGAGAAAACAAGTGCAATCAAAATCGAAGAAAAGTTTGCATCTTCTGATTGGTACAAAAACATAGTGTCCTACCTACTGACTTTGAAATGACCGAGTGATTTATCCCCATCCAAAGCTAGGCCACTAAAAATGCATGTGGTCAAGTATTGTATATCTGAAAGTCAGTTGTATTGGAAGGAACCAATTGGCTTCCTATTGGTTTGTTTGGTTGAATCGGAAACAGAGAAAGTTATAAGAAAATTTCATGAAGGTGTGTGTGGGGGACATCACACTTGGAGGGCGATAGCTGATAAAATCCTAAGGGTAGGGTATTATTGGCCAACAATTTTCTCAGATGTCAATGCCAAAGTCATAACCTACAACCCTTGCCAATTGTTCGCAGGAAAGCACAAAATCCCAGTGCTACCATTAGTCCCAGTCAAAACAGAGGCTCCTTTTCAGCAATGGGGACTAGATTTTATAGGCGAAATTAACCCCCATTCTAGCGCTCAACACAAATGGATCCTGACTGCCACATATTACTTCACTAAATGGGTGGAGGCTATTCCAACCAGAAGGGCGACTGATTCGGTGGTAATAGACTTCTTGGAAGACAACATTTTGTCTATATTCGGCTGCCCCCGAAAGATAGTTACAGATAATGCCCAGGCTTTCAAATCTATGGCTATGATTAGCTTTTGCCAAAAATACAATATCGTGCTCGGCCATTCCACGACATATTACCCCCAAGGAAATGGACTAGCCGAGTCTTCAAACAAGAGTCTGATCAATATAATTAAGAAAGTGTTGAATGAGAACAAAAAATCTTGGCATTTACATATGAAATATGCTTTATGGGCAAATTAGATAGGCACGAAGAAATCTATTGGAACTTCCCCTTTCCATATGGTGTACGGGACCAACGTGGTATTACCCATAAACTTGGCACTTCCCGTAATGAAAATGTGGCAAGATGAGAAAGAAGAACCAAACCATGTCACAAGGAGGATAAATTAGCTGATCAAAGTACAACAACACAGGGTGAAAGTGGACGAAAGGTTGCAAAAATACCAAGACGACATGAAAACGTTATTCGACCGTAAGACAAAAGATAGAGAGTTTCTCTCGGGTGATTTGGTCTTGAGATGGGATGCTAGGAAGGAAGAATCAACAAAACACGGTAAATTCGATCATATTTGGTATGGACCATTCAGAGTTTCAGCTTCCGAAGGAAAAAATTCATTTTTATTAGAAAACCTGGATGGTAAAATCCTCAACGCCCCTGTCAACGGGCGCTATTTAAAACATTATATGCAATAGTTGGTTCCCAATTTTTTTTTTCCATTGTATATACCAGTTTGTGTTTTCTTTCTATTTCATAATTTCTTTTTGGTAAGTTTACTTTCACAAATAATTAATCAAGTCAGTGATTTTTGTAAAAAATTTTAAGATACAGAATTTTCAATTAAAAAAAAAAAAAACCTCATAATTTCCGTGTTTTTTCCCCTTTCAGGATTCTGGCTTGCTGCTCGAACAAGTGGAAGGAGTAAACAGAAGGTCATATATCAGAGAATAAATCCACCGAAAATAGGTGATAGAAAAGGTTTTCCGTTATTTTAAAATGGTAAGGCAAAGGTATGAATCCCTGAGAATTTTATTTTTCAAAACAAAGATCTTCAAAGCACCGTAATGATCTCATAAATATAATGTTTTCTCTTAACTGGTTATTAAAAAAGAAACAACCCCTTATCCTGGGTCCTAAGAATTTCATCTAGATAAAGATAGGAGGTAATCAAGATAAAGCAGGGAAAATAAGGCATCTCCCCAAAAAAAAGGGTTTTCAAGAGCCGATTTTAATTTTTTACCCTTGTTTCTTAGTGTACAGATCTTTGTCCGTCACCTTTCTTTCGGTCTTCAGATTTACCATCTTAAAAAGCCAAACATATTTCCGGGTTTATATACATGGGGAGAAGAGATTACGTTTTAACTTTGAAAGCTGTAAAGCATATTTTGAAAAGTAAGCTGGTCTTCACAACTCCTCAGCTTAGGTTGATCCTGACTATTTTAGGTTTTTCAACAGTTTTGAAAGATTGAGGCTTTCTCGAAGGAAGACCCCTAGAAATAATTTTTCCCCTTTTTCCCTGCGGGCTAAGGTGTGGTGAAATTTAAGGGAAGGTTGGTACCGAGTAATCAAAGTAAGTTGATAGACCTCCATTGCAAAATATTATGCAGATATCACCCCTCATACAAACTGATTGCCCCCACTTCATGTTCTAAAAAGTAACTTATAAGACAAATGGTGAAAGGAAAGTCATATTTAATTATCCATCTATTCTGAAAAGACGATGAAAGGAAATTCAGAAATGATTGCCCTCGTCTCAGCATTTAAATGCATAAGTATATTCCGAAGTGGTGAAAGGAAATTCAAAAAAAGGGCCAGATAACTTCACTGGGGTACTGAACAGGCTCCCTAGCAGTGAAGCAATATCTGAGATATCTGTAAGGCTATTATACATGAATCTCACTCTACTCTGGTAATCAATTCTCTCAAAACCGGATCTACATCCTAAGTTTAGACAGGGCTCCTTGATTAAAAACATGTAATAAACTTTGTTTGATGCAAACCAAAAGCCACAAGATCTATTGGATTTCCTAGGACTGTCTTGATTGTCTGAATGCAGACCTAATTTCAGTAAAGAGAAAGATAAAGTTGTGAAAGGGACTGCAACTGAGTGTGAAACGTATTTGAGTGTTGAAAATATTTTCATAAGTAAAATACAAAATCTCTTCTTCCCTCTGTATCCCTTTTTCCTTAAGCAAGTTTCACAGAAGTAAAACCAGTGACTCCATTTACCCAATACAAGCACGTGGTCTACTATTCTTCTCATCTCACAGGGAGACGAGATCCCTAGTTGGAGCCTATGTTGGAGCCACCTTTTTCAACTAGTTTAAATGTAATTTTTAAATCAAATATTGGACTTTAAGTTGTCTTTTACTTCATGACCTTACCCACAAAAAATCTCCGTAGTCCTGATATACAGAGTGGCGATGGCCGTTATACTCTTAATCCATTACCTTTTAACTGTTGAGTGAACTTTTTCACTTTTCTTTACCTCGGGATATCGCGTTTCGAGAGTTACAAGTCGCAATGTTTACAAGCCCCGATGCGCGAAGTTGTGAATTAAAAAAAAAGAGGCTTACCTCAGGTTAAATCCGAGAGTAAGGTTCCTTAAACCCTAGTCAAGTGCTATTGGGGTTACGTGTCTCGGTGTTCACTCTCTCCAATAACCTTATTGTCATTACTCCGATAGGCGAAGCCGTGAGACATTTACGTAAGTTACCCGAGTTAGTGTAAGGGATGAATATGTTTTTAACCATAGTTAAACTCTGTCGGGATTTCGTGACTTGGCATACGCTCCTCCCAGAAGCTATACCTTCAAAACCCCGAGTCGCAAAGTCGCGATATTACTTAAATATAAATTAATTAAAACACTTAATCCAGTTTACCTTCCAGCTTAACTAGATCACATCATCGCGATCTCAGAATTTCGCGACTCGGCATATGCTCCTCCCAGAAACTATACCTTCGAATCCCCAAGTCGCGAAGTCGCGATATTAATTAAAACATGATTAACTAAATGCTTAATCCAGATTATGTTATCGCTTAACTAGATCGCGTCATCACGATCTCGGGTTTTAGGGTTCGAAAGTTTAGAATGAAAACTCACGATATGACGAACGCCGAAAGGATGATCAAAGTTTAAGAAAGCCTGATTAAAGAAGCTAATCCAGCTTAATTGGTGTTTAATACAAATAATAATATGCACAGTCTACGAGGTAAATTTAAATGTTCCTTTCACCAACTTGTGTCACGAACCGACGAAATTGATGGCATTAATTGGAAATGAGGCGAAGCGACAAGTAAGGATATCGTTTTTATTGCTAAATCTGTCTCTAAAAATGATTTGACCATTCTGTTCATAAGGATGTCGAGGTTTTAAATGGTCGAAGATATAGGTCTCTTTCTTTCAGTGTCACAAAGCTCATTTCTATATTCTGCAGAGAAGCTTTTCTCAACAAACTGATTTTTGTATGTATACATATTTTTACCGTAGAAGAGCTAAATCATAATCCTCTATCATGGCCCCATGAAAATCATCCAAGGCAAGTGTTGAGAGTTCAAGGCAAGGCTCAGATAATGTTTCTGATACTTCACCATGAAGTGGTGATTCTGTCAGAACCTGGTCATACATCTCCGAGATTCTGCAGTCCAGATTGGTAGATTGTTTAGATGATTCCAGTGATAACGAGAAGGAAGAATTGGCCACCAAATACAAGATCTTCGTCCAAGCAGAGATGCATAAAGTAGTGACCAGGCCATGTCCTCTTCCTTACTATGATATGATCCGATGGGCACTAGACCATGTAGATATCCCGACCATAACCATCATCAATGAGCAGAAGGTCACTATTGGGACATTTAGATCAGAACACTTACATGAGATGTAGATATTGTCATCCACACCGAACTTCACATACAATGTCGAGTTTCTGGAGGATTTTAAATAGAAGGAATGTGAGCAATATGACAAAATCTTATCTGATTTGATCAAGGATTGGGTCTCACACCCCGCGAAGTTCAGGGCAGATAGTAATGGAGTTTATTCCATATCTTCCTTGGAACCACAGTTCAAATACATAGCAATGATGACCTGTAGTTTGTATGGGAGGGAGGACACCACACATGTTTTCCTCCCGTGGGTGCCTCTGATGCATACAGTCGCAGAAGGTTGTTCCTTTGACTAGGCCAAATTGTTGTCAGATATTCTAACTAGTCGGGTTACAAAATATCGGACGCAGAGGGCGAGTAGGAAGGCCGCTTCATTTTTTATGTCCGCATATCTCATGGACGCCGTGTGTTTCATGATGCCTTTTCCCTTAATGAGCTGGAGCTAGGCTCCATCTGATGTCAAGCCTATCCATGTATACCATTCAAATCTTTGGGAGGATAAGGCCGCCGATTTCATATACAAAATTTTCAATCGGGTAATGGTACCGATGCATGTCACCATCTTCGGTAATCCACCGCCCAGGATCTCATATAGCATCGCTGCCAATTTTAGCAGCGTAGCCGACTGGTACATGGAGGCATGATTTTCATACATCAGGGTTTTCGACGCCTCTTTTCCTCCACATGCTCTACCATTATTTATACTCAATAGGCTGGTTTGTCACGAAATCGCTAGGCAAACAATGATTGGTGGCATAAGAAAAGATCTTAAAGGGTTTTTGAAGAAGGTATGGCCACCTTTCCCCATTCATTTAAATACCTATTCTTTATTATATTTTGGGCATGTAAAGGCTGAGGAAACAACCTTAGAAGATATTAAATTGGTCCACATCGAATTCAAGAGACACGACCCACATAGGGTCATGAGTAATAACATGGCTAATTGTGGCCTTAAAATATTTGAACACGAGAATTCGCCTCATGATGATATTTTCTGAGGCGCGAGATCTTATGCTGAAGTTTTGGGTCGGATACAAGCCCTGTCACCCGAAGATATGGCTGATGTTTTCAAATTCCAAGAACACCAGTGGAGCTGTCTTCCCCCAGTATTATAGGGTGTGAACCCAACAACCGTAGAGGCATAGCAAATGAAAGCCGAGGGCTCCAAAGATTCAACACCCGACCGAGAAGAACACCAAGAAAAGAAAGAGAAAACTGGGGGCCCGAAACAGGAAGCCGAGACTCCCAACCCTCCAAGCGATCCAACCTCGGTTGTTACTCCAGGGAAATCATCTAAGCAGATCGACAATCCCATCATTTCTATTACCCCCCTATAGTCCACAATGGGGATCCCAGACACAGGTTGGATTTTCGGTGAAGAATTAATGCCCATAACAATGGAAGAGCTACCTCCGAATGAATTCTTCTTCCATAAGAAGAGAAAGGCTATCGTGAAACAATAACTTTACCAAGAGGCAGGTACGGTATCCAAGAAATTTAAAATTTTAACTGATGGGAGAGCTATGAAAAAAGAAGAATTTGCAACTCAAATAGCAGGAACATTGGGGGATTTCGCTACAACCAACCAATATTCAGTCGGGACCCTAAAGGATTAGCTGAAGAGAAAAAATTGTTTGATTAAAACATTATAGGCTAAACTAGCTACAGTAGAGGCCGCTGCCAAAGATCAGGTGAATACAGGTTTAGAACAAGCTAGAGTAGTTGATCAAAATGAAATCGAGTGTCTCAAAGCCAATCTTGAATAGACACAGCTGATGGTTCAGACAAGTCAGATACATATAGGCCAGCAAGGAGAATTGATAGAGCAACTCCAAGCCAAATTAGACTTCGCCGAAAGCCAGGTAATCGATATTGGGATATTTCAATCCCAAGATATATAAATCAGAAAAAGAGTGTTGGCAGCTCAACAAGGTCTACTTGCTAAGGTGGAAACGATTCAAAACAACTGCCAACTTATTGATCAAGTATTGGAAAACCTCACTCTCAGAGAAAAAGACGCTGGGGCGGCTCGGGTTGCTTTCCAGGAGGCTATTATAGCCATGATGAGAAGAGAAATAGACAGTAGTTCCAGGTTTTCTATCTCAGAGCAGACCCGAGGTAACATCTTGTTGAAAGAATGGGAGCGTAATATATCCGAAGGAAAATAACAAGCTAAAGAGGTAATAAAATCTTGTGAAGAAACCTTCAGTTTTCTAGATGGGAGTTGGTTGGGTCCCGATGGTGAAAGCAACACTAAGATACTGGGCCAGATCAATACAGCCAAGCATCTGCTCAATATCAAGGAAAATGAAGAAAAAGAGTTGGCTAAAATATCACAAATAACCCAAACAGACATAGTCCAAATAGATAAATGGATAATTAAACCGAGTGTACAATTATGTTCTATTAGTGCCAAAGAACAATAGGTGGAAGGAAAATTACGAAAATTGGTGAAGGATTGTTACACTTTTGAGGAAAATAATAAAGCAGAACCTTCTAGGTTGATATCCCAGCTGGTGGAGAAGTGCGTCACTTGCACTGAGCATGCGAAGGGGTAGGTTTTCGATACCAAATAAGGACAGAGAAAAAGAATTGAAACGATTAATTTCTTTTTGTTGTAACCAAAAACCTATGGAACGATTGAGATTCCGGCATATAGAAATTTGCATAAATATACACTTTGAAGAAAGAAAAAGGGGGCTGGACCTTTTTGGTCAATTGTAATAGAGAGTATCTCCTTTTTGAGAATTAATACAAAGCAATCCAGAGACTCCTGATTCCGTCAAGACTGTGTTATGAGTTTGTTTTCTCTGTGATTTCATATTCATTTTCATTTCTCTTATATATATGTCTGATGAATGTTTCATTGCAATTTAGTAAAACCTCTACCATGGTGATAATTTTTTAGCCATCTATATCGTTTACAATTTTTCCTCTGTATCGACTATTAGCAGGTACAAGACCTGTGAACCTTTTAGATTGTCATATTTTATGCTTCGTCAGATTCCTTCTTATCTTATTTTCTTCTTCTATTTACAAGGTGAGATTCTCCCTTGATAGGAGTCTCGTATTATAGACAATTTAATGTTTTCCTCACATTTCACACACCATTTATTTAAAATATAACTCAGTTATGGAAAAAGGCCTTTGGTTTGCATTTTATCTTTAACATTAATCAAATAGTTCTCTTTTATACGATCAAATTGATACAACATCAAAATCCTTGAACTCACTTTTAATTTATTGTTCCTCTATGACTATTCCCATTGCAAGACAGCCTAATATTGAACCCGGTTTATCGGATCAAACCCATATCACCTTAAACCTTTTCGATACTATACTGAAAAAAACTAACACCCAGGTAGAACTTGAGCATTCATGGGTCACGATTGAATGAGATATAAACATTCAAGAACAGTTGGAAGTGAGACAACGACAACCTGGAAATCAACCTTAGCTTCCTTTCCCGAAGGTTGAATTTTCTCCCTATTTTATCCTTTACTCACTTTTGGATGCCTAGACACTGTACTTTCTTAAGCCTTAAGTACAGACTCTGGAACAACACCTTGAACCTTGTTTAGCCAATAATTTTGGTTTAATTTTATATTATAAATAGAGACATCGATCGGCTAGTCGAGGGTCGATGGTTGTTGTAAGAACTCTTCTTTTTTGGATGTTGATAATTATTTTGAGACTACTGTGAATTGAGAAGTCCTTCTGGACCTTCTGGACCAAAGACAAGCTATTTTAATCAGATGTATGTGATTGGAGTTGGAGAAGAATTAATTCCTTTCCTATTCCATGAATGATGCAGTAAATGAGTAAGAGAAATTAATTCTGTTGTCAAGTTATCTGGTGCAATGTCTTGATGTTCTTCGCTTTAATGATGAAGATAAATCATTGTGTTGTTATGTGATGAATGTTATGGTAGATGAATTATTTTTCTTACCATGATCTTGATTATGTATGTGTTTTCTTCTGTTAATTAGTTTTCTCAGACAATAGTTGGATTCTCTTTTGGTTAATGTATTATTACTAGGCCCTATGGCATAGAATCATTGTCTGCATGTTTGAGTAGCGGGTTATCCCAAGCTTGACCTCTTCCCAACAGTTAAAAATTCTATCCTATTATTTGTCAAGTTGGTTTATACTAGCTTTCATCTCTCATACTAGCGCCACCCAAGAGAAATACGGAAAAATAACCATCCTAACTGAAGGAAGAGCCTTCACCAGGAAACACAAAGCCCATTGATAATTCAGCCAGATTGAAGATCTCGAGAACCATTCCACTCCAAATGCTACAGATTCTAATTGGGCCTTGGTGGTGGGTTTGGTTCCTACTGTTGAGTTAGGGGATTTAGGTCCCATCAACAAGACCCTCTGAATAA
Organism: Picea engelmannii; assembly: GCA_009831015.1. Classification (NCBI taxonomy): domain Eukaryota; kingdom Viridiplantae; phylum Streptophyta; class Pinopsida; order Pinales; family Pinaceae; genus Picea; species Picea engelmannii. Next base: position 215,457 of record ML782830.1, read on the forward strand.
CAATCAACAAGGAATAATGTTGAAAAAGGTGAGGAAATCACCAATAAGGATATTGGCATCCAGAAACTACATGAATCCCAATGTGAAAATATATTTCTTTCCATCGAACATAAGGGAAACCCCCCAGTCAACGAACAATGAGGAGATGTTGACTGCTGGGTTCAAGGTTGCCTACCCATGATAAAAATAAGACCAGGGTGCAAGGTAGGACTACATATTCATATGATTCTGAGACACATTGAGGGTATGGACGACATGCAAAGTCAAGAGTTCTGAGAAATGGCCGACACAGGCTTATAAACTTCCTTTGAACAAGAGAATGAGACATATGGAGGACTCCGACAACATAGACTTGATGATGAAACTTTGTGATGTAGGAGGCATCAATCAAACTCTCCATAGGGACTGGAAGGATAACCAGTAGTAGGAGTAAAATATAAGTAATGAGATCAACTTCCTAAGGTCAAGCTACACCCAAAATTTGGATGACAAGTGGAATCAATTTTTTTTTTTCTATATTCAAAGGAGACACGACTGCTTTTGATTTGAGATAATATTCTTTTCCCGCTTGTCTTTTTTTGTTTTTTCATAGACAAATAAATTCTATGATACAGGGGAGGAAACAAGTGTTGTGAGTAAGAAACTAGATCCAAACAATGGAACATACCTATGCTCAATGCAAGGAAGTGCATGCAGGGCATGGACACTCGAGGGAATGTTTCCTCTTAGGGTACAGGGTGCCAAGCTACAAATGATATAAATAAGGCTTTGCTTGTCTAGTGATGCAAATTGTTGAGGTAAGAGGCTTATAACGAGAAAGTGAGAACCAGAAATAGGCTCAATACTGCAAGAAGGAGGATGGAATGAAATTATAACTTAACTCCAAAGAATGTCCTTTTTTGTAAATTTAGTCCCCTAGGGTCGAAAAAGTATAAAAAAACCCCAGGATAACTCTTCTAGCCAATGTTGACTAGAGTGTTCCTTTTTTGTAAATAGTCTACTTGGTCTGAAAAAGGGATAAACTTAGACCAAATAGATGTCCTTTCAAAGCCATTTAATGAGTGTGAAAGAGACAAGTTCACTTGAAAATATTTTCACTTTTGAGAGAGTTGGAAAAGAGCTTAAAAAAGACTCTATGGGAGTCCCATAGGTGAAGGTTAGAAGGCTTATGAGTAAGAATATGAGGTTCAAACGTAAAGTCATATCATAAATATAAGGAACTCTTGGTCCTATGGAATAACTTCTGCATGGGCACCCAATGACACAAATTTCTAAATAGGGAACCAATGTTTGTTAAGCCTCTACCAATTATTAATGACACTTCTAGTAGCAGTAAGAAGGTTCTGTGTTGCTAATAAATGGGTTCATACCTAACACATATGGATCACCGTCATAGGACAATGCAAGAATGAAAAATGGATTGAGAACCTATCCTATATGCTAGTGACATAAAACACATGCCGAAGGCATGAATGGGCGATATGATGCTAGAAACTGCAAAAATATCTAGATAAAACCACCAAAACCAACTCTTTCCACTACACCATTAGTCCAAAAGGTCAAAATATCAGCCCAAACTATATGAAATGGGTAAAAAATTTCTACTAATAGTAAAAATAGACCATTTTACGATATCATTTGAGTTTTTTCACCCACATAGTGCATTTTCGGATATTTTTTCCATGATATTCAAGTGTTGATTGTGGGAGATAAGTTCAATGTAATTAGAAACTATCTGGACCAAGTAAGTGCCCTTCCCTTCCTCTTCATTTTTAGTGGATTAAAATTTAAATTTAGTCCTCATTTTTTGAGTTTAAGAGGGAGAAATGTGTAAACTAGGGTGTATGTGAGTGACAGTTCATCGAGTCTCATACATGGAGGCATGTACGTAGGAAAATCAAACCTTTCCCACATATATGTGGCCATACACACAATTGTCAACACTGCAACCCACATACAATTCTGCAAACAAGTTTTTTACAAAATCTAACTCAAAAAATGGCTTTCCTTTGGCAGGATGGTGATTGAATGAAGGGAGAGGGAGCATGAGGAGGTAGATGAAATAGTGGAAAGGGATGCAGGGGCCCAATTAGATTTGAAAATGTGTGGCCTTGATAAATTTTCGTCTCTCAATGGAATGAGGGCTCAAGTGAGGTTGCTCCAAATTCTTGTAAACTATTGGGATCCAGAGACAGAGGCCTTCAATGTTGATGGGAAACCATTGAGGATTGAAGTAGATGACATATATTTCATTACATGATTATCTCACTGGGGCGAGGAGGTGAATCTCAAGGCCCGAGGAGCTAGGGGTGGTATGACCACGGAGGATTACATTGCCACCCACTATGTTGTAGGCATAGACAAAGTAGGGAGCAAACTCCCAATTAGGACGATCAAGAACCTGAGTTTGAAGATCATCATTATTTTTCTTACACACATATTTGGGTCAACCTCGTTGCACCAGGATTCAAGGCCACACATTTTCTACGCAGTGGAGTTTTTACGACCCATTTTTTATGACTAGTGTACCTCACTGCTGACTAACATGAATATTCAACTGACGGATTGCAAACAAGGGAGAAAGAGAAACTTCAGGTTTGCATCCATCTTGTGTAGTTTTTTCTTTGAGCAAGTTCCAGGCTTGAGCCCTAGAGTAGAGATCATTCCACACAGACCACACGATCCAGCCATGTCACGGTGGACCAACGTGATGAGGTGGTTAGGAGGTGGTAGAGTGCCAACCCCCTACAATGATGAGTTCATTTTTTGGCGGCGTCGACATGTGAGAGCCATAGATGATTATCCTTATGCTGGGATCAACTATAGAGGGGATCCAGATATGCCTTTTCCACCAAGATCCGCCTATGGTGATATTGGTAAGAAAAGTTTTTATATATTTCATTTTTTTTTGTGTTTTTTTGAAAAAGAATAAAAAACACAAATATTTTTGTATGGTATCAAGTGTTAATAATTGCTTTGTCATGCATATGTAGGTCCATGATGACCAGACAGATTCCCATGACATTGAAAAAGGAAAAATGGATATGCGCACGTGAGAGGATATGTAGATAGAGTGATAAAAAATGTGCATGGGAACCTGTCTCGATTAACACACATGATTCCTATGGTTCAAGTGGAGGATCTGCAAGAGGCTATGTAACAACAGGTGGTGGGTGTTCCCCGTGCATGGTTGTGACTCTTCCAACATATCGCAAATGTCGTATTGTGCTATCATGATACACATCCGACACCACAAGTGTAGATTCCATGGTCATATATATACCATCCATATATGTATTTTGAGGGTGTGAGCCCCATTTTGTATTATGACACCATATTTTTTGAAAAGATGAAATATAAAAAAATCGGTCTTCGGATTTACTTATATATGTACATATATGAATGTGTTTTCTTTACTTTAGTTATGTGACAAATTCCAATCTAAAACATAATTAACATATTCATCAGATACATAATTAGAACTTCTAGGTATGTGATTATAAGTGAGAAAATCAAAGTATTGTTCCAAAAGTCGTACCTGTAGGAATTGTCGGAGTAGAGTAGGGTCTTGCACATAGTAACTGTCGTTTAACTGAAATATGACTAACTGGGAGTCCAAGTGAACCTCTAAATACTGAACACAATGTGAAATGATGTCATGTAAAATCTCTATAACGACACTATACTCAATCACATTATTCGTTTGTGGCTCTAGAAAAATGCCACCCGAAAAAACCATTTGGCCTTCGGGTGAGTAAATGACCCACACAACAGAAGCCATGTTCCGTGTATGATGAATGGAACTATCTGTGAATCCTAAGTAAGTTGAAGACTCCAAAAACATCTTCCAACCAAGTGAAAACTTGATAAGCAAGCCGATGAAACAAAGGAAAAGATGTGTATACACTAAGATACACTAGTATACAAAGAGTCACACCCAATATTGAGGGCTCAAGCATAATGTATTTTCAGGTAGATCCCATTTCTAGGTTCATCCAATATATTCCCTTCATAATCCTCTAATTCATAGGCTCCTTTTTCTAAAACACGTTGCATGATATAAGGACTGTGCAACATGGGGTTGAACTTGCCTTCTCCCAATAGTTCTTTGGCTTGGTCATACAAGAATACCAAGTCACCTTCAGCATACTATCGAGGATAGATAGACCTATCATACTGAAACTTAACATGTTGTTTATTCTCTTTGATATCCATAGAGGTATCTCGACACTGCTCATTTAGGCACTCTGGGTGTATGAGGTGTTCTTCAAGATCGGTTGTGTCAGGTAGGAGCTCAATTTCCACTTTAAGGGAAGGTATTTTGCATTCAATCAGAAGGATTGACTTCACACCATGTACTAACTGAAAAGGAGAAAAACTGGTGGAAGTATGTACCGAGGTTCGATATGCCCAAATCATAGGGTAAAGCACTAGATGCCAGTTAGATTTACTCTGGGTGACATTTTTTTGCAAGATGGTCTTGGGAGATTTATTCACCACCTCTACTTGTCCATTTTCCTAGGGATAATAAGGGGAAGAATTACCATGATTAAAGCCCAGTTTTGATGCTAAATCCTTCATCATTTCATTCTGAAAGTGAATGACATGATAAGTGACAATCTCCTTTGGGATTTCAAACCGGGGTATAATTTGGTTGAATACAAAGAATGCTATCATATTACCATCGTATTTAATGGTAGGCATGGCCTCTATCCATTTAGTGATGTAATCCACCACCACAATACTATGTTGATTCCCCCCAACCGAAGCTGGGTTCCAATCCATAAAATCTACCCCCTCTTGGTGAAGGGACAAGCGATAATGACTAGGTGAATAGGGGTTGGATGTGAGCGCATTTTTTGAGTGAACACCTAGAAAGGGTGACACTTCTTGACCACTTCAACACAATCTTTAAAAATTGACGACCAAAAATAACCAACTCATAATATTTTTTGGGTTGTCGCAAGAACATATAGATGACCACCACAAGCCCCACTATGAAATTCATTGAGAACCGACTCAACTTCCTCGCTAGTCAAGTAGCAACGCAAAAAATATCCATTCCTCGTCGATACAAAGTGTCACCGATGATAATGTATTTTTTAGCTTGATGAGGTATACATCATCACTTGTCTCTCGACAAATGCTAGGATAACTTCAAGGTTTGAAGATAAACTACAATGTCTCCATACTAGAGGTCTGAAGATGAGATAAGGAAGATATGTTCATCCACAAATGAATCATCATGAATAATGTCCTCATCTAGTCGAGGGAAGTCTGATATCAACTCAACAAAAACTAACGATTACTTAGAATTCGCTGAAGAAAAATCAAGATCAAATTCTTGCAAAATCACAATCCACTTATTCTATTTCCCACCTATAATATGCCTAGTAAGGACTTATTGAAATGGATTGATATCAACAACTACGATAGTTTTGCAAAGTAATATATAATTCCATAATATTTGAACCGCATGTACAAAAACCAAGGCTATTTTCTCAACGTGAGAGTATTTAAGTTCAGGACCGACTAAGTTTCGATTAAGATAGTAGACAATGTGCTCATGGAGTTCATTGTCCTCCTAAACCAGAACCATACCAACTTTCCCTTCAGACGTGACCATATAAAGCAAATAATATCTACTATAGTCTGGAGGCTTCCACAGAGGCACCGATACCAAGGATTTATTAAGAGCATCGAAAGATTCTTGGGCTTTCTCATCCCATATAAACAAAGTATCCTTCTTCAAAATATGCATGAAACCATTAGTTAAATTGGTATAGTTCACTATGAATTGATGCAAAAAGTTAGCCTTTCTCTTTAAACCCTAAAGTTGTCTAATGTTATGCGGGATTGAAATCGAAGTATTTCCTCAACCTTCATAGCATCCACCATGATGCCATGCTTAGAGACTAAGAATCCTAAGAGATGACCATACCTAATGTAGAAGATGCACTTGTGAGGATTCAAATGTATGTGATAATAAAGAGATCTATCAAATATTAGTCGAAGCTGAGAGGAGTGATCTACTCTCTTGTGAGAGTGAGCAATGAGATCATCAAGGTAATATTTGAAAATGTGTTTGAGATCATGAAAATCAAAGGTCATGGCGCGTTGGAAGGTAGCTCCGACATTTTTAAGGATGAAAGGATTTTTTCGGTATGAAAAAGTACCCCAAGGACAAATAAACGCCATCTTGTGTTGATCCTCGGTTTTGATCTGAATTTGATTATATACTGAAAATCCATCCATAAAAGAGAAAACTTCTCTTCCTGAGTACTCAACGAGAATATGGTCAATGAAAGGAGTTGGTAAGTTGTCCTTAGGACAAGCCTTTCTTAGGCCTCAAAAATCTATACAAACACTAATGGTTCCTTGTTTCTTATTCACTGGAGCGGGGTTGGACACCCATTCAATCAAGGGAACCATGCAGATGAAACCAACATTAAGTAGCTTCTCTACCTCTGCCTTAATAGTAAGGGACTTCCTAGGATTAAAAATTCTAAGACACTGTCGAACAGGTCTAGCATCTGGATAAGTATTTATCTCGTGTTTGAAAATTCTAGGTTCGATCCCTGGCATCTCTTCATATGACTAAGTGAATACGTCACAAAATTGTTTGAAGAGATCAGTGTAGATTTGAATTTCTTCAGGCGAACAATCTGCACCGATATATACGTTCTCAATTTTTCTAGGAAATCAAGAGATGTCGATCGTGATGGTACGAGAAATATTCTCCATATTTCCTTTGGCATAAATACCATGCGTATCAAGTGGAACTACAACATGACCAACCATCTCACTCAAGGTAGATCTAAATTCATCCTATTTGATCCTAACAATCTCTGGGAGGAAATAAGAGCGATGATGCATATCATCCCATGGCCTATCGGGACCATTCATGGCCTCTAAGATGGCTTCATCTGAAGGTAAAGTATCGTTGAGGCAATCATGTGAACAAGAGGATGGGGTGGACCATATGGGCTCTAAAACGAGATCCTCCTCTTTCATCCGCGAGGATCAAGGTTTTGGGTCACTAATAGAGTTAAGAATAGCCTGATACACAACCTCTATGCTGGCAGTGGCATTTCCATCCCAATATGTGACTCACCTTCGCAGGACATGGTTGAGGAAGGTAGGGTCCAAGGATCATTGAAATATTAAGTACGAAAATGAACGAACCTCATTGATGACAGATACCTACTAGACATAGCATAAATGTGACGGATTGATTCCATGAAATCAAAGCTACCTATAAGAGAGGAATACATTCCGACACCAATATCCTCGGTTTCCTACCGAGAATTGTCGATCAATGGGATTGAAGGTCCAACTGATGCAATAGGACTAACATGCACAAAAAATAAGTGTAGAAAACAGATGACACGACTGTGGTCATGGCATAAGTCCAATTACTCCCTAATAGTAAATTATAGTAAAGGGGCACATCAACCACCTCAACATCAACCTCCACTGTCTTTCAACTTAACTAGACTAGAAAAGAGGAAAGAATTATGTGGGGTTGAAATGAATGACCATCAAATGCAGTCAACATAGTCATAGATTGGGATAAAGTTGGAGATCCAATGGATTTCCAACAGGTTAGAGACATCACGCACGTCACAACACCTTCATCAATTAAAGTGCGTTTGATCGTATATTTTGTGTACTCCACATGGATTTGAAAGGCCACATGGTAAGGAAAGTGAGGCTGAACATTAGTGACGTTAAACTTAATAACCTTCAAGCCACAAGTTTCTAGAACTACTAAAGAAGATAACAAGGCGTTCCTATGTGAAGGACACATCTAGAGCACCTCCAAAGATGACATCGCACAAGGAGTTTGACCTAGATCTTCAAAAATCGAATAGTCCTAGGAAACTTTGGCATTAGGATTGTGGGAAGAGGATTTCAGTAATCCTTTCGGAATACGAGGCAGAGGATCTAGATTTTCGATCTACAAAGGTGTTTCCAGAGGAGGAAGAGGCTCTATACCCTTGATAGTCTATGAAGAATCGTAATCATGAGATTGAGTGGCTACATCAATCTGATACTTGACCATATTAATGCAAAGACGATCACCTTCATGTGTCGAGGGGTTTTGATTCCTGTATGACGCATTTTCGGTGTTGGAGGACCTCGAAGCCATGTGTTGATTATGTGGAAATAGATTGGTCAACACAGTGAGTGGTTGCGACAAGAGCCTCAAGGCTTCCTCGATTTTTGGGCATAGGTGGGTAAGGTGATCATCTTTACAAAGTTTACAAGGAAACTTCACCTTCTATTTTTCTTTCTTTCCCTCACTAACATCATTATTTGATCTATCATTGTTAGAGTTGTCCTTGGATTTGTTATTATTTCTCCCACCCTTACGATTATTACCTCGTCCTTTCTTTCTATTCTCGCCTGGTTGTTGGTTACCATTTGGGTTGGTCGAAGACTGCACAAAATGCACATCCATCGATTGAGTGGGAGTGAAGGATGAAGATGAAGCTTGTCCTACTATAGACTAGCTTAGAGACAAATCCTTGAACTGTTTCATCACCAAGTCCGTAGAATTAGAATTTGCAGAGCCTATGATGCCATCGACATGAGGCCCAGGATTTTGTCTAGGGTCATAATTTGACCGCGGCGTGTCAGGAAGAATTTCATATAACATCCCAGATTAAGCATATATGAGGTCCAATTGTTGGGATTTGAAAATAATTTCTTCCTCAGATGTTACTCTAGATGTAGAAACATCCTTTGAAATATAAGGCAATAAGGACTTAATGAACCACTCCAATAGGAAATTTGGAGGAATGTAGGCTTTAATTAACCTCTTTCATCTATGCCACTCTTGGATATGGTCCGAGATATGCATGGCCTTATCTTGGCGGAAGGCCGAAAAAAGTTCTATGCTGGCATCGTAATGAACCGACAATTGGAAGTGGTTGAGAAAGACCAAAACCATCTGATTAAAATTTTCGTATGTTCCACCTGGTAGCTCAATGTACCATTTCATTGCAACCACCATGAGGGTGCATTGAAACTATCTCAAATGAATAGAATTGTCATTAAGAGAATTGGATGAGCACAAAAGATGAAAAGTAGTAACATGATCACTTGGATCCTCGCTATTCTTGCCTTCGAATTTTTGAATGTCCGAAGGAAGATTGGTGGGGACGAGGGGCTATGATGGATCGTGACGCACTAGTTCATTCATTAATCTTGAAAAATTAGGCAAATTAAACATGGCCAGAAAAGGGAGTCGAGGTTGTAGCGTCTGAGCCCATGCTCTCGAGAAAGATCGGTGTTGAGGTATTGCAGACCATCTAGGGTTCTGGTATATACCATGGCCCTATCTAGTAGGGTAATATCCTCCTCCAAACTGATTCATAAAAGGTTGTATGGGCACCATACCTGGCCGAATGGCATAATGAGGGTTATGATCATTGCCTGTAGCTAGAGGAGCTCCAGGTTGGAGGTTTCCCATAGTGTGAAACTGACCCCCTCCAGGTGGAATTCAGGAGGATAGAGGTGGATTTGTCATAAAAAATGTGTTTGATGGAATCGACATGGAGGAAGAAGGGGGAAATGATGGAAGATAGGAAGTAGCTTGTCTACTCGGTTAAGTACTCCATCTAGGAGAATTGAGACTAGGATTAGATCCGGGAGAAAAAGGAGGTTGGCCTCCTACTGGAGGATTCATTTGGGGAATATGAACTCCACCAAATAAGAGAGGAGTATGTAGAGGAGCCATGCCACCAGGTCCAACACTAAGATTTTCATTAGTCACTGGAATGGAGGATCAAAGTTGTGATGTCATATTGGGAATACCCAAAAAAAAAGGGCCAGAGACTGAAGGTATGGATTGAGAATTATATCGAGGTGTACCAAAAAGAGACCCAAAAGGGTTCATTACTATAGGTTGAGTATAAACCATAGGCTGGATAGGAGTAAGGACAAGAATCTCCGACACAACAACCATAGCAGTTAAAGGAGTTGAAGGAGTCCAATTAACCACATAAGGTATAGGAGTCGAGGGACTCCCAATTTCATTCAGACTCGACTCATTGCCCATAATTGGATAATCACAAGTCTAGAAGGTGGAGATATATGTACCACGTCTATTAAATTTACACCTTTTAGAAGGAAACTTTGGTAAAGACTCAAACTGCAGTGGTAACTTCAAAAAACAACGAGACTTGCGAGGAAGCTAGTCTTGCTCCACAATGACTCAAGACTTGAGATATAAAACCAAATTTTAGGGCCAACTAATAATCAAAGAGCACACCAAAGTAAAACAAAAAGGAAAAATGCACACAAGTAGGATATAGTAGCTGAAAAGGGGCCTCCCTCATTAGAGTAGGTATGCCTCGCCCAAGAGGGGCCTGGGACTCCCTTCAAAATAACCTATGTGGCTACCTATGTCAAGCAAATAAAGCCACCATGATATAACTAATGCATAGGAGAACAATCGTAAGTCTGGTCCACCATATGGGTAGGGTAATAAAGCCCAAAATATTGAAAGAATTGCCTCTCACAGAGGTAAAAGCACTAGAAAGACCCCCATATACGAATGAAACCACATAAATATATCTGACGCTAGGAAGGTATTATAGGGCTATCTCTACAACCAACTTCGTGCAACCTCGTGTTTAACTCCAGTGTGAGCGGAGCCTCTCGATGTCACTAATTACACAATGTATTTCACCACTCCCTGGTTAGACATATATGTTTAGTTTAATATCCTTAGAGAAGTTTACTCACAAAATCCTATTCCAAGGCCCTATATCCTATGCTTGTTCGTGTACTATGAAAAATAAAATCGTTTCTAATCAATTTTAGTTAATCAACGTTACTTTTAATGAATTTGTTTCCTCAAGAGGTGTGGTCGTGAAACTGATGATATTATAACTCAACGTATCAAATAAATAAATACAAATACTGCTAAGTACTAATCTCAAATTCTCAATAAATGGTAAGCTTTTAAAATGGAACTTTCAATGTAACTTCTACAATTTCAATAAAATGCAATCTTTCCACATGCATCAAGATCAATACTAAGTACCCAAAAGAGAAAATGCCATAATGAAAAATGAACAATTTTTTTTTTTGTATTTTCGATATAAAGAAAAGAAAATGCAAGGACTGAAAAACAACTTCACACACAGACCCTATTACAAGAAAAAGAGACAAGCCAAGCAAAATACCAGGAAGCAAATACATAGACCAATGTGTAAGGACGACCAATGAAAAAGATGATAATAAAGAATACCGGTCAAAAATTCAACAATAAGAAGGTTTCCTATCATTTTGTAAGCACTCAACAGTGAGGAAAGAGACCCAAGAAGACTCAACAACCAACAAAACTCACCCAACAAACACCAAACTCAGCCAGTAAGCCAAAACATTGATGTACGTGATTGTTTGAGAAAAACTCATGTATGTATGCGCCCTATAGAAGGACAAATCACGTATGTACCCGTATGTCAAGGGAAAACCTGCATATATGTAGTAAACCACTCCTAGGGAAAGGATTAGTCCAAGAAACTCAGATGCAAAGTAAAAATAGGTTGTCAAGCAATCATGCGACAAAGAAAATCAGGCTAACAGAGAGCAAGTCAAGGAGAAAAATAGTCCAAACCACAAACAAAAGATTCATTCCCTAGTATGGTCGCCAATTATGTTATGAGGAAAACATCTCTATGACATGGGGTAAACCACAACAGACGAAATGACTATAGAAATCAACTCTAATCCCAAGTATATTATATAAATGAAATTCTAACAACACAAGATCAAGAGCCTACCTCATCTGGACGTTCGATGAAGACCACCGCTGAGCACACAACTCAAATATTTACACCTACAACTTGTCCTCAAAAACCAATATACACAAGCATATGATGATAATATATAATATTAGCATATAAAATAGCATAATCCATTAACATTCATGACAAATACGCCCATGGAATATTAATTCAAATATTTGCAAGATATCAATTGGACGAGAAAGGAGTATTTCTATTAAAATAATCAACATAAGTGTATAGGTGACAAACTTCTGTGTCGGTACATCTTAGAATCAAGAAACTAAGTCCTTTCCATCTGGGCCTCCACCACTTAAATCCTCCACCAAAGGCAAGCTCATACAAAGGAGACAATGAGGTTCTCCATCAAAGAAGTAAGAGCTTGGGTTCTGAACAATGAGTTCAAACTTTAAAGAATAAAGGGATGCAGACTCAATGTGAAGTGAAAATTTCTCCAGAGTATCTTTGCTCTCAAAATTTGAATTCTCTCCTCTTCCATGACTTGGATATGGCTCAATTTATAGCCTTCAAAATGGAATTGAAGTCAGAGAGTTTCTAGTATATGGAATGTCAAGGATCATGGATCTCGTGACGTGACATGGAAACCCGACACAATTTTTAATTTTGAGCACCAAACCCGATGTACGCGGGCTGTAGTGGTAAAACCTAGGTATACACATGTTGTCTAACTAGTAGGGCACATATATGTGGAAAAACATGATTTTTTGGCTCTGAAAGGTACAACAAGGGACTTCAAGTCTGCATAAGGAAATGGAAAGGCCATCCAAGCAAGTTGCATGGGGTGAGGAAATTTTTTCTATAACAAAGTTTACTCCCGTAACTGTTGATGTGTGTCCAGATCACTCTAGACCACCACTATGGCACATTGGCTTCTCCTCTAGTGCGCATTCATTGAGTTATACAAATTATATCATGTGTAAATTATCATTCATTCATTTGTTTAATGAGAACGCTTCCATTCTTTCTCTCCTTCTTCTCTTTTCTCATATTTTCTCTACAAATTGTGTATGTCATTTGCTATCTAGATCTATTATGTGAGGGTTCAACACATTTACACTTTCCTTTATTTATACTAGTCAAGTCACTTTATTTTACTGGGAGGATGACTTGTCATTTTTTGTCTTTTAACTTTATTTAATTTCTTTTGTTTCCTTTACAAATGTTCCAATGGCCCGACTTGGTTTTCTTGTCATTTATTTCTTTCTAGTGCATTCCAAGGTCTTCTATAATGGTTTCTTTGTATTTTCTTATGGGGAATGATTTCTCGAAGTTGAAAAACTTCAACAATTTACACATGGATTTAAAACCCATGGTGGTATTTTACCTATGGTATGTTAAAAAGTGAATTAAAAAATAAAAAGGGGGAAAATTAATTATTTGTTTAATAAAAATCATGTCTTTTCAAATGAACATGACTTTTCATGTAAAACAGATCGTAAAATATAAATGGAGAAGAGGATTGTGAGAAATAAGTGTGTGTGGGTGAAAATGTAATATTCCTATGTATATCATTTGAGGAGTGACGATTAAATATCTTTCAAGGAGCAATGATTAAATATTAGCAAATATGAGATCTGGTGTTCTAGAAAATAGATTTGGCATTCTAGTAAGAAAAAGTTGTAAAGGTAGATCCAAGGAATAAGTAGAAGAAGAAGCAAGAAGATCTGGTGAAGGTAGAGTGAAAGAAGAAACATTGAGTGTTGAGATGATCTGGCGAAATCAGAAGTAATGAGTGTAGAGCAGATTTGGTGAAAGTAGAAGTAGCAAGTGCAGAGCAGATTTGGTGAAGACAAAAACAATAGAGGGGATTGATGTCTCTTGTAGGTTAGTGCTTACAAAGAATAGAGGGGATCAATGTCTCCAATAGGTCATTTCCTACAAACAACAAAGGGGATTGGTGTCTCCTATAGTTCGGTGCCTACAAAAAATAGTGGGGATTGGTGTGTCCAGTAGGTTGGTGCCTACAAATTAATAAAAAGTTTTTTTTGTGGTTTTCTCCTGAAAGGGTTTCCACGTTAAATATTGTGTCTTATGGTTGTTATATTTATGTGATTTATTCATTATGGTTTATGAATGTTAAAAATAAAAATAAATCCTTATACTGATTCGTCACCTGCTCTTAGTATAAGTGTGTGCTTAACAAGAGTCTAGCATAATTGATCCAAATGGATCCAAAAGGACAAAAATTCAAAGCTCTCAGATTTGGATGAAACCAATGCCATTTCTTAGTGCTCGTCGTGACAATTCTGATAGTATATTATTTTTTGAAAATGGATTCTGTATGCAAAAGATATCACGATCCTAAGTTTTTCCCAAACAAGGAAAAATTCAAAGTCAAAGTCAACAGTCCGTATTGCTGACGTTAGGAGTACGTCCGCATGACATGGCAAATGATGTCAACATGACGGCATGGTAGCACCAGATGCTAACATGTGGCATGCATATTTGGCATTTTCAGGGCTGAGTTAGCACAATAGGAATGACAAGCTGGTACTGAAGTGGCGGTACGACTATGACAAGTGGCAGAATCCGGTTAGGACACATGGAGGTACGGTCTGATTGGGAAGATGCATTGGCAGGTTGACATGGAAGTCCACTAGGTAGCTGATTATGTATACGTTCCTATTGGTTGAAAACACATGGCCCAATCACAGGGCACCACGTGGCACCCTGGATAAGGCGAAGAAAGGCTAGGTCAAAAATTTGTTTGGACTCCTGGTGGTTTGAACCTGCGACCTTTACATGGAAAAAAAACTAACAACTATGGGCTAATCGGATGGGCGGTGGTAGAAATCGTTACAACCATCCACTAGTATATTATTTAAATTAATATAGTGCAAGGTTTCGAGGGTTAGCATCGGTCGGTAGGAGTTACCCGTCGACCAGGGTGCCCTCCACATGACAAAGGAGTTAGACCATGGGTTAAGCCAATGGACGTAGGTGCCATGTGGACTAGCGCTTGGACACATGGTGTGCCATATGACTAGGAGCCAACGAAAAAGGGGCATGCACCATATATTGTTTCCAAAAGTGGGTTTTTCAATTTAGATAGTGGATTTTAATGATTTTTGGCGTGATTTTGATGGATTTTGGCCCTAAAAGAGAGGATCTGGAGCCAAAATTGAGGCCAGATCTTGGGGAGAAGTTGGGATCTAATCCTCAACTCAAATTTTATTTAAACCCAACCTATTTTCCATGGAAGACACGTTCAAAAAAGGAGAATGATTCCAAGTTGTAGAGAGTAATCCATTTTTATGTAGGGAAGCCAAAAGAGTAGCAGAGCTTTGGAGGCCATTTCTGGGAGTTCTACTCAACCTTTTTCAGTGCCGTATGTTGTGTTGAGTTCTTGAGACAGAGAAACAAATTTTTGTGTTAGCCAGAGAACAAATTGATGTAATTCTGATGTAATTTTGAAGCATTGAATATTAATAATTAAGCCTCCCCCACTGAGACAAAGGCCCAGAGATGTAGGCAAATTATTTGAACTCCGTTATCAAGTTTTGGCATTATGGTTTTCTATTCTTAATGTTCATTTTCTATTTTGCATTATTTATAATGGTTGCAACATTATTTCATTAAATCTCCTTCTTCTTCTCTTTAATTTCTAAATGGTAAATCATCTCATGCAAAATACTTAACCAATTCTTTTAAAAGATCATTTCAGATCAATAATCCTGGATAGGATAATGGTTATTCTAAATAAAATGGTGCTTCCCCTCGAACTTAATTTGAGGGGTCATGCATTCATACAAATTGGACATATCCATTTCTACCATCCACCGCCACCTGTTACCCTCTTCCACAAAGAAAATATTAGATGAATTGATACATCTTATGCATAAGAAGTCATGGTAGAGAGAATTGAGAACATGGAAGGAGAAACATTGATTGAAACCTAGGGGCTCTAGATGCCATGGTAGATAGAATTGAAATCATATAGGGAGAAGTGTTGATTGAAACCTAGGGGCTCTAGAAGGTTGGTCTCTTTTCAATATTTCCAAACAAAACCTCTAAATCTCAACAAGGGTACATTATAGTGCTGTGACATCTATTGGGAAATTTTAGGATGATTGACACTATTCATTTTTAGGGAAACCACCATAAGTTTGATGAATATTACATGCTACCCACACTGATAAATATATTTAATATAATTTAGTTTTATATTTCTAGAGATTAACAATTGTTTTTTGATTCCCTATGTGTTAT
>ML782830.1:231633-253443 GCA_009831015.1 Picea engelmannii
ATATATATATATATATATATGCTCAGTCCACCTAACTGACTCCGATCCATCAAAGAGATGTGTTATGCCAACCTAAGTGAGAGAGGATATGTTACCTATGTACCTAACATATATAAACAAATTTGGAAAAGATCATCCAGGTGGATTTAGAGATCCCAATTGACTTATAATGCAGCATTTATACCCTTATATAAATATTTTAGGACATTTAGATATTTGGTTTTTGGGACCTATAAGAAACTGTTCTACTACAGTCACATAAAAACATGAAAAATAATTTTTATAGTGCAATCAAAATTTTCAACCTCAGTGACATTATTAAGTGAACCTCATCGAAATTATTAAGTGAGAAATTCAAACATAAATATATATATCTTATAGGGGAAATGCTTAACTCCACTACAAAGCCAATTTTGAATCAAAGTTCGACACTATTCTCCAATCAATTTATATAATAATGTTCGAGGTTTATTAAACAAAGAGGACAAGTTTAGCATGTTTTTTTCATCAATTTATATAATAATGTTTGAAATCTACAAGAAACATCTTAGCTTCAGATCTATCATGTGTCGAGAAGAATCAAATCCCTCGAGTTGCAAACCTTTCCTCAAGTTTTTTAAATATAAAAAACGTTTTCACCTCAAGGGACTTGATCCCTCTCAACACATGATAGGCCCAAAGTTAAAATGGATTTACAATATATCTATCTACCTATATATATATATATGTGTGTGTGTGTGTGTGTGTGTGTGTGTGTGTGTGTGTGTGTGTGTGTGTGTGTGTCCTTTTTTGCGGAAATGCTAAGTTTTTGAAGAAAGTGCTGCATGACTTGCTAAAGTTTTGAAGAAAGTGTTGCATGACTAGTTGGAGAAGGGTCGTTAATGAAAATTAGCTAGAAGAGTTAAAATCTAATTGAAATTATAATAACAATGGATAAAGCACCATGCAACAAATATAAAAGTAGTTAGAAAAGAGGCAAAAACACTGGATGCCAACAGAAAAAGGTCAGCGGAAAATTTTTGGAAAAGTAGCGTTACAAGAATTCCAAGAACCAGTCAGGAGAAATATATAAAGAGGGAGCCAACCCGATGAGAAAAAAGGTTATAATGTTACATAGGCTAACAAAGTTGATGAAGGAGCACATGGGAGAGATACTTGAGTTTTTCTGTTGTTTGGGTTGGGATCCAGTTCTGACTATCATGATACTATTGTAATGGGTTTTGGGGATGATATTGTGCTTATGCAATATGATAGAATCTATAAGGTATATCTTGGAATAGATTTCGCTGCATAAGACATTGCATGAGAGGTGTATTTATTGTATGACATTTTTGAGATGCATATAATATAAAGAATTGTTTGGGCCCTAAAATTTTATTATATTGTGTATGGAATTTTGGTTTCTATGCTACATAATTATCTCTATCAAGTCTATCTACTGTTTAATCACTGTCTATGAATTTCTTTGCATATTGATGAATGAATCTAAATATGGTAACCTTAAAACTGATGACACATTCTATTTGACTCATTTCACTATGCATACATATTGGTTATTATTTGGTTGAGATCTCCTTCCCTTGTGGAAGGTTGAATATGCCAACGCTCCTAGACTACAACAATGTCTTTTTTTGGAAACCTCTGAGAACCATGGTATCAATTTTTGTGCCAACAAATGGTTCCGTTACCAGGATATGAGCTTTAAAGTAAGTTTATAGAGGATGCCTCATTGGATTTTAAAATTAGATGTTGAGAATTGGTGGGAAGGAAGGTGCAATGCATTTATAAAACAAGAAGATGAGCCATGGAACAAAAGTTTTAGGGTTTTGAAGAGTGTTGTCTTCTATTTAGAGCTTGCCAGTGACCAGTATGAGATATTTTGGATCAAATTTCCTAAAGAGGTATTTTGGTCATTAAATCAATTGCTAGAAGATCTGGAATACAAATATCGAGCTAAAATAAGATATCATTGGACTGCTAAGGGTTTAGCAACTCTTCACCGGTTAGATCATCAAATTTCTCGTGTTGTGGATTTATGGGTACACACTACTTTAGAAGGTTATATTATCGCATTTTTTGCAGAGAACCGCCGATCTTTATCCAAGGCTGAAGCAATATTTAAATAAGGATCTCGAGGAATATTGGTGTAAGAAATCCCCTCGTGGATTAATATTTTGTTAGTAGAAGATGGAATGTTGCTTGTTCATTTATCTAACATGGTAGTGTAAACCCTTGCACTTGGGGGGGCGTGATTTAGGATAAGGGTCCATGAGTTAGGTCAAGGAATATTTGTTGGGAGATATGGGGGGATGTCAAAATAAAAGAGTAAGGGACAAACAAGCTTAGAAGAGGGATGATATTCTTGAGAAGAGGAGGCGAAAACAAATGAGGCAAGTGATGAAGAGGTCCGATCAATCGCGAAAGGATATAGGCTTTGAGAGTAGTCATAGAAAAGAGTTAGAAGATTTGTGAGATTTAAAAAGACATGGACAGATAGACAACTAATGATTGAAAGATAGACTTGATGAGAGAGGTGAAGGTTATGAAGGAGGAAAAATGAAGGAGTGAACCTTAAGGGAGATAGATGAAGAAGTAAATATAGATGCCACCATTGAAGGACAATAATTAGTTGGAGCCCCTAAAGCAGTTGCGTGAGGATCAGAACTTGCAACACTGAAGGATGTCGGTTTGCATCAAGATATAAGTGAAACACTGCAAATAAATGAAACCCCCCAAATCAAATAATTTCTCTTTAGAGGCAATGGAACCATCCTTGAATGACCCGTTCCCACAACACTATCTACAAACCTTGTAATTTCTACAACAAGTCTTTCCATCAATTCAGTCATTTCTAATCCTTTGAGTCCAACAAGTTCAAGTAGTAGCAGTAGTGGAAGTGTGGCGAGTGTTTCAGTTATATCACAACCAAGACCCTTGAGGTTCATTTTAACAAGATCTCCAAGTCCATCTATGATGAATCAACACACATGGTCTCTTACCCGATACCCAAAGTTTTTGGGTAAAGGGGATGAGGATGTTGAGAAACATTGGTTTCTTTGTGAAGCCATTTGGAGGTTTCACAGAACTCTATATGAAAACAAATTGGTTGAGTTCCAGAATACCTTAATGGGTTGAGATATAAAGTGGTACATGAATCACATTAAGATGGGGAATAATCAAGGGCATCCTTTCTCTTTAACGTAGGTGAAGCAAAGGTTTATAGTAGAATTTTGGTTACCTTAGTCAGAGCAAGATGCTCTCTCTGAGTTGCGGGAGATAAAACAAAGGACAATGAGACTTCTTAGGAATATAACCAAAGATTTAAGGATACAATAGGGAAATTACCAAACCCTATCTACGAGGATCATCAGAGAGAATGGTTTATTCAGGGGATGCTACCGTTAACTCAAATCCCATTGACTCAACAAAGGATAACTACTTTGGGAGAAGCATTGGAACAAGCCATGAAGATTGAGGCTATGGAAGGCTATCCCGGAAGCTTGCGGGTGATGAGACCACCTGAAGATAATAATATCGTGCAACTATAGGGCCAAATCTCCACGTTAACTGAAAAAATCCAAGAGTTGACCCTTCCTAGAGTAGTTTGACTACAAGTATGGTGTTCTGGTTGTTACACCAAAGGTCATACAACAATTGAATTTCCAATATTGAGGGGTGTAGGTCCCCCTTCTCACCCGATGGTGCCTCCAACAGTAGGAACATCGAGAGGACTTGCACAAGTCACTACTACGATGACATTTCATGGCCTTGTTCAATACAATGCTTTTCTTAATAATCAAGCAGTCTAGAGAAATCCTTATTGTGATATTTGTAGAAGTCATGAGCACTCTCGAAACCATTTTCCTATTCTACAAAAGTATACCTTATTCTAAATGAAATATATTGTTAATTTTGTGGGTCGCCTGCTCATTATACCAACCAATGTAGAGCTTTGGATGCTATCGCTGAGAGATTATATCATTTTGTTGGGCATGTGTTATATTCTTTGCAAGACTAGCTCTAGTGTCTGCTACGTTGCACCGGGTGTGCAGGGGTTTGGGGGCAGTGCCCTTGCGATTTTTTTTCCTCGGGAAACATGTATTTTTGCCTCGTTTTTCGTGTTTCCTCAATTTTCATGTCCATTATTGGGTGGTTTTTTGGCACACAGTTTTTTCGATGGTTTTCTATTTTCTGTTAAGGAATTAGGGTTGTTGACTAATCCAGTTCATTGGGTTAGGGTTTTGGATGTCGCTGGCTCTTATATGTATATTGTATTGTAAACAATGTATCACTATGAATGAATATAGAATATGCTAGTTTTCTCAGTTTGGGTTTCCAGGGGAAAAATATTTTTGTAATGTGTTTATTTTCCATTGTATATATATTTTTTTTCTTTTAATGAAAATCTGTTTGCAGTAAAATATTGTACAAGGTTAAAATCTACATTTGGTATCAGATCTTTGTTGGCTTCAGGGGGATGCCTTTGTGGTCAATGGTTTGTCTCGGGACTGTGATAAGCCTTGTTACAGTGGGGGATCTGTGGTATTAATTTTTTAGGTGAAAAGAAATGGTGAGTATTTCGAAAATGGAGATTGAGAAGTTTAATGGGAAAAGTTTTGAGCTGTGGAAGCTCAATATGGAAGATCTGTCGGTGGACAGAGATCAATGGATCACGATGGATATAGGTATTGCACCTACATGAACTTCAATAGATGGCTGGAAAAAGTTGGATCAGAAGGCGAAGAGCACAATCCGATTGTGTCTCTCAGGTTCAATATTACTGAATGTTTCAGAGGAAGCTACAACCGCAGATTTATGGGATAAGTTGGGGAAGTTGTATCAATATAAGTCTCTAGTAAATAAAATATTCCTGAGAAATAAGTTGTATAACCCGAGGATGAGAGATGGAGACTCGGTGGCAGAGCATTCGAACGCCTTCAATACCATTTTAAGTCAGTTAGTATCTATTGAGATTAAAATTTCAGATGAAGATAAGTGTATCAATTTACTGTGCTCTTTACCCGACTCGTGGGATAGTTTGGTTGTGGCCATAGGTAGTAATACAATTTCCTTGAAGTTTGATGAAGTGGTCTCATCCTTGTTGTTGGAGGATATGAGATGAAAGAACATGGAAGGATAGAGCACAAATGCATTATTTGAAAGATGATGCTCCCAGGAAAGAAATGGATCTAAGTCCTCAAGTGGGAGATCTAAGTCTAAGGGAAGATATAAGTCTCCCGAAAACTTTGTAAAGGTATGCTGGAGATGTGGAAAATAAGGGCACTACACGAAGTAGTGTAGATCCAAAGTTTATAAAAATAAGGGATCTGAAGAATATCCTTCTACATAAGAAAATACCTTCAAGGAAGAGGGAGGGGATGTGTACTTGGATTCTTCAAGACCACATGCAGATCATGAGGCATGGTTGTTTGACTTAGGTGAATCCTTTCATATGACTCCCCACAAGGAGTGGTTATATGAATATAAAAGGTATGATGGAGGTAATGTTTTCCTAGGTGATGACTCGACAACCAGAATCATAGGTCGAGGAAAATTCACTAGAAATTTTCTAGTGAATCCCACGATTGGCTAGAAATTTGATTTTTGTAAGAAAACTAGACGATGCAGGGGTAAAAAAAATATTTGAAAAGGAAACCTATAGGATGGTTTGAGGAGAAATGGTGCTTCTAAAGAGATTTTGGTTTGGAACTCTGTATAAGATGCAAGGAAGCACTATTAGTGATGGGTGTAATAGTTCCATTGTTCCTAATATTGGAGTTAAATAAGAAAGAAATCCTAGTCTCTGGAGAAAAGGTTATGCTGTGTCATCAAATATTGGGGCATATCAGAGAGAAGGGTCTTTGACTACAACATGGTAAAGGTATGGTTGAAGGTATGTCTAACTACTCTTTGGATCTTGATTTCTGTGAACATTGTGTATATGGGAAGTAGAATCAAGTAAGATTCCTCTCTGGTGCAACGAGGGAAGAAGGAAATTTACAACTAGTTCATAATGATGTGTTTGGACCTGTGTTGGTTCCATCATTAGGAAAATATGTGTACTATGTCTCATTTATAAATGACTTCTCAAGGAATACTTGGATATATTTCCTTAGGAATAAATCTGAAGTCTTTGATAGGTTTAAAGAGTTTAAGGCTCTTGTTGAGAATCAAACAAAGAAAAGAATTAAGGTGTTGAGGATAGATAATGGAAGAGAGTTCTACAGGAATGAATTTGAATAATTTTGTAAGAAGTGCGGTATAGAAAGGAAAAATACTACTCCATATACACCTCAACAGAATGGAGTTGCATAAAGGATGAACAAGATGTTGATGGAAAAATAAAGGTGCATGTTCAGTGGTGCTGGGTTAGGGAAAGAATTCTGGGCAGAGGGAGTGGGTACTGCATGTTACATAGTCAACATATCACCCTCATCAATGCTATATGAAAAGACTCCACAAGAGGTATGGACTGGTAAGAAACCTTCTTTCACACATCTCAAGGTATTTGGTTGTGAGGCCTATGTTCATGTTCCAAAGGAAAACAAGAGTAATCTAGATAAGAAGGCTTCAAAGTGTATCTTTATTGAGTATAAAGATGGTCTCAAAGGTTATAAGCTTTGGAACCTAGAAAATAAGAAGGTTGTGTATAACCAAGATATGGTATTTAGAGAAATGAAGGATGTTATTAAACATGAATTCCTACCAAGTAAGGAAGAACCAGAGAAAATAGAGTTTGATTTAAAGGATGATGAATCCGACTCTACATAAGAACATGAATCAAAAGAAGAAGATCCTCATACTCCAATATTGAGGAGATCGGTTTGAGAAAGAAGGATACCAAAAATGTATACTCCATCTGATTTCCATTCAAATTTTTCTTTGTCTATTAGTGATGATGATCCTAGAAAAATTAGGGAGGCAGTGGATTTAGAGAATGGAAAGCTCTGGAAAAAGGCCACGGATGAAGAAATGGCAGCCTTGGATAAGAATGAGGCTTGGGATCTAGTGGAGTTGTCGACTAGAAGAAATCCCATTGGAAGCAAATGGGTATTTAAAAAGAAGTTGAATGCAGATGGAAAAATGGAGAAATACGAATCTTAGTTAGTAGAAAAGGGTTCTTCCCAAGTTGAGGGAATTGATTTTGGTGAGATTTTTTCTCCTGTTGCCAAGTTAACTTCTATAATATTTCTGTTATATGTTTCTACTGCATTTGATTTTGAAGTAGAACATATGGATGTGAAGACAACATTCCTACATGGGGATCTGGAAGAAGATATATATATGAAGCAACCAGAAGGATTTGTTGTTAAGGGAAAGAAGGAGTTGATATGCAAGATGAAAAAGTCCATGTATGGTTTAAAACAATCACCAAGGATGTGGTATAAAAAAATTGATACTTATATGTTGGGACTTGGCTTCACAAGAAGCAAAGGGGAGCACTATGTGTATTTTAAATTATTTGGTGATCATTTGATTTTATTGGTCTTGTATGTGGATGACATGTTGCTGATAGGAAACAACAAGGAGATTATCCAGGATGTGAAAACTCAGTTGTCCTCTAAATTTGACATGAAGGATCGCAGTGCTTCAAACTTCATTTTGGGCATGGAAATTAAAAGAGATAGAAAAAAGAGGAAACTATGGTTAAATAAGAGAATATATTGGGACAATATTGCAAAGGTTTAATATGCAGGAATGTAAACTGGTCAAGGTCCCTATTCCCGTTGGTGTAAAGTTATCTGTGGATCAGTGTCACAAGACACAGAAAGAGGAGGAGGACATGTCTTGTGTTCCATATGCTAGTGCAGTTGGCAGTTTGATATATGCAATGGTCTGTACTATACTTAACATTGCACATGCAGTGGGAGTTTTGAGAAGGTATATGTCAAAACCATGGAAGGAGCATTGGACAACAATAAAAAGGGTTTTCATGTATTTGTGTGGCATTGCTACATATGGATTGTGCTACCAAGGAAGACCAGGATTGGACAAAGTTTTGTACATACAAGCGGGTATGTGTTTAACCTATTTGGAGGAGCAATCAATTGGATGAGCAAAATACATGTTGTAGTGGCACTTTCAGATACATAAGCTGAATACATGGAAACAACTCATGCAAGTAAGGAAGCAATATGTTTACAAATATTATGTTCAAGTGTTGGGTTGGTACAACAAGATGTAATGATAGATTGTGATAGTTAGAGTGCAATTTTTTGGTAAAGAACCCGACTTATGATTCAAGGACAAAGCATATTGATATTCAATATCACTTTGTGAGAGACATGTTTGAAGAAAAGAAAGTGTTACTAATGAAGGTGGACACTTTGAATAATGTTTTAGATTCATTAAAAAAATCTGTGAGCACTGAGAAGTTCTCTTGGTGTAGAGGATCCATGGGCATTGCTCCCTTGTATTGTTGACTATGTAACCCTATAACCCCATGTATGCAAAGAAAAAAACAAGTGGGAGAATGTTGGGTATGTGGCATATTATTTACAAGAATAGATCTAGTGTTTGCTACATTGCACCTGGCATGCAAGGGGGTTTCATGGGGTTCGTGGGCAGCGCCCCCAAGAATTTTTGTTTTCCTCAGGAAACATGTCGCATTTTTTTACCTTGTTTTTCGTGTCACCTCAATTTTTGTGTCCATTATTGGGTGGTTTTTTGGCACATGGTTTTTTCCAATGGTTTTCTATTTACGGTTAAGCAATTAAGGTTTTTGACTAATCGAGGTCATCGGGTTGGGGTTTTGATGCTGCTGGCTCCTATATATATATTGTATTGTAAACAATGTATCACTATGAATGAATATAGAATATGTTGGTTTTCCTGGTTTGGGTTTCTAGGGGAAAAATATTTGTGTGATGTGTGTATTTTCCATTTTATCATTTCTGTTCTTTTATTAAAAATATGTTTGCAATAAAATTTTGTACAAGGTCAAAATTTAGATGTTTCACATTCAGAGTCAATGAAACTCCTTAAGGGTTTGGAGGAGGCCACAAAGGTGGAGGAAATTTCAGAGGTGGACGGACTGGCAGACGAGGACCAGTTCGTTTCTACAACTATGATGAGCAAGGGAATCTCACCATATATTACCATCTCCCATGAAGACCTTGGTGTGTGCATTGCAGGAACAATGCCTATACTACTGAATATTGTCTGGAGATGATTGTGAAGTGGGAATATAGGGATAGATAGAGGGGCACCTACCTGATAAATTATGATCCTAGATTTGTAGTTAATGGAAACACGCACAATGTTAACATTTTCACTAGAGGAGGAACCAAGACTGGTGAAAATATTGAAATTCCTCATCCATTCAAGATCCAAAAGACGAATCTTGAGAATACCAAGTACAACCCTGTAAAGAAGAAGAAATTTTCTAAGGACGTAGTGGAAATGTTCAGAAAACTGTCTAGTTCTGCAAGGCTTGAGGTTGTAGAACAAAGTCTTACACCAAACTATCACTAACTAAGAATCACTGGAGAATCTCTTGGTCAAATGGAGCCCCCGAGCCAGTCACAAAAGGATGTTGATCTATGGTTACAACTCTTTTCTGACATTTTGGACGATGAAAACATTACTAGGAAGTTGTAGAACATAATCAAAAGGGCCCTGTGAACTAAAGGAAACCTGGAAGAGTCCATTGTTGCTAACCTTCCGATAAATAACACAAGTAGGATATAGAGAAGAAAGAGAAGAAATGTGAGAGAATTTCAGTTGAATTCTCACCTTGACAAATATCGGATCAAGGATGTTATGTTGGACTTGGTCTTTGACATCGATATCTTTCCAAAGAATACCTCGGAAGTGATAGGTAAACTCAATCTAGTTTACTCTCCTATATAGTTGCAGATGGTGAATCAATACTACATTTATCTGGTAGGAAGGCTGCAAAATGTTGAAGTGGATTTGGATGGTGTCAAAAAAGTGGTGGAATTTGAGGTCATCGAAATAAAGGGGGGAAAAGATCCATACAAAACTCTATTAGGAACTTATTGGGCCTATGAGAACTATGCTATAATATATCTTAAGAAATAAATTATGATCTTTGAATCTGATGGCATGAAAGTGACTCAGCCTTTAGAACCATATCTAGGTCCACGATATATTGACCCAGCGGAGGAAAATATGGAACAAGATGTTCTGGATCAACTAGACACTATGATTGTAGGCAATTAAGAAGATTACATTAATCCAAATATATATGGATCCATAAGTTGGTGAAGCATACAATCTGTGTATGAAGACTTTGAAGTTGTTTAGAAACAAGGAAGGTATGGGAAATTTTCAAGGCGTTGTGCAATTGTCTAAGAAGTAAGATGGATTGGGATGGATATCAAGGAGTGTCAAACATATGATGGTACCTCATATCTAGAAAGATTTCTTGTTGACATGGAGGGTAGGTTTGCGGCAAAACACAAACTCTCAGCACTTGAAGTAGACTTGAAGTCTTCCCCAGCTAGGTGGTGGGATACTCACAAATAAAATTTGTCCACTTGGGATGAAATCAAGCTCAATATGCAACATTGATTCCTTCCACTAATGTGGATACTTCAAATGGGACAAGATCGGAAGCAGAAGAGTAAGATCCTATCCTTGGAAATATATGATGGTGAGTCTAACCCAGTTGCACACATTGAGAATTGTATAAAAGAGTGGAAAGCTGCAAAACTCCCTTCCTATTTGTGGACACCTCATTTGTTTCATTCTCTAAAAATAATTCCCAAATACT
Organism: Picea engelmannii; assembly: GCA_009831015.1. Taxonomy (NCBI): domain Eukaryota; kingdom Viridiplantae; phylum Streptophyta; class Pinopsida; order Pinales; family Pinaceae; genus Picea; species Picea engelmannii. The sequence goes on from ML782830.1 coordinate 242,372, forward strand.
GGTACGTGTAGGAGGAAACTGTTGATACTGAGAGGGGGGTGAATCAATATCAAGTACAATTTAAAAACATTTTCAACTTATACTTAAATCAAGATAGGTTTGACCTCTCCATCCTTTCCCCTTCCTTCCACCCAAGAATATATGAGAGATAATAAAACTTTACATTAAATCATCATCTTCAACCAACCATCACATAGAGCCTGATAATGCTTCCTGAGACTTCTTCAACTTCTGTAATTCTTCAATTCTTGGAATACTCTGATACTGTAGATAATATTACTCAATTTATTCTCTGAAACTCCTCCAAGTTTCACTTCTTGAATCCTCCCCTGAAATAAGTTATAGAAAGAATGGTAGACTTTATTCAATTCTGGTTTAATCAGGAGAGCGAACTTGTACAAAATGCCCTATGCTCAATTTATAACATCATATTCTACAACTCACACACAAGAAACTAAAATATGTACTGTTTCCAATGAAATTGGTTCCACTTCATTTGGATTCTCTATGAATAAGTTATGACTAGTTTACCCGGAACACCTATTTATTGACTAGCTTTAGGACTGGTCAAAAACCCTATCTTCCACATAGTGTATCTCCATAATTATAGTGAATCAAGAGATGAAGATTTTACCACAGGTACCTTGATATGTCTTCTCAATAACATAGCAATTTCACCATCTGAATCATTCTATAAAATTTTTTATAATGAAAATGGTAAGATGACCTATAAATAACATACCTTAGAACACATCACCTAGAGACTTCATCCTCCCTTGAAATCCAACCTTCTTTACTTATGATTTCCTCTGCAATTCGACTTGTGTGTCAAATTAATGTATAATGATATGTATTTGTACCATTTATTTCACTTCATTTTAACATTAGGTCTTACCTGACACTTTCTTATTTTGTAATTCTTTTCTTTAATTATCTTCAGGGCCTACAAGTACTTCCTTCTTCAATTCACTTTGTCATCTTCAAAAATTCATTTCTCCTCAACCATGAGGATCCACATGATGTTCCACCTACCATGGGAAATAACATGATGTATACTATCCATCCATGGGTTTTTTTTCTGCATGTACATTGTCCTTCATGTCCAAATACCTTCATGAATAGTGCAGTCCAAAACCAATGACTAGGGTTGACATCAATGACAACAACAAATCTTCCAACAATCTCCCCCTTTGTCGTTGATGGAAACACTCATGCTCCCCCTATCATTATGATCCCAATTTATCTCCCCCTTTGACATCAGTGGAAAAGGGTAGGGCTTCTCCCCCTAAGTTTAATGGCAAAAGGTAACTCTCTTCTTTGGGGCTGCTCCCCCTGAACATGTGGCACTCAATAATACTTCATCCTTATTTTTGATCTTTGGGACTTTTTATTCCTTGGAATCCTTTTGTGTGGCTTCCGTATTCTCTCTCTTCTTCATGTCTAGGATGTATATGTTGTTCGGTCTTCTTGTTTCAGTTGCAACGAATCTTCCCGAGTTATTTTCTCTAATTTTACATTTTCAGGAGTCAAATGTAAGAGTGTATCCTTGATCACACTTTTTACTAACACTGAGAATATTATGCTTCAAGTCTTCAACCAATGGGACATTCTTTTCTTTTACATTTTTTATTCCAAGATCTACTACACCTTCTCCAAGTACTTTGGCAGATGAGTAATCTCCAAATGCAACATTGCCACCCTTTCTCTTCAAGATGATGAATTTGTCTTGATCCTCGATCATGTGTGAAGAACATCCACTGTCTATGTACCATTCTTCTTATTCTTTACATTGTTCAACGGTTAATGCTATTCGACAATCTTCATTGTTTGGAATCTCTTTCTTTCTCCATACTGTGGTTGGCATAGGGACATCTTCATTCATATATCTGCAATCGCATGCTTTGTGACCAAGATAATTACATTTGTAGCATACAATAGTTTTGTCCATCAATGGGGAAAATGAATTATAAATTCTATTGAAAAATACACGATTATTTCCATATCTTCTATTTACACCATTCATGTTGCTTGCGTATTTATTCCTTTCATTGATTCTGCAAATAATTGCCTTATGTCAAATTTTTTTGCAAGTATAACAATGACCAAGAAAGAAATTTTGATACCTTGGAGTAAGTGGCCTTCTTTGTGATGCAGTCCATCTAGGTTCATGATCTACTCTTCTATAGTTTCCTTCATACTGATTGAATCTTCTTTAATTCTTGAAGATAGGAGGTCTTCTTGGATATTCATCTCTTTCATAATCATTCCTTCTTTCTGGTATCCTAGTCCACTTCTCATCAAATGTCTGTGTAGCTCTTTATTCAACCTTCTTGTTGATATTTTCATCTTCTTTGTATGATGTTTCACCCATGCCTCCAATATGTGTTAATTCTTTTGGCACTTGAGAGTTTCTTAAGCTCTTCCTCAATGAGACAACTTCTTGTTCAAGTTTCTCACAATATTCTTCTTTCTTCATCGTTTGGAAATTCCTTACTTCTCTTATTCTTCTTTCTTCTTCGAGTAGAGTTTTCAAGGAAATGTTTTCTTCTCTTAGTTTCTCAAAGTCTTATAATTGTTTCTTCAATATTACAACTGTCTTTTCACAACTACCCAATTCACTTATTATTTTTCTATGCGTGTCTTTGAGCTTTCTATTTTCAAACTCAACATGCTTCAATTTTTTAATATTCTCATCTTCTTGCTGAATAATTTTTGCTTCATGATTTTCTTCTTCAATTTCATTTCTTTCAATCCTTGGATAAGGACATTCAAATTCAACATGTCCTACTCCTTCACAATTAAAGCAAAAGAATTGACCTCTATTTGCTTCTTTGAAATCTGAGATGTTGTAATTTGCTTCAACATCTTCTTCTTCTTCTACTTCTTCCCTTGCATAAAGGTCTTGTAGCTTTTCCCAAATATATTTTGATGATGCACATGATCCCACATTGGATTTCACTGAATCTATCAATCCCTATAGGATGGTATCTATTGCCAATTTGTTGTTCCTTTTTTCTTCGTTTTGAGCTGAAGTCTTTGGTTTCTTCAAAGCATTGTATCCTGAAGCAACCGAGAACCAAACATCTACCCCAAGAGATTTCAAGTAAGTTTCCATTCTATTACTCCAGTATTCAAAATTGATTCCATAAAATGGTGGAGTTCCATTTGGAATTTTTTCTTCCATTTCTTCTTAGGATCTTCCTTCCATTGGTTAAACTGTACTGAAGGTAACCGCTCTGATACCAATTGATGATACTGAGAGGGGGTGAATCAGTATCAAGTACAATTTAAAAACCTTTTCAACTTATAATTAAACCATTCAATTATATCCAATGAGAAATGAACAATAGTATACGAGTTACACCAATACACCACAATACACCATGCACAATATATGAGAAATAATCAATAGTTATTGTTCAAGGGAAGTAATGACTTCCAACAGTAGATACAAATTCCAAATATAAAGGGAGGGATAAACCTCCAAGAGTAATATACAATCCTCCAATATCAAGAGAGGTTTGACCTCTCCATCCTTTCCCCTGCCTTCCGCCTAAGAATATATGTGAGATAATAAAAATTTACATTAAATCATCACCATCAACCAATCATCACATAGAGCCTGATAATGCTTCCTGAGACTTCTTCAACTTCTGTAATTCTTCAATTCTTGGAATACTATGATATTATAGATAATATTACTCAATGTATTCTATGAAACTCCTCCAAGTTTCACTCCTTGAATCCTCCCCTGAAAGAAGTTATAGAAAGAATGGTAGAATTTATTCAATTCTGGTTTATTCAGAAGAGTGAACTTGTACAAAATTCCCCACGCTCAATTTTTAACATCACATTTTGCAACTCACACACAAGAAACTATAGTTTGTAATGTTTACAATTAAATTAGTCCCACTTAATTTGGATTCTCTATGAATAAGTTATGACCATTTTACCTAGAACACCTGTTTAGTGACTAGCCTAAGGACTGGTCAAAAACCCTATCTTCCATAGAGTGTATATCCAAAATTATAGTGAATCAAGAGATGAAAATTTTACCATAGGTACTGTTGTTCCAGAGTCTATACTTAAGGATTATAAAGTACAGTGTCTAGGCATCCGAAAGTGAGTAAAGGATAAAGAAGGGGAAAGTATCAACCTCGGGAAAGGAAGCTAAGGCTGATTTTCGGGTTGTCGCTGTCTAGCTTCCAACTATTACTGGATGTTTATATCTCATTCAATAGAGGCCCATGAACATTCAAGTTCTACCCTGGTAGTGGTTGTTTTAAGAATAGTATTGAATATATTTAGGGCGATATGTGTTTGGTCCAATAAACCAGTTTCAATGTTAGGTTGTCTTACAACAGGGACAGTCATAGAGGAACAGTAAAATTTAAAGAGAATTTCAAAGTTTTAGATGCTGACTAAATTCCATCGTATAAAAGAGAACTATCTGATTTAATGTTAAAGATAAATTAAAAACCAAAGGCCTTTTCCCGTAACTGTGTCATCTATCAAATAATTGGTGTGTGTGAAAATGTGAGAAAAACATAAAGCTGTTTATAATACGAGGCTCCTATCAAGGGAGAATCTCTCCCTGTAAACAGAAGAAGAAAAAAGTGAGACGAAATCTAACAAATGTACAAAATATGAAAATCTAATGAGTCTATAGGTCTTGTACTTGCTAATAGCCGATACAGAGGAAAAACTATAAACTATATAGTCACTTAAAATTAATCACCATAGTAGAGGTTTTACTAAATTGCAATGAAACATTCATCAAACATTTATGTGTGAAATGAAAATGAGCAAGAAATCAGAGAGGAAACAAACTCGTAACACAGTCTTGATGGAATCAAGAGTCTTCGGATTGCTTTATATTAATATTCAAAAAGGAGAGTCTCTATTACAATCGACCAAAATAGGTCCAACCTCTATTATTTCTTCAAAATGTGTATTTATACAAATTTATATAGTCTGGAATCTCAATCGTTCCAGAGGTTTTCAGTTACAACAAAGGAGATTAAACGTTTGAGTTCTTTGTCTCTGTCCTTATTTGGCACCGGAAACCTGCCTCTTCACGTGCTCTGTGCAAATGACACACTTTTCCCTCAGCTGGGATATCAACTTAGAAGGTTCTGCTTGATTATTGGCCTCGAAAGTGTAACAATCCTTCACCAGTTGTGGCAATTTTCCCTCCACTTGTTGGTCTTTGGCATTGATAGAACATAATTGTACACTTTGTTTAATTAGCCATTTATCTATTTGCACTATGTCCATTTGGGTTATTTGTGCTATTTCATCCAATTTTATTTCTTCATTTTCCTTGATCTTGAGAAGATGCTTGGTTGTACTGATCTGGCCCAGTGTTTCAGTGCTGCTTTCATCATCGAAATCTAACCAACTTCCATCTAGAAAACCGAAGGTTTCTTCACAAGATTTTCGTACCTCTCTAGCTTGTTGTCTGCCTTCGGATATGTCACACTCCCATTCTTTCAACAAGATGTTACCTCGGGTCTACTCCGAGGTAGAAAACCTGGAACTATTGCCTATTTCCTTTCTCGTCGTGGCTATAACAGCCTCCTGGAAAACAATTTGGGCTGCCCCAACATCTTTTTCTCTAAGAGTGAGGTTTTCCAATACTTGATCAATGAGTTGGCAGTTGTTTTAAATTGTTTCTACCTTAGCAAATAGACCTTGTTGAGCTACCGACACTCTTTTTATGATCTCTATAGCTTGGTATTGAAATATCCCGACATCAATTACTTGGCTTTCGACGAAGTCTAATCTGGCTTGTAGCTGCTCTATCCATTCTCCTTGCTGGCCTACCTGTGTCTGACTCGTCTGAGCCATCAGTTGTGTCTATTCAATATCGGCTTTGAGCCACTCTATTTCCTTTTGATTAGCTACTCTATCTTCTTCCAAACCTGTATTTACCTGATCTTTGGCAGCGACCTCTGCTGTAGCTAGTTTAGCCTCTAATGTTTTAATCAAACAATTTTTTCACTTCAGCTGATCCTTTAGAGTCCCGATTGAATATTGGTTGGCTGTAGCGAAATCCGCCAATGTTCTTTCTATTTGGGTCACAAATTCTGGATTCTTCACATCTTTTCCATTGACTAAGATTTTAAATTTCTTGGCTACCTTACCTGCCTCTTGATAAAATTCCTGTTTCACGACAACCTTTCTCTTCTTATCAAAGAAGAATTCATTCAGAGGTAGATCTTCCTCTGTTATGGGCATTAATTCTTCGTTGAAAACCCACCCTACGTTTGGGACCCCCTTCATGGACTATAGAGGGGTAACAGAAACGATGGGATTGCTGACCTGTTTAGATGATTTCCCTTGAGTAACAACTGAAGTTGGCTCGCTTTGAGGGTTGGAATTCTCAGTTTCCTGTTTCGGGCCCCCCATTTTCTCTTTCTTGTCCGGGTGTTCTTCTTGGCCGAGTGGTGAATCTTTGGAGCCTTCGGATTCCATTTGCTGCACCTCTACGGTCATTGTATTCTCACCCCGTAATATTGGGGGAAGGCAGCTTCACCGATGTTCTTGGAATTTGAAAACATCGGCCCTCTCTTCGGGCGACAGGGCTTGTATCTGAGCCAAAACCTCGGCATAAGATCTCGTGCCTCAGAAAATGTCATCATGAGGCGAATTCTCGTGCTCAAACCTTTTAAGGCCACAACTACCCAAGTGATTACTCACGACCCTGTGTGGGGCATGTTTCTTGAATTCAATGTGAACCAGTTTAATATCTTCCAAGGATATTGCTTCATCTTTTGCATGCCTGAAATCTAACAAAGAATAGGTGTTCAAATGAATAGGGAACGGTGGCCATACCTTCTTTGAATATCCTTTAAGTTCTTTTCTTACACCATCGATCACGGTTTTCCTAGAAATCTCACGACAAGCCAGCCTATCGGGTATAAATAATGGTAGAGCATGCGGAGGAACAGAGGTGCCGAAAACCCTGAGGTATGAAAATTCTTCTTCCACGTACTAGTCGACCACACTGCTCAAATTTACCACGATGCTATTTGAGATCCTGGGTAGTGGATTACCAAAGATGGTGACATGCATCGGTACCATTACCCAATTGAAAATTTCATATATGAAATATGAAGCTTTATCCTCCCAAATATTTGAATGGTAGATGTGGATAGGCTCAACATCCGATGGAGCCCAGCTCAAGCTCATTAAGGGAAAAGGCATCATGAAACACACGACGTCCATGATGTATGCAGACATAAAGAATGAAGCGACTTTCCCGCTCTCCCTTTGCGTTCGATATTCTGTAACCCGACTGGTCAGACAATCTGACAATAGTTTAGCCCAGTCGAAAGAACAACCTTCGATGACTGTATGCATCCGAGGCACCCACTGGAGGAAGAAATGTGTGGTTTCCTCTCTCCCATATAATCTGCAGGTCATCATCGCTATGTATTTGAACTATGGTTCCAAAGAAGAGATTGAATAGACACTGTTACTATCCTCCCTGAACTTCGTGGGGTGTGAGACCCAATCCTTGATCAAATCAGATAAGCTCTTTCCGTATTGCTCACATTCCTTTTGTTTAAAATCCTCCAAAAATTCGGCATTGTATGTGAAGTTTGGCATGGATGACAATTTGTACATCTCCTGCAAGTGTTCTAGTTTAAAGGTCCCAATAGTGACCTTCTATTCGTTGATGATGGTTCTGGTCGGGATATCTACATGGTCTAGCGCCCATCAGATCATATCATAGTAAGGGAGAAGACGTGGCCTGGCCTCTACTTTATGCATTTATGCTTGGAAAATGATCTTGTATTTGGTGGCCAGGTCGTCCTTCTCATTGTCACTAGAATCATCTGAATAGTCTACCAATTCAGACTACAAAATCTTAGAAATATATGACTAGGTTCTGACAGAATCGATGCTTCGGGGTGAAGTATCAGAAACGTTATCCGAGCCTTGTCCTGAAATCTCAACACTTTCCTTGGACGCTTTTCATGGGGCCATGATGGGATATTCTGGTTTATCTCTCCTGTGATAAAAATATGTATACATACAAAAATCAGTTTGTTGAGGAAATTTTCTCTGCGTAAAATAGAAATGAGCTTTGTGATATTGAAGAAAAAGATCTATATCTTCGACCATTTAAAACCTCAACGTCCTTATGAATAGAATGGTCAAATAATTTTTAGAGAAAAATTTAGCAATAAAAACCATATCCTTACTTGTCGCTTCACCTCATTTCCCATTAATGCCATAAATTTCGACGGTTCGTGACACAAGTTAGAGCAAGGAAAATTTAAATTTACCTCGTAGACTATGCCTATTATCATTTGCATTAAACACTGATTAAGCTGGCTTAGCTTCTTTAATTAGGATTTCTTAAACTTTAATCAACCTTTCGACATTCTCCTTATCGAGAGTTTTCACTCTAACCTTTCGAGCTGCGAAATCCTGAGATCGTGATGATGTGATCTATTTAAACTAGAAGATAAACCAGATTAAGTGTTTTAATTAATTAATATTTAAGTAATATCGCGACTTCGCGACTCGGGGCTTCGAAGCTATAGTTTATGGGAGAAGAACATGTCGAGTTGTGAATTCCCGACATAGTTTAACCATGGCTAAAACTATTTATCCCTGACACTAACTCGGGCAACTTATGCAAAAGTCTCGCGATTTCGCCTATCAAAGCTATGACGGTAAGGCTTTTGGAGCGAGAAAACATCGAGATGCAAAATCCTGATGATGCTTAACTATGGTTTAGAGTATCTTTACTCTCGGTACTAACCTGAGTAAAATTTTAAGGTCATTTCGCAATTTCATGCATCGGGGCTTGTAAACTATATGATTTGTAACTCCCGACACGCGATATCCTGAGTCATATAAAGTGAAAATTCTTTTAAACGATTAAAAAGTATTGCCTTAAGAGTATAATGATGATTGTTGCTTCACGTGATGAGACTTTTGAGATTTTTGGTGACAATAAAAGAAAAATAAAGACCAGCTTTTGATTTCAAAAATTAAGAATTAAAATTTGAAGTGACTGAAAAAGGCGTCTCCAACATAGGCTCCAACTAGGGATCCTGTTTTCCTGCAAGATGGGAAGAACAGTAGACCACGTGCCTGTATTGGGTAAATGGGATCAATGACTTTAATCCAACGAAATTATTTCTAGGAAAAGGATATAGAGGGAGAAAGAGACTTCATCTTTTACTTGTGAAAAGCTTTTCAAAACTTAGATACTCTTTAAACTTAGATGCAGTCCCTTTCACGACTTTCTCCTTCCCATTACTGAATTTAGGTCTGCATTAAGACAATCAAAACAGTCCTAGGAGACCGAAAAGATCTTGTGGCTATTGGATTGCATCAAACAAAACAAATTATATGTTTTTAATTGGGGAGCCCTTCCTGAACTTGGGATGTAGATCCGGTTTTGCAAAAAATGGTTACCAGAGTAGAGTGAAATTCATGTATAACAAACTTACAGATATCTCAAATATTGCTTCACTGCCAGCGAGCCTGTTCAGTACCCCAATGAAGTTATCTGGCCCTTTTTATTGAATTTCCTTTCACCATTTGAAAATATATTTATGCATTTAAATGTTGAGATGAGATAAATCATTTCTGAATTCCCTTTCATCGTCTTTTGGACTAGATGGGGGCAATCATTTCTGAATTTCCTTTCACCATCTGTCTTATAATTTGCTTTTTAGAACGCGAAGTGGGGGCAATCAGTTTGTAAGAGGGATGATATCTGTGTAATATTTTGCATTTGGAGGTCTGTCAACTTACTTTGATTACTCGGTACCAACTTTCCCTTAACTTTCACAACACCTTCATTCGCAGGGAGAAGGGGAAAAATTAATTCTAGGGGTTTTCCATTCGAGCAAGCCTCAATCCTTCGAAACTGCTGAAGAACCCAGAATAGTCAGGATCAACCTAAGCATAACTTTTTTTAGTAAGGGACTAAGTAGTTGTGAAGACCAACTTACTTTCCACAATCTGCTTTGCATCTTTCAAAGTTAAACCGTAATCTCTTCTCCCCATGTATGCGAACCCGGGAAGATGCTTGGCTTTTCCAAAATGTAATTCTGAAAATAGAAAGAAGGGTGACGGATAGAGGTCTGTAAGATGAAAGACAAGGGTCAAACATTAAAACTGACTCCTGAAAACTCCTTTCGGAGAGGCTTTACTTTCTCTGCTTATTTTAACTACCTTCTATCTTCATTTTAAGTGAAAATTCTTAGGACCCAAAGTGAGTATTTGTTCTTTTAATAATCATTCAAGAGAAAACATTATATTCGTGAGACCATTGCGGCGTTTTGAAAATCTTTGTTAGAAAAATTCTCGGGAATTCATATCTTTACCTTACCATTTTATAATAACAGAAAGCCTTTTCTATCACCTGTTTTGGCAAATTTATTTTCCGATATATGACGTTCTGTTTACTTCTTTCGCTCGTTTTGACTGCAAGCTGGAATCTTGTAAGAGAACAATACGAAGAGTATCAGGGCTTATAAGAGTGTTGATGGTATTGAAAATTCTGTATCTCCATCCCTACAAAATCACTGACCAAATTTATTGTTATATATATATATATGTGTGTGTGTGTGTGTGTGTGTGTGTGTGTGTGTGTGTGTGTGTGTGTGTGTGNTATATATATGTATGTATGTATGTATGTATGTATGTATGTATGTATGTATGTATGTATATGTATGTATGTATATATGTATATATATAGATATGTATATGTATATATATGTATATGTATATATATGTATTTCTGTGTGTGTGTATATATATATATATGTGTGTGTGTGTGTGTATATATATATATGTGTGTGTGTGTGTGTGTATGTGTATATATATATGTGTGTATATATATATGTGTATATATATATGTATGTATATATATGTGTACATATATGTGTACATATACATATATATATGTATATATGTGTACATATACATATATATACACATATATACATACATACATATATACATACATACATATATACATACATACATATATACATATACATATATACATATACATATATACATATACATATATACAT
>ML782830.1:256535-264154 GCA_009831015.1 Picea engelmannii
GTAGAGGGTAGTTATCTTTGAGGGAGGACTTATTCAGATTTATAAAATAAACACATAGTCTAATATCCCCACTCTTCTTTCTGACTGGGACAAGGTTTGCTACCCAATCGGAGTATCTCAGAGGTACTATTATTTTTGCATCCAAGAGTTTTTTAACTTCCTTTTCGACCACAGGCAATAATATAGGATTGATCTGTCTGAGCTTCTGTCTAAAGGGTTTGACACCATGCTTCAGGGGTATCTCGTGTTCAATCATTGTGGTGTCGTAAGTTCTCAGCTCTTCATAAGACCAAGTGAAAACATCTTTATACTGTCCGAGCAAGTCCTTATACTTGTTTTTTACCTCGAGAAGAAGATACTTTGATATTTTTACCATTCTAGGTTCTTCTTTGGTCCCTACGTCGAATTCTTCAACTTCTTTTGGTTGTGGTTGTAGAGTGGATTTCAAGGGTATGTCATTCTGATCGAACATTCTCTCTAGGGGGACCAGTCCTTTCAGAATTTGATTATTCTTTAGAACCAACATGTGATGATTCACAATCTTTTCCTAGAATTCTTGAGGGTCCTCTCCTTCTTGCATGATCCATGTGTGATCATTTTGATTCTCTTGATCAAAATGAGTTTTAGAAAACTCGTCCACTGCTTCAAGGAACTTCCTGATATTCTCGTCATCCTCGAACACCTGCCAGTGTTGTATGTTGTTCGGGATGGATGGTCTGTGCCTTACCTCTATGTGGTACTTTAATTTAAAAGCTGTAGGGGGAGCAAACGTCGATGCTACCTTGGCTAACGAATTGACCTGCAAGTTTTCAGTGCGTGGGATGAAATGGACATTTACAGATGAATTTTCTTTTTCCATTAGGTCCCAGGCACAATTTCTGTATGATCTCAATCTCGGGTGCTTAGCCTGGTATTGTTGATTTATCTATTTTACAATCAATTCGACGTCTCCATATACCTCTAGGTTCTTTATGTTCAGCTTCCTGGCAGCTTCCAATCCTAACACTAAGGCCTCATACTCGCATACATTGTTGGTGTAGTCTATATCCCATTGAAGCCTGTAAGAGAAAGGGATGAAAAATTTATTTTCGGGTGCCACAAAAAGTACTCCTGCACCTGCTCCTTCACATGACAAGGCACCATCAAATTTTTTTTTCCAGATCCCAGTACTATGCATATTTTCTGATTCTTTCTCATCTATGTAACTTTCTTCTGTGCAGCTATCTATACCATCATCAAAATACATAATACAATTTCCTAGATCTTGATCAACAATATAAACAGGAAAATTGTTAGGATTTTGAGGATCGCTCACTGTATAGGCTAATATCGTTTCCCTATATAACTGAGTAAGTTGTCCACCAAACACAGGAATCATGGCATAAGTCATATCAAGTTGGAGGGACCCCCCAAGTTTGGCTCCCCATGATCTTGATAGCAGTAAGCCATACTTCGAGGGAATATCAACAATAACTACATCCATCAGGATGCTTTTGACTGGGACCTGTGCAAGGGTGACTACTAAATCTTTAATCATACCCATGCACTTAACTCTTCTCGAATTGAAAGAGTAAAGATCTCCATAAATCTTGGTGATCTCGAGGCCTAGTCTATCCATAATAGTTTTGGGCATCACATTATGTGAAGCTCCAGAGTCTAGCATGCAGTTATGTAGCAGTCGATCCTGCACATTTAAGGTGATATAGAAAGGAGCAATGGTGTCTCTGGCACCCTCAAAATGTGGACCAAAAGTGATGTTGGGTTTATCATCTTCCAAGTTTATCACGTCAGATTGACTTCCTTGATCTGAACAACCTATCACTTTGGTTATCTATTTTCGATATGCAAGATTCTTTGCTAACTCAACCAGAGGGATCAGTATTTTGATCCTATTTATCTCATTTTCAAAACTAAAACTTCCAGTACCTTTGTCTGCTTCTCTGGTTGAAACTTCAAACTCTTTATTCTGCAACTTATTTGTCTGAGATGATTTATTACTCGTGATTTTACTTGCCGGTGTGCGTGCATTGTCTGTCTCGGCTTCCTTAGTTTGTGTCTCAACCTCTTTCATTTTAGGAGCCAGTGAGTCTGCCCCTTTTACTCTGTTATTAGATATTTCGGTCTTTTTTGAGGCAGACTCGTATACTTCACCTCTAGGGATAATTTTCTTGGGTTAATAAGTCAATGTGAGTTTGTTTTTAGACCTCAGGTTATACCTAGGTTGGACCTCAACCATTATTGAATCAGTCCCTTCTTGATAATCAAGAACATCTATGTTTTTTATGTCATCATCTGTATCTGAGGGTTGTTGTGTGTTTAAGGAATTTTCATAATCTTCTTTAGTTATGTAAGGTTGCATGTAGTCGTCACCCAAATTTGTCACATCTGCATCCAAATCCTCGAAATCTTGCAGATCATTTCCACCTATAAAATTTTCATTTTTTAGAGGGGTTTGAATTTTCTGATCCTCATTTTTAATTTGTCTTTGTTGATTTTGAGGATTTGTATTTCTTCTGAATTCTCTTTTAACGAAAGGATCGACCTTATATTGATCCATATCCATCCTATAAATTTTATTTGACAACTCCTTAATAATCCTGGCCATATCATCCATTTTATCATCTGTGGATCTATTAGACCCTGAGGGTCCCACTTGTTCCTTAAAGCGTCTGGTTTCTCGGTTTCCCATTTCTACCTTAGCTTTTAACTTTCCAGAAGCCATCATGTTAGATTTGATTTCTACAACATCATCCTACATTCGGGTTAAGGTAGCCCCTCTTCTTTCTCTTAAGAGAAGGGAAAAATCAGGTTCGAAATCTCCTGCAAAGGTTACCTTGGCTGCAGGTTGAGATAGTTTAACTTCGGTTGGGATCTTATTATACAGTTTGTTAAATCTTTGAATAAATTCCATAAATGTTTCCAAATTCTTTTTCCTTAAAGATCCGAACTCGGTCAAATAATACAAGTGATCTTTCCTTTCACCCCATTGTCTAAGGAAGGCGTCTTCTAGGGCATCGTAGGATAATATCGATCCTGCGGGTAGGCTTTGAAACTAGGTTCATAACTGTCCTTTGAAAGTTTGAACAAACAGCCTTGAATACACATCTTCATGTTCGAGACCTAGGATATCTGCGAATTGATCAAAGAAGTTTATATGTTCGACTGCGGTCAAGTCTCCTTCTCCTGTAAACTTAGGTAATTTTTTTATATAATTTTTAGGATGGTCATGAATATGGATAGGTAGAACCAAAGGCACATATCTTGCAACCACTTTAGCAAAAAATCTGGGAGGGGGAAGAGGCCCTTGGCCTCCTACTGCTACTCTTGGAGCCCCACCACCTCCTAAAAATCCTCCACCTCCGAAAACCCCTCCACCTCCTCCTCTGGCGGCTGCTATCGGTATTACTAGATGGGGAATCAGTGTATTGTATAGAGGGTTCTATAACACTAAAAGCGAATCTTTAGCTTCTTTGTGAGACGAGAAAACGACAGACATGTGATAAGTGATGCGAGGACTTGGCTCTTGGGATTTACAAGAAATGTAATTAGGGGAACCTGCAGCGTGGAATTTGAGTGTAAGGTATACTCTCCAAGACTTGGTGAGGTCGTGAAATCTAACTGAAGAGTTGACGGGATATCAATCTTTGACAAATTCACTGCAGGGATTTTACCTTTGTATACATCGGAGACTGTCGGATGGGTTTCACTTTTAGCCTCAGAGATAATTGAGGTTGGATTGATGGTTTCGGGTGGAGAACTATGTGAAGTTGAAGCTTCAGAAGAACTTTTGGTCTTGGATTGCGGGTACTTAAGCTGATATACTGTAGTAGTTGGCTTAAGAGAACCTCTTTCTTTCAAAATTATTTTGGGATCGAAAACAGGCGTGGTCTGTTTTCTCTCTGGGTTTTGTCTCATATTCCTTCGACTGGATGCTAGCTTATTCAAACGTGGAGTCACCAAGTGAAAGATAAGAAAATCCTTTGGAAGGTGTTTAGTCTTTTTTCACTATCAAAGGGTGAAACTTGCAAAACAAAAGTATAAGAGTTACACCAATACACCACAATACACCATGCACAATATATGAGAAATAATCAATAGTTATTGTTCAAGGGAAGTAATGACTTCCAATGGTAGCTACAACTTCCAAATATAAAGGGAGGGATAAACCTCCAAGAGTAAGATACAATCCTATAATATCAAGAGAGGGTTGACCTCTCCATCCTTTCCCCTGCCTTCCACCCAAGAATATATGAGAGATAATAAAAATTTACATTAAATCGTCACCATCAACTAACCATCACATAGAGCCTGATAATGCTTCCTGAGACTTCTTCAACTTCTGTAATTCTTCAATTATTGGAATACTATGATACTATAGATAATATTACTCAATGTATTCTATGAAACTCCTCCAAGTTTCACTCCTTGAATCCTCCCATGAAACAAGTTATAGAAAGAATGATAGACTTGATTCAATTCTAGTTTATTCAGGAGAGCGAACTTGTACAGAATGCCCCGTGATCAATTTTTAACATCAGATTCTGTAACTCACACACAAGAAACTATAGTCTGTAATGTTTCCAATTAAATTGGTCACACTTAATTTGGATTCTCTATAAATAAGTTATGACCATTTTACCTGGAACACCTATTTATTGACTAGCTTCAGGACTGGTCAAAAACCCTATCTTCCACAGAGTGTATATCCATAATTATAGTGAATCAAGAGATGAAACTTTTACCACAGGTACTGTTGTTCCAGAGTCTGTACTTAAGGCTTAGAAAGTACAGTGTCTAGGCATCTGAAAGTGAGTAAAGGATAAAGAAGGGGAAAGCATCAACCTTGGGAAAGGAAGCTAAGGCTGATTTCCGGGTTGTCGCTGTCTAGCTTCCAACTGTTCCTGGGTGTTTATATCCCATTCAATAGCGGCCCATGAACGTTCAAGTTCTACCCTGGTAGTGGCTGTTTTAAGAATAGTATTGAAGAGATTTAGGGGGATATGTGTTTGGTCTGATAAACCGGTTTCAATGTTAGGTTGTCTTACAACAGGGACAGTCATAGAGGAAAAATAAAATTTAAAGAGAATTTCAAAGTTTTAGATGCTGACTAAATTCGATCGTATAAAAGAGAACTATCTGATTTAATGTTAAAGATAAATTACAAACCATAGGCCTTTTCCTGTAACTGTGTCATCTATAAAATAATTGGTGTGTGTGAAAATGTGACATAAAGCTGTTTATAATACGAGGCTCCTATCAAGGGAGAATCTCACCCTGTAAACAGAAGAAGAAAAAAGTGAGACGAAATCTGACAAATGTACAAAATATGAAAATCTAATGAGTCTACAGGTCTTGTACCTGCTAATAGTCGATACAAAGGAAAAACTATAAACTATATAGACACTTAAAATTAATCACCACAATAGAGGTTTTACTAATTTGCAGTGAAACATTCATCAAACATTTATGTGCGAAATGAAAATGAGCAAGAAATCAGAGAGGAAACAAACTCGTAACACAGTTTTGACGGAATCAGGAGTCTTCGAATTGCTTTATATTAATATTCAAAAAGGAGAGTCTCTATTACAATCGACCAAAATAGGTCCAGTGTCTATTATTTCTTCAAAATGTGTATTTATACAAATTTCTATAGTCTGGAATCTCAATCGTTCCAGAGGTTTTCGGTTACAACAAAGGAGATTAAATGTTTGAGTTCTTTGTCTCTGTCCTTATTTGGTACTGAAAACTTGCCTCTTCATGTGCTCTGTGAAAATGACGCACTTCTCCACCAGCTGGGATATCAACTTAGAAGGTCCTGCTTGATTATTGGCCTCGAAAGTGTAACAATCCTTCACCAGTTGTGGAAATTTTCCCTCCACTTGTTGGTCTTTGGCATTGATAGAACATAATTGTACACTCTGTTTAATTAGCCATTTATCTATTTGCACTATGTTCATCTGGGTTATTTGTGCTATTTCAGCCAATTTTCTTTCTTCATTTTCCTTGATCTTGAGCAGATGCTTGGTTGTACTGATCTGGCCCAGTGTTTCAATGCTGCTTTCATCATCAGAATCTAACCAACTTCCATCTAGAAAACCGAAGGTTTCTTCACAAGATTTTCTTACCTCTCTAGCTTGTTGTTTGCCTTCGGATATGTCACGCTCCCATTCTTTCAACAAGATGTTACCTCGGGTCTGCTCCGAGGTAGAAAACCTGGAACTATTGCCTGTTTCCTTTCTAGTCATGGCTATAATGGCCTCCTGGAAAGCAACTCAGGTAGCCCCAACATCTTTTTATCTAAGAGTGAGGTTTTCCAATAGTCGATCAATGAGTTGGTAGCTGTTTTGAATCGTTTCTACCTTAGCAAATAGACCTTGTTGAGCAATCGACACTCTTTTTCTGATCTCTATAGCTTGGGATTGAAATATCCTGACATCAATTACTTGGCTTTCGACGAAGTCTAATCTAGCTTGTAGTTGCTCTATCCATTCTATTTGTTGGCCTACCTGTGCCTGACTCGTCTGAGCCATTAGCCGTGTTTGTTCGAGATCGGCTTTGAGCCACTCTATTTTCTTTTGATCAACTACTCTAGCTTCTTCCAAACCTGTATTCACTTGATCTTTGGCAGCGACCTCTGCTGTAGTGTAATGTCCCCCACCTCTTAGAAAGGTGATGAGGAGACTCAGTGGCCTGGGCACCCCCACTAGGTCATAGTCTCACACTGAGGGGGGAAAATTCAAGAAGTTAAAAGTTATATTTTTAAGTTGACTTAAGAAAGGAAAAGGATAAAGGAGTAAAAGATAACTCAATAGAAAAATAGAAGATTAACCCTGGGAGTTAACCTAACTCAATAGAGAATTAGAAGGAGAAGTATAAGTAAGAGGCTGGGGTGCACCTATTATTCATTCTGGTTTTGGATTAGCATTTTCTATTTCTCTTGAGCATTCAGTTTGGGGGTTTGCTATACAAACCCTTGTGAGCAACTCAGTGGTGAAATATCCACTCACCTTGTTCCGTAGCTTGGTCTCGGGGATGAAAGACTCCTCCACACCATTCTAGTCTCATCCCATCTCCATCTAGTGCTTCAGAAGGGAGAGGACCATCAGTTTGAGGGATTTTCCGGAGGGTTATCATCATTCTACATTTGTCTGCAGATTGGGACGTCTTGGAGCCATAGGGGATGTCTTGTAATTCAGTAAAACTCAGATCTAGGGAGATATGCTTGAGATCTGAGTCCAAAACTTCTCCCACAGGATTATAATAGCCCGATCTATATTGTCGGAGAGTTTCAGAGCATTTGGAGACATCCTTCATCAGGGCCGAACCAGCTAGGGTTTCAGTCATCGAGTGGGGCACCCCATTCAGTGGGAAATTTAGATCTACGGAGATTGAGAGGGATCTTGGAGATTCAGGCACCTAGGTTATTCTTACCATCGCCCGATCTATATTCTTGGAGAGTTTCAGAGAATTTGGAGGCCTCCTTCATCAAGGCTGAACCAGCTAGGGTTTCAGTCATCCAGTGGGGCACCCCATTCAGTGGGAAATTCAGATCTATGGAGATTGAGAGGGATCTTGGAGATTCAGGCACCTGGGTTATTCTTACCATCACCCGATCTATC